>JABFDZ020000066.1:18240023-18252254 GCA_019775955.2 Pollimyrus isidori
TTTCTAAAGAATGCTTTCAGCACCTTGTTGAATCAATGCCACGTAGAATTAAGGCAGTTCTGAAGGCGAAAGGGGGTTCCTAATAGTCCTTTAGGTGAGTGCAGGTATTTCAGATTCTATGCTAACAAGCAAGACATGGCTGCATAAAGCTGGTACCTTCAGACTCTGCCTGATTCTGACTCCTTCCTCCATTGAGTGGAGGTGGCATCTGTGTGTGAAGCTGCAGTCAAACAGTCAGATCAACTTGCTGTATTTGCTCTGCTCTGATTGTCCCAGGAATGGGCAATATTATCCAGAAAGGGCTGTTGTGTATGTGGGTTTTCGCTGCAGCTGCCTAGTTAGATTACTAATTAGAGGACTGATTGGCTGAGTAGACCTCACACCTGGGTTTGAACAGCTGACCTGAAGGATATCCCGAAAACCTGCATATACACCAGCCCTTTGCAGAGAGGATTGCCCATCCCTGTCAGCACTTTGTTGAATCATTGCCACATAGAATTAAGGCAGTTCTGAAGGCGAAAGGGGGTCAAACACCGTATTAGTATGGTGTTCCTAATAGTCCTTTAGGTGAGTGTATATTGAGATGTCAATGGATCTTATAGCCATTCTAAGTCCCTGCCAGAGCTGCAGCTTGAGGATGCACTCAATTATGAAATAATGCTATTTTCTAATCACATGCAAGCTGTAGACACCTGTAATGTAGCCTTCGGAATTTGAAAACATAATATAGCACTGTAATGGTATGGTGATGATACACGGGACAACCTTTTGAGAAATGTTGCTTGGCACTTTCCTGTTGAGAATAGGAAACCAATTTCTATCTAGACAATTTTGATCTTGGTGGGCAACTTTTTCAGATCTTCCAATCAGAATGATAGCAGCTGATCACATGACCGATCTGGAGCTTCAGAAAATGTAAACAAAAATGGCAGCCTCTCAGTGGCAATGGAGGGAAGACCAAGAGCATCTCCTTATATCTTTTTAACGACAAGAAGCTGTCACGTGAAAACCCAAAACAAGCAATTTGCCTTGTTTAATGCTTAAAAGACACCCAGTGCTTAAAGACATCCAATTTTACATGCTCAGACTGTAATTTATACTGACAACAATTTGCTGGCTTGATTAGTTGCCTTGTGTCTCATTTGGTTGCCTATTGCTGGCAACATTGCCAATGAATATTCCTCAAAAAGTTTCCCCGTGTATCAGCACCATAGCTTTACAATTCTAGAGGGTTCAGAGCAAGCCTAATAGTTATCGTGTGCTTGAACTAGCAAGAGTTACACAGAACTTTCACAGGCCAGTCAAAAGAACTGAACACCAAGGGGCTACCAGCGATATGCATGTATCCACCCAGAGTCACCCAGTGCAGGGTCATTGTGAGCCTGAAATCCATGCCAGAAAGCTCAGGGTACAGTGCAGAGTACATGATGGATGCTAGTGGATGCCAGTCCATCATGCGCCACACATTTATACACTGTGGGCACAGACTGAGGGAGGAAACCCACATAAATAACTGCATTCCACAGCACTCAGCCAATAACGGTCTGCCGCCACCGGCTCTGCTGACACTATGATAAGTGATCTAGTAACTCAGAAACTATTTGACAGATCTTATCCCTTTAAACAATATCTTTTTGTCTTTATTTAACTCTATTTACCCTGTTTTGATGGGTCTGATTACCAAAATTGTACTGTAATTGCAATGATGGAAGGCACCAAAATTGGAATGGCCATCAGAGGGCAGCCAAGAGCAAAAATGGACACCGCAACTGCTTTGTATACACAGATCTGCCATGTACCTGATTCCATAAATCTTTGTAAAGATGAGTTATTCTGGAATCACGGGGCAAAATGGGGTGGGGGAACTCATCAGAATCTTGCCTAAGGCACCAGAACACCAGCCATGCAAGTGCCCATGATTTATATTAATTTGATGTGTATGTATGATATAGGTTAAGTGGGATAAAGGGCAAACTATGACACTTACATGCTTACCAATACAACCGCATACACACACACCCACACAGGCTGGTGGTTATATCTTTGTGGGGACTCTCTGTTTATTTCTTTGGGGAAAAATCCCAACATGAAGACTATACCAGCCTATCCCTGACCATAAATAAACAAACAAATAAAAGACTTTTGGCCAATTTAATTAGCACAAGTAGATGAATCTGGTGCATTAAATGAAGGGGAACCCAAAATGTGCATGGCTCTGGCCCCCCAGGACTGGAATTTAACACCCCTGCTGTAAGTGAAAGAGCCAAGAGTTTACAAATTGGTTGGTCTTTTTAATGCTGTTTTTGTTGATTGTAGCTAATCTCTTGTATATACTTTAAATAAAAAAGTTCACTTTTTGTTGATGTCTGTGAACGCCACATATTGAAAAATAAAATACTTAAGAATGATTGCATAGGGTGTCAGAATTTCTTAGCTAAACTGATATATAAATGAAATATAAATGACTTGCACATAAAAAGTGTTACTTTAACACTGCTAACAGGTAGAATTGTCTCCATGGTTCCTCCAAGTATGTAACGATTAACTGAGTTGTTTTTAGTGAGTTAAACTTTTGTTACGTTACTAGTCATACCAGGTTCAATGTATTCAATATGTGATGTCTGTCAATGTTACTTATTTGAACTATTTTTAACTTGTTAGCATCATATAATGTTTACAGGCACATAATGTGTTCATATTATTTTTTATATTTCTGAAAGTTGCAATTTTTAAATATATCTGGCTGCAACTCAATCCTGCCACACCACGCAGTTGTTTTTCACTCCCTTGCCTGCGATCCCTCTGCAATTTATTTGCAACCCACAGTTAGATTACCCCTGCTACATAGTCTACCATTACTGTATCTGTTACAGTTCTTAGTTTTATATCACAGTTCACAGAAGAAATAAATAGAATATAAATATCTAGACATATATAAAACATAAACAATTTGAACACCATTTCAAATATGGACATCAAAACATACACAAAGGAATATAAGTGGCCAGCTAATTGGTGGGAAATGGTGGGCAAATTGTCATACAAGTGTAATGTGCAATAAATTAATACAAATATTTTCAGCCCTTCATATCATGACAAGAGCTCACATAGCATAGTATTCAAATAAAAAGACATTTATTAACCTTCATATTTCCATTTAGTACAAACTGGTGAGTGTAGTAAAGGAATGAGCAAACTAAATAACAGGGCTGTCCGGGGAATGCAATGTTGTTTCCAATGGTGCCGAATCTAGTTAAGCTACACACAGCGTCGAGGGTGGACCTTGGAGTTGTGACACTACAAAGCGAGTCACAGAGCCACCACTGTAGAGTTGTTAGATATGTCCATATGGCTGATAGATATCATGTAAATGGGTTGCAACTCCTTGGGAGTTATATGACAAGGAGGTAATAAAGGAAGCACAGGTTGCTTTTAATAAAGGCGCCTGTCATTTTATTAACACTTTTCTACAACCACAACGCCACCTCAATGTTCTGAGGAGGCCAGGATTTTCCAGAAAACTGTCATAATCTACACAGACATCTGTTTGCTTAAAGGTATTCATACTCAACTTCTGAGAGGAAAAGCTGATCATTGCAGCACAAGTCTCAAGCCTATAACATATGACACCTAATGGAGGTGAGGTGGGTGGGGTTGAGAGCTTGTTGGTCTTCTAAAGAGCACTAGGTCACTTACTGTTGCGGTATTGCCACCTTGTAGCAACCCAAACTGCTGACAGCCTCATTGTAGCATTGTAGCAGGGGTAGTACTTATAGCTGAATTCCAGTGAACGCTACAATATAAACTGGGGAAAAATTTTATATTACAAAAAGTTAAAAAATCCAACCACTGAAAAGAAAAAAAGTGTTGTTTTTAGGTTATAGCCTTGGAGGAAATGTTTTGTTTGCTATTTTTATTCTCAGGCAGATTTCAATCGCATAATTAAATTCTCTCTCAAGTTACAAAAAACGGAGATTAATGAGCACAGCTGCGCTCCAGCTTTAGAAGTGAGTATCTGCACAAAATATCACACTGTCAACAGAGCAGATGCTGCAGAACAAAATCATCCATTTCTTCCTTTTAGATTTTGTTCCTTTCAGATGACGAACAACAGTTTTTCAGGAAGTAACAGTGAAGGCCCATTCAAGACCAAGAATTATGGGGGTTCAAAACTGAGTTGAGACCAAGACCAGAAATATTTGTGGATTTTGAGATCAAAGTGTTAATTATACATATTTGCTATCATTATCACCCTGCTATTAATTAAAGGTCAATTATTTTTATTCAAATTGAAAACCCCTCAAACTTAAAAATCAGTATTTAATCAGAAATACCCAACACTAAACCACTGCTAACTTGATGAAATTTTCATGTGAGCCACTCTTCAGGGTCAGAAGTGTGTAAAAATCTGTGAGAGTTTGAGTTTTTATTGGCACTATTGGCTGTTTATTTGAAATGTAAAATAGCATAAGTAGCATATACTATAATTAGGGTCCCATGGTGCTTGAAGGGGGGTCCAATGATAATGTTAGCTGGGGGGAGGGGGAAGTCTGTTAAAATTAACTGATCAGGTGTCAATGGGGGGAGGGGCGGGTGGTTGATTGCACGTTCGGATATGGGACAACAGTGGAAGGTAGCATTATCTTATAACAAGCTAACAATTTCTCTACTGGCCTTAGTGCCAATCCATGAAATTCTCATGAAATTCTACATAGGATTACAAGCTTTGGCTTTTGACACAGAAAACAGCAAATAATAAGCCTGTAGTATTTGTGGAACTAGGCATCTAAGAGGCATGGAGCAGGGAAAGTGGTCTGCATAATGTGCTGAGAGAAGGAACAACAGGCTGCTTTAGCTAACTGACTGACAGCACAAATTGCAGTGAAGGACAATGGCCAGCAGGCAGGTATGCCAGGCTATTAATCCAAGAGGGAAATCGTTAAATAGAATAAGAAGCACCAGGCCCTTCAGCCTTTGCCTGTCAGAAAGCATAAAATAATTGTCACTTAGAGACCAGACATCGCATGATTTGGCCAAAATGTGCAGCACATTTCCTCTCAATCCCAGCTAATTACAGCAGTCTGTTTGAGCATGTCAGTGCTGTGACATTATACTTTCAAATAAATAACTGAACTGTGCACTTCAACTGAACTTGTACCATCAAGAAAGGAAACCCCATAGGATGTAAAATCTCAAAGAGGCATCATGCACCATCTCAAGAGGGACAATTATGCAACTGTTATGGAATAAATGTGTCAAAACAGATCAAAATGAAACGTGCATTTGCATTAAAACAACTGTTCAGACTTCCATGAACACAACAAGCAAAAGTTTATGCAAACAATTCTAGAACCGATAAAGACGTAAAGGTGATTCTTCTTTCATGGACTACATTTTATGAATTCTATGAGATATCATCATGCCCTTTATGTTGTGTAAATGTGGAGAAGTCTGTCCGGATCATTTCATTGTAGTGTAGAGGTCAGTTATCAGCATTTATGGGTCTGTAACATAAACACAATTACACAATAACGTGGCTTCACACATGTCTCTGAAACACTCTGCCCCCAGATCTCTGCAATAAGATGTTTATCGACTTCATTGTCAAAGACAGTTTAATGCCAGCCAGTCTGGAATGGACTCAGCAGACAGTTTCTTTGTGGGTGTATCAACATCAACACCAAGAATGCTTACGATGCTGGTAAATTCATGCTATGCACTAGAACAGACAAAATGGACATTTAATGCGCACATACAGAGATGCACCTTTTATCCTGACAGATAGCAGTACTTATTCTATATGGCTCTCAAAAACCACCTTCAGCTCTGGAAAAGAGTGGGACAAGAAAGCATACAGCCTGGCTGGAAGGCTGATACTGTGGACAGGACTGCAGACACGTAAGGTACTCAGAGCACAGAAATGAGGGCACACACTGGAACGAATGGGACCCTGAGTCCTGACCATGATGAAAGGCTCAGATACCCGGCTCCCTAGGTATACGGTCAGCCAGATACAAGACCTGCACTGTTGCTGATACACCAAGAGAGCATCATGTTCAGTTCATGAGTCCAGTTTGGCACCATACACATTATTGAAAAGCATAGAGTAGAAAAAAAAACAGTGGCGATAAAGTATTATTTTTATATAGACACAGCTTGTGGAATTATCCATCCATTTTCTGAAACCACTTGCCCTATTCAGGGTTACAGGGGTTTCAGAGCCTATGGGCAAAACCCAGGATGAGGTACCAGTTCACGGCAATTCATTTCAGCATGTTTTAGACTGTGGAGGCAGGGATGGATTACGGACCAGGCCAGCGGGGCCGCTGCCCAGGGGTCCTTGGGGTGCAGGCGGCCCGTGGGACCCCCTAGCCCAAAATAATTGGCGACGCTTATCAACAATGTATTTTCGTTTTTCTATTTTAGAGGGCCTACATTCTGTGATCCTCTTCCTACAATGGCCCCTGAACCTATAGGGCTGTATAGAACAGTGGTGCTGGTTGGTTGGGGGGCCCTCGCAATTGTTTTGCCCAGGGGCCCACACAACCCATAATCCGTCCCTGTGTGGAGGTACAGTGAGAACATGCAAAAACCACACACGGAGCCCTGGCCACGGCTTGAACCAAGGTCACAGACGTGGGAAGCAATAGCATTAACCACTGACCCACTGTGTTGCTTGGCTTATAGAACTAATTGAATATTAATTTGGGATTTACAGCTTAACATTTTCCACAAAATACAATTTGTTGGCTTGCATAGGGATAATCGGTCTTTTTTTTAAAAAATTTTTTAAATGTCCACACTAGGAGACTAAACATGCACCATATATTTTTTTAATTTCTGAGGTAAATGGCCTAAAAGCAACATGCGATAAGGAGGACAATAAATCATTTAATTGTCAGTTTATTAGACAGGGTAACTTGACAGAGACAACGCAAATTTGTAAGCCTGTACATTAGTGATGTGGACTAAGAAGCATACACAATCAATAAAATACATTAGCATCGAAGCACTAACTGTAACAGCACATAATTCAGCAGCAAGTCCACCAAACCAGCAAGTCACAGTGATTACAGGTACATACAACTGAAAAGACTGCTGGCATGACAATGGACTCATTTTCAAGGGTGCTTGATGAGCCACCTTCAGTGTTGACAATCATCTCAACCTTGGAACAAGCTCAAAGTATTTAGAGAACACACACACACACACAAAGTACACAAGGCATTGGCCAATTGCAGCTGCTGCTACAACGTAAAGTGCACACATTACAAGCAGTGTGACTTCAGCCCTGATGTAAAGTCACAGGACAGAAAGAGACCTCCGGCTGTGTGTCAGGAATTTCAGGACAATAATCAAAGACCAGCAACAGCAACATCTCTCATTCATTCTTAAATATTTGAAGTACATTTATTAAAAACATACATTCCAGGTATAGTAAACAGTTATGTTGTCAAAAACACAATCTCTCAATCAATACAGTTCTGCTAAAATAAAGGAACAATTATTACAAGATGAGCTTACAAACCTTTAATGTGGTTAAAAGCCTTTCAAGAGTTTAGTGCTATGCAAAGTGACATTTGATAATACATTTATGCCCAGCCCTTAAGCAGAACATGTAATGCTGAGACACAGCAAGAAAACAGTGGGTCTGGTGCTGAGCATTAAGGAATCAGCAGCTTTACTATTTGACTAATGACTCACTATGCCTATCACCATATTATATAAGGCAGTTCTACCACATACCTTTTACCTCATTAAGAAATAATCCTAGTTCACTGTATTTCCCAAAGTTACAGAAGCAGGGCACCATGAGGAACTCCACCTGTTATAATATACACTCACGTTCAAAATTGCTTAAATCACCTTTCTTTCCCATTCTGACATTGAGTTTGGAGTTGAGGAGATTGTCTTGACCAGGACCACAACCCTAAATGCATTTAGGCAAATGCCATGTGATTGTTTGATTTGATAATGCATTAATGAGAAATTGAACAGGTGTTTCTAATAATCCTTTAGTTGAGTGTATACCAGTGATGGTGACTCAATTGCCATGGAATAAGTAACAGCCTCTTAGGGTCCTTGTACAAGCAGAGATGAAAGACAAAATCAGTTTTGCTGTTACTTCATCAAAACATTGAACACGTTCATGCTGACTGAGAATTCTTACGTGACCATGTTGGTTCTGCTATGCAGAATTTGCTTTGGAAAAATCCATCCTTCACTTGGCATTTTAGACACAGAAACACTAAAGTGTTGACTTAAAAGCCAAGTCTGCGATCAGAGTACAGATGCCTTATTTAGTAAAGAGCGCAATGCTTTTTACATTATCCATATGATGCCCATGGATTTACAGTACCAGGCTTTAGTCATTATTCCAAATTTGTAGCTACTCCCCAGAAGGCTCATTAACAGAGTAAATTGGTTTAGAATACACAACTGACTGAAATGTTTATTCAAAGACAAACCCTTATTCTTGTGTAAAATATATGTGTGTATCTGATGTATCTTTGGTGAAAAATAGATCAAGGACTGTACTGCTGAGGAGAAGAATGGTGTCTTGTAAAAGTTCCATTGCCTAGGAAAAATGCTGTGAAAACCATTCCATGTGAACACTTTACACAATCTTGACAGGATCATGGATCAGTCAAAAACATATATATATATATATATATATAATACCAGTTAAAAATTTGCACAAGGCAAGTTGTTTATAATGAAGCGTGATAGAGTACTGCATCACATGACCTGCCCCCTGACCTGATGGTTTAGGAGGAGTTTGAGCAGAGAATGAAGGAAAATCAGCCAATGAGAGTTCAGCATAAGCGTGAACTCCTATTGAACAGCTAGAATAAGCATCCCAGGAGGCCACCTCATGGAACTGGTATAGAAAAGCAGGGTTAGCCAGTTACTGGGGCCTTGTTCAAGGGGCCAATGGTGGCATCATTCTGCCGACCCAAGGATTTGAAAAGACAGCATCCCACAAAACAACCTCCCAACAAATAATTACTTTTTGTTTAGTATTTTTTTTCTTTAGCATAAACTATATACATTATATGGACAAAAGCACTGAGGCACACCTCTTAATCATTGAATTCAGGTGTTTCATGCAGACCCATTGCCACAGGTTTATAAAATCAAGCCACCAAGCCTGCAGTAAGGTTTACAAGCATTTGTGAAATAATGGGATGTTCTGAAGAGCTCAGTGAATTCAAGGCTGGTACTGTCATAGGATGCCACATTTGCAATAAGTCAATTTCTGAAATTCCTTTCCTGCTAGATATTCCAGTGTGAACTGTAAGCAGCATTAGTGCAAAGTGGAAGTGTTTAGGAAAACAACAGAAACTCGAAGTGACAGACCACACAAAATAAAAGTGGAGTTACCAAGTGCTGAGGTGCATGCATAAAAGTTGTCAAAGCTCTGTTGACTTTCTAACTGCAGAGTTACAAACTTCATTTGGCATTAACTCCAGCACAAAAACTATGCACCGGGAATGAGCAACTGCATGTAAACCTCACATCACAATTTCAATACCAAGCACTGGATAAAGTGATATAAATCATGTCGCCACTGGACTCTGGAGCAGTGGATACATGTTCTGCGGAGTGACAAATCATATTTTTTGCATGACAGACTAATGGACAAGTTTGGGTTTGGCAGGTGCCAAGCAAATATTACATGCCTGACCGTATTGTGCTCACTAAAAGTTTGGTGAAGGATGGATAATGGAATGACGTTGTTTTTCAGGCGTTCCAGTGAAGGAAAACCTTAATGCTTTGGCATACTAAAACATTTTGGACAATTCTATGCTTCCAGCCTTTGAGAACACTTTGGGGAAGGTCCTTTTCTGTTCCAGTATGACTATGCCCCAATGCACAAAGCAAGGTCCATAAAGACATGGTGAAGTTTATATGGAAGAACTTGACTGGCCCACAGAGAACCCTGAACTCAATCCTGTCAAACATCTGTGGAATGAAATAGAAAAGAGACAGTGAGCCAAGCCTGCAGGTCGTCCAGCATCAGTGCCTGTCCTCACAAATGCTCTTTTGGATGAATGGGCAAAAATTCCCACAGACACACTCCATAAACTTGGGGAAAGCCTTGCCAGAAGAGTGGCAACTCTGATACAGCTGCAAAGGGGGACTAACTCCATATTGATGCCCATGTATTTATAATAGAATGCCCAGCATCCATGGGATGTTCCTGTAGGTGTAAAGGCCATGTGTCCAATACCTTTGTTCATATAGTGCATGTTATTTTGTAATTTTGATGTCTTTATAATTATTCAAAAATGTTCAGAACGGTACAAATTTTCTATGGGTAGTTCAGTCAAACCTTTAAAAATGAACAGTACATATAAAGAAAGTGTTTTCATCGCTCCTACAGTCCTTCCCAGAGAACTTTCAAGCGTCTACACAGTGATCCATACCATTTTCTCCTAATCTGCAGCAACAGTACCTTCTGAATCCATGCTGAACACTTATCACGGCTAAAGCACTAGACATTAAAACACAAGAAAGCTTGGCTGCAATGTAAAGTTGTGCACTCACAGTGGAAAGTACAAATCATTTTTACCTGCTTTTTCTGCTGTTGCCAGGAAACACATACACGATACTGCTCCCAGTAGCAGAAAGGACCGAAAAGGCCAGGAGGTACAGGTTGCCCGTCAAAGTGTTGTGTCACAAGTATTCATTGTACTTTGCACTAAATAAATTCTCCTTCAGATAAAACTGCATTCACAATGATTCTAGTTACACAAAACCAATGTATAAATTACTGGTGCACCTGTCATGTACAGTTATAATTGATTATACATAAATCAGGAAGGAGACTGCTGATTCATTTGCTAGAATTACCTTGGGCCAAAATAAATCAGGAGGAGAAGTTAATTCACAGTGAAAGGGATTTAACTTCACATTCTGTCAAACCACTGTTGACATTACAAAGTAAAGATTATGTACGTGACATAGACCTGAGGACAGAATGTGAAATGGGAGCAGACTGGGATAAATCTAAGCAGTATCATCCAGCCATACCTCACTTCATTAACTATACAAAAAGAAATGAAAGCGATGAAATATATCCAGGGTTAGCACACACCAAATGTAGAATTTTTATTTATATTTATATTTCTTTTTACCAACTACACCCAGGTATGTATTTATGATGTATAACAATTGGATGCCCTGATCTTAACCACATTGCAGGACTGTGGCCTTAACAGCTGTCCTCCCATTCCAGCCAGACACAACGAGACAGACCATTAATACAGTCATCAGGGGTAAATACATTCTACCAAGCAGCATCAGCAGTGTCCTTCTTTCAACCCACACTAAGCCCCTCAAATCTAATTCCTTGCCATTAGCTTCCAATGGAGACATGTGTCATCCAGCACCATTTTTCAGCTCTTCACTTGTAGTGCTCAGCTGCTGCTACTTTGGTATGAAACTGAACAAATGTCAGTGAATGGTAACTAACTCTATGTGCACAGCCACAATGAACTTTGTGTGGCCTTATAAGTTATCCTTGTTCCATTATGTGGAGAGGGGATAGTGTTAGAGCACCATTATTGTTTATTGTTGTTTATTATTTATTATTACTGTCTAGAATTCTTGAATTGTCTTTTTATTGTCTGAATATATGTGCTGCGATGTTACTGTAAACCTGACATTTCCTACTGGAGTAATAGTCAGCCAATCAATCAATCAATCAAAATATGATGGTTCATGCAGAGCTCCATAAAGAAATTTTCTTTTTTTTGGTGATTATCAATGACAAATGTGTTTTATTTGTGTATTCTGTTTTTTAAGAAAGTGAAAATAAAGGACTTCCGTTTATTAATTCCTCTCTGTTGACACTGAATAACTAATTTTGAATTCCTGCTGAAATATCTGTAGTAAATTTCATATCCGGGGAGGGACATTCGGACGGAATTGCCTCTGATCATATCAGAGCAAGTATGCAGTTAATCTCAGCATCTGATGAGAATTTTCAAGAATGTGGTCCCTTCCACTGCTCTCTGGTTTAAATTTCCAGTTTCATATTCCCCTGGGGCTCAAAAACACAGAGAAATGTGCATCTGCATCTTTACACCTACATTCATTGGCGGTTCTAGACGGGGGCCAGGGTGGGCCAGGGCCCCTGTAGAATTCTTCTTGGCCCCTGTTATGGCCCCTGCACCTATCAGCCAATGATTTAAATTATTAATTTCTAACCGCGACATGCGCTCG
>JABFDZ020000066.1:18279608-18289608 GCA_019775955.2 Pollimyrus isidori
CTGCTCTTTTGAGTCACTTTTTAAAAATTGCTAAAAGTAGCCAAATGAATGTTAAAAATTGCTAAATTTGTTGCTAGTTGCTTTTTGAAGAAAAAATTGCTAGGGTAGTATGAAGTGTTGCTAGATCTAGCAACAAAATTGCTACAGTAAGTTGGCAACACTGGCCCTGATTTCACATGTGTGCGTGCAATAAACCTTGCCGCCGCTAGGGGTCAATCCAGCACCGTAACACTGAGCTATGATCAGTTCTGTAAATGTACAGGCAGTTCCCGACTTAAGAACGTCCAATTTACTGACAGCATGTGTTTACAAACGGACTTCCATAAAAATCATTATATATGTGAGTTTTTCTCGATTGCTTTGACAGATTTCATGAATCATATGTAATGTTCTCAAGACTATAAGAGCATTTCTCACAATAATTCATGCATATAGGACAACACTTATAGTTTAGTTGCAAAAGCATGTTTTTAACCAAGTTTTAACCAGAACTCATGTCTCAAAAACAAACAATTCCACCAATTAATTGCAGTTTTTATTGATTGCTTTGGAGCATATCTCAAATGACAATTATCATTTACAAAACAATTAATGTATTGCCCACATGATAATCTAGTTTCTGCACAGCAAAACATAATTTCTGAGTGCTTCACAAAAATTTTGAAATGTCTCAGTACATATATGACAATGGTTTTGTACAATTCTCATAAATTGGCACGATTTTCAGTTGCTTTAGTCTTGTTGGTCAAAATATATTATGTAGGTTACCATTGTAATAATTCTATGCCTCAACCACAAATAAATGGGATGGAGTAGTGACTCTGAGGCTAGGAATCTATGCCAGCAACTGGAAGGTTGCCAGTTCCAATCCCAGTGAAGGTGAATGTCCAGACTGATTCTACTCCATTGGGCCCTTGAGGAAGGCCCTTAACCTGCAATTGCTTCGTCCTGGGTAAGACGTAAATCTACATCCACCCCTATACAGAGGTCCTCCAATTTACTGGGAATAACCTGTGGGTTTGTGACAGGTTTGGCACTCCAGCCAACAGAAAAAAAACTCACATTGGTATAATAATAATATTATTATGTGTATGATGTTTTATTTCTTATGTGTTTTATGTGTATAAAAAGGTAAAATATACAGGTGAAACTCGAAAAATTAGAATATAGTGCAAACGTTAATTTATTTCAGTAGTTCAAGCCTTTGTTATAATTTTGATGATTATGCTTTATAGATTATGAAAATTAGAACATTACATGAAATCAATAAAAAAAGGATTTTAAATAGAGAAATGTCATATCTCTGAAAAGTATAATAATGCATATGTACTCAATACTTGGTTTGGGCCCCTTTTGCATGAATTACTGCCTCAATGCGGTGTGACATGGATGCTATCAGCCTGTGGCACTGCTGAGGTGTTACGGAAGACCAGGATGCTTCAATAGCGGCCTTCAGCTCTGCTGCATTGTTCGGTCTCATGACTCATCATTGTCTTGGCAATGCCCCATAGATTCTCTATGGGATTCAGGTCAGGCGAGTTTGCTGGCCAATCAAGCCCAGTAATCCCATGGTCATTGAACCAGGTTTTGGTGCTTTTGGCAATGTGGGCAGGTGCCAAGTCCTGTTGGAAAATGAAGTCAGCATCTCCATAAAGCTTGTCTGTGGAAGGAAGCATGAAGTGCTCTTAAATGTCCTGGTAGATGGCTGCTTTGACTCTGGACTGAAAGCACAGTGGACCAACACCAGCAGATGATGTGGCTCCCCAAATCAACACAGACTGTGCAAACTTCACACTGGACTTCAAGCATCTTGGATTGTGTACCTCTCCATTCTTCCTCCAGACTCTGAAACTTTATTTCCAAATGAGATGCAAAATTTGCTCTTATCAGAAAATAGGACTTTGGACCAATGAGCAACAGACCAGTTATTTTTTTTCTTTAGCCCAGGTACTGTAAGACGCTTCTGACGTTGTTTGCTGTTCAGGAGAGGCTTGACAAGAGGAATACGACATTTGAAGTCCATCTCCAGGTCCCCCACACTTTTGAATGACCTTTTCCTGACAGTCCTCTCCAGGCTGCGGTTATCCCTGCTGCTGTGCACCATTTTCCTCCATATTTTCCCCTTCCACTTTTTACTAAAGTGCTTTGATACAGCACTTTGAGAACATCCAACTTCTTTTGCAATTACCTTTTGAGGCTTTCCCTCCTCATGGGGGGTGTCAGTGATGGTTTTCTGCACAACTGCCAGGTCAGCAGTTTTCCCCACGATTGTGAATTTTACTGAAGAGACCATTTAAAGGCTCAGGAACCCCTTGCGGGTGTTTTGGATTAATTAGCCGATTAGAGTGTGACACTTTGAACCTACAATAATGAACCTTTTCACAATATTCTAATTTTCTGAGCTTTTGATTTTGGGTTTTACATAATCTGTTAGACATAATCATCAAAATTATAGCAAAGGAAGACTTGACATATCTCCCTTTGCATGTAATGAGTCTATATCATATATTAGTTTCACCTTTTAAGTTGAATTACTGAAATAAATTAACTTTCGCATGATATTCTAATTTTTGAGTTTCAAAGACAAACATTTGACTAATTGTCTGTAAATAAGAACCATATGCATACCTACCTGGTTTGCCTTACCTACTGTACAAAGTCAACATGAAGACAGTCCTAGGGAATGGATCTCATTCATAACCTGGGGACTGCCTGGCATTATCCATTATTCTATTTTCTTAGCTTCCATATTCCATATCTTCATTCCTGCTTCCTTCCCTGTCCCAAATGTCTGAGGGCCAGAACGACACGATAGGTTCCTTTTATTCTTGAAAGTTGGATATTTTTAGACCAGAGGGCACAGAAAAAAATCAGTGTTTGGTTAGTGTCACTTTCTGCTGTGACTGTGACATATTTGCAGCATGAGCCATATAATTTTTTTTCTGCACTGAAAGACGTCATTTGACTATTGAGGCAATCCGGATTTTCCTCAAGCTTCCATCTGTATAGGCTGTGAAGAAGAATCTGTGCATTGCTACACAGGTGACTCCATGTTTACTGCCAGACTTCAAAGACTTAAGAGGTTTGCATGTGTAGCTAATGATCCTGTGTGGCTTTATGAGAACGTCCCAGTATCTGTAGCTACAGCTAACAGTCACCTGAGTCGACATTGCAATTAATTGGCAAGACTAACGCTGAGCCTGTTCTATGCTGGCACTTTGCACTTTGGCATAAGCAGTTTGTTCGTACCCTATAGGTAGACAAGATAACAGGTTATGCGGGCATCAGATAGATGTGTAACCACATAAGGAAACCAGGATGTAGGTTTTTATCCCCCAAAGTGCAAACATCAAACTCCACCTATAGTACACACCAAAGGCTGCTTCGGCTGGATCAGGGCGCCACTAGTTTTAACCCCACAACTCTCAGACCTCAGTCTGTGACACTTAGTCCTCTTCCCTATTCTTTGACCCAGCAAAAAGCAAAAGTTCACATGAGTATATAAAACGGGCACGATGGTTTTAAAAGGTATTTCATCCCGCTTGTAAAACCAAGTCAACATTAAAAAAAAATGCTAAAAACACTATTCCTACTCATTCAGGCCTGCCAATCCACACCAGCTAATGCCAGGCACAGAGGGTCTGAGCTCTTCCGAGATCTAGTGTTGTGGATGGAGGTGGGTGGGGGGGTTGAGGGGACAGGGCTTGCTGTGCAGGGGCCTTATTTGCTCCTGGGGTAGCGTGTGCTTATTGTCAGCTGACGTTTCAGCAGTTTGACTCACCCTGCTGACAGGGTGAAAACTGTACAAAGCAGAGTCTTTTATTGAAATTCCAGAACGTTTTACAAATACTAGCAGACCACAAACACATATTCTTGTGGAATTGATGTGGCACTTTGTTGATTTGAACAAATGAGAGAAACACTGACATTGAGACGATTCATATAAAACCAAAGGCAAAACCACAAGAGATCAATTATGCATTGTGTAACTTAATTTTTGCCAAGCTGTCTCAGGTGAAGTCCTGAGCCCTCAGCCAATGGGCTCAAGAATGTAATATAAGAAAGAGGTGTAACAGCCAAATGAGGGAATATTTTATCTATCTGACTGCTCATAGGTGAGCCTGGAACTGACCCCAGACAACATAATATTTTACAGTAATTATATATTATTTATGATTTCAACAGTATGATCATTTTCAGGTCAATTTTTGTTGCTCATAATCCCAAAATTATATTTATAAATATTGTTTATGAGCCTGACCACTGATAGTTTGCAAGACTGGCATTCACACATAGCAATGGGAGGAACAGTAAATTTTATATTTACTACTAGAGGTCACTTATTGGCCATCTGGACTGAACCCCACGTGGCTGTGAGGAGGAGTTGGGTTTCCCGCACTGTTTTTCCATATTATGAACACTTTGGGAGAATCGTGACCTCATACAGTCTCAGTGAAAACTGAGCTCCTTAAATTACACCTTCACTTTCACAAAGTGCTGTAGACCCTAGCCTTTCTCTTTATAACGCACATAGTTCTTTGCAACATCTCTTAACCTCCAGATCTCCCACTACGTTGACTGCGTGAGTGGTTTTCATGGGTCAGCCTAACAAGATCTGTGCAGAAGCAGAAGCTGCTTACACGCTAGAAACACTGCCATCTTTCCTACTCACGCCTCTTACATTCCTCGGTTTTCAGCAGAGGTCAGACCGTTTAAGAGGGAGCGTGTTGTGGGGGTCTGTGGCGAGGGTAGAAAGAGAGTTTGGAGACATTCAGTGCTCAGCACTCTCACGTCAGTCGGTCAACTGGCAGACTGACAGCAAGGTCTGTGTAAGATAACAAAAAGGAGTAAATAAACAGAGCAGATATGTAAACAGGCTCAGAGAAGACTGAGCAAATGAAACGCTTCCTCTATGAGGTGGTCCATCAAGAGCCGTACTCTGAGAGGTGCTCGGCACTTCTGTGTTTGTGGAGCCCCGCCATTCCGGGCTCCGTTCTGACTCGTCTTAAGTGCATGCGACTGGTATGACATTCTCCAAGATGCCAGTCAGTGGCTGGCTTACAGCAGAAGAAAACCCAGGCATTGGTCGCTGTTGCCCTGTGGCAGGCTCAGGGTGAGGTGGCATTTCCTGGGTGCTGGGTCTTCCTGAAGGGGTGTAATAGAGCAGGGGCCGTGAGAGGGCCTGCCGTGTGACAGGGCTGCTAATATCAGGCCGTGCAGTGAGTGTGAGCTCTGGGTTATCTGAGAGGTTATCACAATGGAGCAACGCATCCCGACCTGCTTCCATCAATCTGGTGTATAATCATGGCGATGCTGGAGCCGTGTGTCCCTCCTGGCAGTGTGCGCGTTTCCCAGCCCAGAGTGGCCAGCCAGTCTGCTGATGGTCGTGCTGCGTTGCTGTACCATCTGTTTTCCAGGTCAATCTGTGTCATTTTCTAAATTTGTTTGACTTTACCGACAGGCCCAAAAGTCCAGTACGTTAATTCAATGTCCTACATGAATTTTTTAATAGCCATACTGGAGTCAATGTTCAGTATATAGCCTTACAACTACTGAACTGAAACATGACAGTGACCTCTCCGAATTATGGCTGAATGCTCATCTGAACTCCCCTGAAGACTTAAAACTGTATTATTTACAGTATATACACTGACATTAAAAACAAGAAATCAGCCAGGGACAGGCCACAGCTATGCAAAATGTGACTGAATTTTGACCGTAATGCATTTTTCCAGAAGGCTAATTAATGGAAAAAAAAGCAACATACTTTCCTCAATTTTATTAATTATGTTAATTTTGCAGCAAAATCAGACTATTCTTATTTAACACTGTGTGAGCCTTTATGTGAGAAAACAAAGAGGGTTATATATCATTGGTATTGACCTTTTAATAGACCTGTGGATTATCTCTGTCACAGAGAGAATTAGGTTCAAATGGGAGGTGACATTCTCTTTGTGAGGCCTCTAACTGGTCAGCTGTGAAAACAAACTCCTGCCTTGTGTTTATTTTCTAAAGCACAGACACAAATAAGGGGAAACAAGCTGGTCAAGCCGATTGCCAGAATTCATCCTGGAGACATACAAAACCCTGTTACAATTTTTTCATTTAATTATGGAAAAACAAAGCAGTTTTAAATATTTTTTTATGTACGTAAACAATTATGTTAGCAGAATGTGATGTGTGTAAGCAAATAAATGAAAGTTGTTAATAGAAAAAAAAATATGATGACTTCCATCTGTAATAAGAAACAATGTAAGGACAGAGTTTCATAGATGCTTGGCATCACAGTCCTGAAGGCATTTTGGAAAATTACAAGGTATAGCCATCAGACTTAGAAAATAAGGTCCTTCCTCCCAGGGATTGTTTCTGACAACACACACCAGCCCTACTGGGTTGCTGAGGTAATCTCCAGCAGAGTCACAGTGAACAAGGCTGTTTACCTGCTCTATTAGAACACGGAGAGGGCCAGTTCAGTCATGTCCAGCAAGGTGGCGCAGAGAATAACAGTGATGTCATTACCTTTATAGTATCGTCCCATGAAGTGTTCCTGCATGCACAGCTGCAGGAGTCCTGGAGCCCTTACCACAATGATGACAGTTAGAACGTCCAGTCTGATTCTCCTGGGCTCCTTGTTGAGGGGTTGTGGAGTGTGTATTCTTGCCTATGCCAGTGAGGAAGCATGATTCCAGGCTGGGCATCCACACATTAAACCCTACTGAATCTTAAGCTAAAATTCATGTTTACATCCCATTAAAATGTGTGTGCCCCCGAAACCATTTTGCTTTTTATTGAATGCAGGACCCTTCATTGTCAGTAGCAAAACCAATCAAAATGACAAACTGAAATAGTAAAACAACTGAATCACAATGGCCGTATTCTCAGATTCCCTGTACGAGGTACAAAGAGCTTGCACATAATGAGTTAATGGGTCAGGCCTGTGTTAGTCAGCATCCAGTTCCTTTAATGTTTGGCCAGTAATTGTCTTGGAGTCTCCTAAGGAAATCGAGCCGATGCAACAGAGAGATACCCTGCCGGATGCTGTCTGCCATTGGGCCCAAAAGAGACAAAAACCCTCAAGTAAACAAAGAGGATAAAATGAGGGCAGCCACTCGCTTGTAGGGAAGGCAGTGTAGGTGGTGCGCATCTGCTTAGGGCATCCATTCATGTTTTCCTGGATTAAAGGCAGTCCTAAGCAAATGTTCACATTCAGATGGTTATGTCACTGACCTGGAAGGAAGACTGTAGGGCCTTGAACCACGGCCAAGGGCATTGGGAAGGTGGTGACTTAGGCTCAATGCCGGACAGTGGGATCCTGAGACTTGGAAAGAAGAACGAGCTGCAGCCAACGTCAGTTTTCAAGTTAACGATTTACCTGCTATGAGAGTTCCTGCAAAAGAAATTTGAAAAAGATGGACATAGAAGCAAAGCAGCAGCAGTGGCAAAATGGTGAGATAGCTTGTGAGCAAAATTTCACATGTTTGAGGGAGCAGCATAAACACCGGCCTTATCCACCTGGTTGAGACCACTTTAATTTGATAAATTTGGAATACCATAACCTAAGCCAGTTGTGTTTGTAGAATAATATCAAATGAAGAAACAGAGCAGCACTGGAAATGCACATTGATTTATATACTTTGCATAAGACAACATAATTCCATGAGTGGGCCAAAACACATTCATGATTCACCATGATGACAACTCTGGTTTCATTTTTCCAGGCTCTACTGGTCCATTGCAGTTACGGCTCCACATGCTTTACAGACAGGGCAGTCCCTTTCTGAGGAGCTGTATCCTCTACACAGTTTGAATGGCAACCGATTTGGTCAAGCCAAGCTTGCAGGTAGATGTTTCAACTTGGGATCAAGTCGGGAAATGAATGGTATGGGTAAAGAGAAACATGGACCTGGAGGAGCTTGGAAAAATCTAAGTGGGCAGCAGTATTGCAACAATGAAAATGCATTTAAAAAGCAGGTAATTTATTAACACAAAACATTTGTGAGAACTGAATAGTGAATGAGGTGCAGCATGTGGGGAGTTCCGAACATGCTGTGCTTCATCTGGATTTCCAGTCCTGGAACAAAGGCCTGGGTGGTTCCACATGAAGCAGTAGACCTCCTTACTGTTTAATTACAGACTACCTGTGTTGCTCTAACAGGCCAGAACACGTAGACATAATGATGTCTTTGGCACCTCTGAAATCATTCTGAAATTGCATTCCCAAAGCTACCAGCTGTAGTACAACTGCTGGGTGCTGGCGACATGCAATTCCCCAAACACCACCACTGCTTTTTATGTGTCAGGATATGTTTGTGTGAGATACCCATCTGTATCTAATATATAGGGCTTAGTAAAACATTTTGAACAGTAGCTATTGTTCTTCCCAGTGTTACTCAGAATTTTACTATGGGAAACTCAGTCTATTAGCCAGCCACTTTGTGGGAAAGATAGGCTAGTCAGATTAAACACACCTAGAAGAAATTAAAGGGTCTAATATTGCCTATGTACTCAAACCTTGCAATATATTATGACAATGTAACAGTTTCCACTGGGTCCTCTATATTATCTCTGTGGTTCTCTTATTGATCATTCACAATCACAAGATTTTCAGAAAATCAGTATAGAAAACTAACGGAATTCACAATATACTGTATATACAGCTATGGATTTTGTAGCCATTGGCAGTGTTGAAGTCAGAGGGATCAAAACGCAATGTGTACTGTAACGTGTCATAACACCACATCCACATAAGTCATGGGGAACTGAATGATCAGCAGGTGTGCATTATGCTGTGTGTCATTTCAAATTTCAGTTATGGGAATCTGCAGGAAGCAGATGGTGTTTTAGCCCTATGTATTAATGTTGGTTGACATAGGTTAGGAATGCTGGACGAGAAGGTGTTAGTAGATACTGTGACGTAATAGTTTCAGACTTTATAAAAAAGAACTTGAGATTCTTCTATGTCGATATTATTCAACATCCTTCACCAAACTTGCAGTGATGGCTACTTCATGGTTCCAAGACCAACAAAATGCTTTCAAAACATCCTAGGCAAAGATTCCAAGTAAACATCATATCTGCCAATTTCCTTTAAGTATGCATGGATGTAATCGCCTGATGGATTCCCTGAACAAAATCTCTGTTGCATTCATTCACATCTTACTCATGTGTCAGTATAGAAATGTCTTTCCCAATTCCTCCAACAGCAGCAGTAAAGTTTTTAATATCTTTGTTTCATTTTATGTGATATTATCACATATTACACAGAAAAAATGAGAAATATTATTTTTATGAACTCAAGAATTACAAACTATGTGATGAAGAATAATTTAGTGCCCCAAAAGTTAGTTCACAATTTTCTCATAATGGTAATCTGATACACCCAGAAATGTTTAAACACAGAAGAAACACAATCAACAAAAATAATAATAAGAATCCTAACAATTGCAATAAGGTTCCATAGCACTACGTGCTTTGGACCCTTAATTATCATGTGTCATAACACTGGGGACAAATGAGTCGGCGTCAGGTGTTGTGGTGAAACAAAACAGGTTGTATTGAACTCAGTGGAACAAAAACTGGAAAAAATGTGAATCACAAGGACTAAAACGTGAGAGGGCACATGCAAGGGGAAGGTTCCACTTCAATGACCAATGAAGATGGGACAAACAGGTACTTTAATACATAGACTAATAAGGGGTAGCACACATCAGGTGGAGCCCATTAGGGCTACATGAGAGAGGAGACAGGAGGGTCAGGCAGATGTGGCAATCAGGACGTGACATTGTGACAGAAAATCAAACTAAGCAGAGATGAATACCATCATGATTATAAGGCACTAAAAACGTGGAAATATTCCACCCTGAAATTCCATCTTGAAGTACAGATGCTGTCTTCTTGTATGACAAAGAGCAGTGGTGAGATCATAAAGTCAAATCATCTAGACAGGGAGGTGCTCTGAAATGAAATGCTGGCACTTGCAAACAGCAAATATGACATAGTA
>JABFDZ020000066.1:18298897-18313695 GCA_019775955.2 Pollimyrus isidori
CTGATCCTAGGGCCAGTGTAAGGCCATTATGGCCTTACAGTGCAGTCTGATCCTAGGGCCAGTGTAAGGCCATTATGGCCTTACAGTGCAGTCTGATCCTAGGGCCAGTGTAAGGCCATTATGACCTTACAGTGCAGTATCCGACTTCTCTCTCTGAATTCAAAGTGTAAGTCGCAGGTGGTTTCCAAACCTGTCCACTGATGAAACTTGCTCACCATTGAAGCTGAAAGAGCAAGTGCAAATAATCACAGTGAACTTAAACAAGCTCTGCTGAAATAACGATTTAGATAAATATTGCTGTTCCTAAGTAAATACATACCATACAAAAACCAAAGAACGGTTAGAGCAGCCCCACAGGAAGGCAGGCAGTACCTCCTTGATAAGAGAAGAAAGTAACAAAAAGAGATTAATAGTAAGGAAAGAGACCTGATTGAGACTGTAAAGTATTATATTTCATTCAGGGGTAGAAGAGATGTTACAACTGAGTGCCTTCCATAATGGCCTTACATTGGCCCTAGGATCAAAGCCCAAGCTGCCGGGCGGGGACAGCAACAAACAGAGTGTGTCCTGAGTTATTTGTGTGTCCCCAGGCTGAAGAAGGCTGGATTGTATAAACCTGGTCATCATGTTTCAACACTTCCTGCAGCGGAATTTTCTCAAATCTCATCTTTGAAAGGAATCGTTTTCTGTTCGTGGTCAAAGAACAAAAATGTGGGCATGGAGTTCTGAGACAAAGTATAGGGGGGAAAGCAGTAAGCAAATGTATATAGGCAGCCATTTTGTAAATACCTGTTAGAGTAAAACACCCATTACATTTCAAAGAATGGGGACTTTCCTAAAAATCCCTCACAAAGCTTATGATCAGAAATCTTTGAGGAGTCTAGCATGCTTTTTTACTGATTCATTGCAGTTCTTGTGCTTGGTCCCTTGTGGAGGCTGTGTGTTCTCTCTTGCAATAGAACCCTCACTTATTGGCGTTCATTCAGGAATTTTTCAATCCATTTCATTTCAATGAGCACTAAGATGAAACAGAATGGAGGAGGAATTTGGCCAAAAGGTGTGAAAAAAGATAAAAACAAAGCCAACTGTAGTGAATGTCAGGGTCTATAGACCGTCTGTGCTGTGTACACGCCTATAAAACACTACATCTCAGGTGCTTACCTGCATGTTTCTTCTGTTTGTTTTACTTTAGGGAAGGGGGATGTGGTGCTGGAAAGCAAGGTGGTCCTCACCAAGATTAAGATCTTTAACAACTTCCACGAGAGACAATCTGGTGCCGAAGATTCTTTCTCAACTATATCCATATCAGCCTCAGAGCAGGACATGTCTGAGCCCAGCAGAATCTTGGATGAGAGTCCAGTTCTAGGTTCCCCTGAGAACAAACCACCAGAGCATAAGTCTGAGTACTTGTCAGTATTCCCCGACTCCCAGATAACAAGGTTGTTTAAGTTTGAGTATGAAGACTCTGGGGTAGAAATGCCCAGTGGAGCAGACTCTCCATCCACTCCCACTGGCTCAGAGCAGAGTTTTGTGCACAGCAGGGAATCCTCTCACAGTTTGGAGGACATGAGTACTCTGGCCCCAGCTTCAGATCCCCTTCTTCTGCTGGAAAGGTGCCCTTTGGCTGAGGAAATGGAGGACTCCCTCCATCTAGCATCGGAAGTCAAAGAACATGACCTGACTACACTGGAAGCCAGGGTGAGCTTGAAGATGACACCAGTGCAGGCTACCCAAATGATGGAAGGCACAAAAATGCAACAATCTGAGACTGAAGCCTTGAGGGACACCTCTAAGAAACTCGAGGATGCTGCCATTGCAGAGGCAGCTACAGAAGAACCCCTAGAAGAGGGTAGGATAGTAAGGAGCTATAACTCCACTGAGGCCCACAGTACCCCGCCAGATGTAGACTTCCAAGAGGAACCTCTGAAGAAGAGCTTAAGCATGGATAGTCTTGATACATACATGGATGAATGCTGCAGGCTCAGTGAGGTAAGGATAACTCCACTATCTATTATTCACGATATCACTCTCAATTGATTTTTTCTAATATTTTTATCCTATACATTATATCATTATTTCAAATATAATATAAACTACTTATGTTCTCTATATGAACCTTGTTTAGTGTATGTTAATGGTGAGAGCTGTGAAAAAATAAAAGCACCAAATATAAAAACACTTGAAAGCTTCTCAAAACGTGGTTTTCCACCATAAGAAACCACTAGAAATTATTGGCCGACGGACATGAATAAAGTTTCTGTTTCTGTCTGAGTTTTAGCACATTACCCCAGCACGTAGCATCCTTTATCTTGTGGGGGCCTTGTGACATCAACCATGAGATACCATTTCCGTGGGATTGAAAGCATAAAGGAAGTTTAGTCAAAGGGGCAGGTTTATGCTTCCTTCAAACAGTCAGCGCTCGTAGGAGAGCCCTTTTGGGTGGTGGATAAAAATGGTATTTATGCTCCCTGCCATTACATTTAATTGCCCTGGCTGCCCCCCACTCCCACCCCCACCCTAGTGGTGTGTAATTGCTGAATTTACAAGAGTACCAGTGAACTAGTATGCATGCAGTTACAGGGAGGAAACAGTGATATAGGGAGCAGTGCAAAGTCTGAATGTAGATAAAAGTCTAATGCATACTGAATGATTAAAGCATGAACATCACCACACCACTCACAAACATTTACCGCACCCCACACAAACATTACCACACACCAGACAAACAGCACCCCACCCCACACAAACATCACTACATACCACATACACAACATCATACCCCACACAAACAACACACCTGAAAAATGGTCCCCACAACATCAAAATAACAGGTTTTTATCACAATGTGTGGGGAATTTGGTCCCCACAATGTAATATAAACCTAATCAACACACAGACACACATTTGCATTTGGTCCACATCTATAGTAGTAGTGCTCCAAATCATCCTCTCCTCTGTATCAGGCCACAACATCTACAACATCTACATATATCACATCTGAAATCCTCTTTAATGATACAGTACATCCAGGGGAGCACCTCAGTACCTTTTGGCAAAACACCTGGTTAGAGAATCACCTAGAATAGATGCCTGATTTGTTTGGTCTCTTTTTTTATTTAATTTATTTTATATCGTTTCGGTTTTACAGGTCTTAAGGGTCTTAATAGTACTGTAGTAAATTGTAGTAATTCAGTTTTGAATGTATGGCTAATAGTTTTGGCACCAGTATGTAAGCATGTGCAAAATGGCTTCTAAAACGTAGCATTTTGATGGTGGCGAATATTGAGTGAGAAAGGCCTCCTTCATGGCTTGCATGAGGGACATCTGGACATAGAGCTGGACATCATAAACCTTCCACAGCCATGCTAAGAAGGGCTCTTTGATGGGGGTTAGGAAGGGGGGGTATTGTGGAAGGTGTTGGACTGTAAATTGTGGATGTTTATGAAACCAGTTTTGGCCCAGAGGAGATTGGTGGAAACATACTTTATCCCAGGCGACAATAAATATGGCATCTGGTCCATTTGGAGTGCTGCTATGACGATATTGTAAACTCTGTCTAAAAATGTGAGAATGAGGGCAGTATTACAAGGACCCTTTTGCCACAGGTCTTTCATCTTCTCTGAATTTCTTTCAAACAGCAGTTGATAAAATTGTTTAATTGGAACTTACAGTTTTTTCCAATCATTTTCACACGTGTCTCAATACCATGTCTACTACTTTTTCAAAACACTTCACACTGTGAACTTTACAAACATGCACCTGAGCAAATTAGTTAACTTTTGGTGCAAAATGCACTAAAACCACCAAAACATGCGTTAAAATGATTGGAAAAAACTGTAATACAGTTCTTCATGTTGTAGTGACCCCAAACCATAAAATTATTTTTGTTGCTACTTCATAACTATAATTTTGCTACTATTATGAATGTAAATATCTGATATACAGGATGTATTTTCATTGTTACAAACTGAACATAATTAAAGTATAGTGACAATAACACTCCGCCCCTTTGATTTTTTTTTTTATATTTGTATATATTGATTACGATTGGCTATTTGCTTGGGTATAGAAGATGAAGATAACTTGTCACTGATCGTGATTAAGTTAGCCTCATATTCAATACTCAGTTTTATGGCTTAAATAACTTTAAACGGAAGGTGGGGTGTTTATAATGACAGAATGGTGATGTCCATAGACAACAATGCACACTGATTATTTTTGTGCTTCAAACCATTTCATGATTTGTGCAAAATCATGTTAATCTTCTACCAAAGCAAATAGCCAATCATAGATAATATTTAAAAAAAAATCAAAGGAGCAGAGATATTGGACACTGTTACAGCTTCCAAAGTGTCAAAATTCATCCTATCCAGCGAGCAAGTGCTGTGCAGATGCAAACGCGTAGATATAGGGTTCGGCGAACATAAGCACATAAAGAGGATGGGTTTTCTGCTTGTGAGCGCATACACGCATGTGGTTTTTATGTGAGCCAGTTTCGGCACTAATTTACCGCCATAGAACAGTGTCTCAGTTCCAAAGACCATCAGGAACATGTGTTTTCCAATGGTTTTAGGTGACCCATGTGAAACGATCGTTTAACCCACAAAAACATCGCGACCCACAGCTTGAGAGTCACTCGTCTAGATGATGCTGTGGTGTAAAATGGAATGAAGGTACCATGCATCTCCTGCCCTGGGGTCACACAGGGTTGTACAGCTAGTAAACCCTCTATAATTTGCATTTAGAATCCACTAGTGCAGTGGTCCTCAGAGCTTAGGTGCAGCCCTAATTTAACGCACCTGATGCAGATAATCAGGCCCCTCAGTGGGATGTCAATGCTAGAATCAACTTAACTTTGATGTACTTGGCTCCAATACTTATCTGTATCAAACTAGGGAAGATCTCCAGGAGCAGGGCTGGTGACCACTGGGCTAGTTGGAGTCTGGCTGCAGCCATCACGAGCTGCAGATGACAAAGGCCATTAACCATGTAGCGCCTGACTGCACTGAGCAGCTGTGTAGATGGTAACTGTGAAAACTGCACAGATGTCTGAGCAGACCTCTAGGGCTATGCTCTCCTGCCTCACCTCTAGGGCTATGCTCTCCTGCCTCACCTCTAGGGCTATGCACTCCTGCCTCATGTCTAGGGCTATGCTCTCCTGCCTCACCTCAAGGGCTATGCTCTCCTACCTCACCTCTAGGGCCATGCTCTCCTGCCTCACATCTAGGGCCATACTCTCTTGCCTCACCTATAGGGCTATGCTCTCCTGCCTCACCTCTAGGGCTATGCACTCCTGCCTCATGTCTAGGGCTATGCTCTCCTGCTTCACCTCAAGGGCTATGCTCTCCTGCCTCACTTCTAGGGTTATGCTTTCCTGCCTCACCTTTAGGGCTATGCTCTCCTGCCTCACCTCTAGGGCCATGCTCTCCTGCCTCACATCTAGGGCCATGCTCTCTTGCCTCACCTATAGGGCTATGCTCTCCTGCCTCACGTGCAGGCACCTTACCCGGTCACACAGTACAGGTGTCAGATTACTTTCATTACTGGCATTTTTATCCAAATAAAGATCCTTTGATGGTCCTGTGTGCTGAGGGGGAATGGTGGCAGTGGTCTGGAGGTCCTGCGGTGTGCTTTCTGCTGGCCGGCTGTGCTGACAGGCGGCTTGGTCTGTGGGTCCGGCCTTTATCATCACCTGTCACTAGAGCTAATAAGACCATTTTGGGGCAGAGCAGACTCAGCTCTGCTCAGAGAGAGACCTTGGCAGGCCCTGCCAGCCAGCCTCCTCTTGCCTACATGTACTGTTCAAAGGCTCCCTAATCTGATTGGTCTGTGGGTTGTGACTATGACACAGGGAAACTGAAGTGAATGTTCCCAGAGAACAGAAGGACATATCTCATCCGCCAGGACCTCAGCCAGCACTGCAGATGAAATGGGAGGAAAATCACACACAGACTCATTAATGAGAAGTATGAAAACAGTGAGGACATACAGCAGAGAGTTACGTAAACATCAGGGGCTGATTTTTGACAATGTTATCTGCGTACCTGCCCCCTTCCTTCAAGATGAGTTCAAAGCTTTTTTGCAGCTCAGTAAGGGATGTACTTACAGCCTGAAATATAGTGAGACATTAAGGGAAGGTTATGAGCACCGAACATTACTATGTGCCGACGGCTACAGGTTCTTCCAAATTCTGCAGCTGCAGTGAATAAAGCCAGACATATGAAACACATCTCATCATGGGGGGAGCGTGTTCAGGCAGAGACGGGTGATAAACGTACTGGGTGATACCCGCCCCCTCACTTGAAGAGAGCATGGAGTTCTCAGATAACAAGCGGCATGGACATGGTCACACATTTCGGTGATGGTCTCAGCTGAGCTTCAAAACATCAACGGTACTCAGAACATTCAGAGCAACTGTCTCCAAACAAAGCAGTCTTGGTGCTGACATGTGACATGCTCGCGACATGTGAATGGCAGCCAAAACCCTGACAGCAGAGAGATCATTTGCATCTATAACCTATAACCTGTTAAAAAAAACAATGAAATAAAGTATTGCAGCGATAAACAACCAATTACAGGTATAAAAAATAGATGCTTTATTGTGATTCTGTTATATTATTTTAATAATAATTCTTTCACTGTTTTGAGAATGCCAGATATTTGGCATAAATCAGTGATAATCATCTGCGTGGCCTTTTATACACTCTACACACTGTACTCTATTCATAGATGATAGCAACTATCATAACTTAACCACCCATCTATGTGTTAATAGTGTAGAAGTGATACCTATGATAAGTAATAGCTTAGGCACACTACCATATATCAGTTATCTCAAGCTCACTGCCATATGCCAGGGTCACTCCTGTATGTCAGGCACACTTCCATATCTACAGTATGCTCCTGTATCTCAGGCTCACTCTTGTATCTCAGACATGTTTCCGTATGTGAAGCACAGTCCCATACCTCATGCATAGTCCCGTATCTCAGGCATGATTCTGTATCTCAGGCAGGGTCCCATATCTCAGACACGCTCCCATATATCAGGAATACTCCCATATCTCAGGCACCTTTCAGTATTTCAGGCACTCTTACTTATCTCAGGCGGCCTCCTGTATCGCAGGCGTGCTCCAATATCTCAAGCATAGTCCTGTATCTCAGGCACGGTGCCATATCTCTGGCATGCTCCCCGATCTCAGGCACCTACCTTAGCTCAGGTAGCATCCCCTATCTTAGGCATGTTCCCATGTCTCAGGCATGCTCCCATGTTTCAGGCATGATTCCTCATCTCAGCCTCACTCCTTTATTTCAGGCTTGCTCCCATATCTCAGGCACGTTGCTGTATCTCAGGCTTGCTCCCGTACCTCAGGCACGTTGCTGTATCTCAGGCTTGCTCCCGTACCTCAGGCACGTTGCTGTATCTCAGGCTTGCTCCCGTACTTCAGGCACGTTGCTGTATCTCAGGCTTGCTCCCGTACCTCAGGCACGTTGCTGTATCTCAGGCTTGCTCCCATATCTCAGGCACACTCCTGTATCTTAGTTACGCTCCCATATTTCAGAAACTCTTTTGTATCTCTTAGTCCAGACAGCATCTGGCATCCCATTCCTGTAGAATATAGTCATGCTTGGAAAACAGGCAGTGGAAATATCCATCAACAGGTTAGACTAGACCTCATACTTTCCATCATTATCTCAGAAATCCACAGCATCATTTGTAGTATCCAAGTTTTCAACAAATGCCTGAGCATATACATAAATTGTAAGATAATTTGTATTTGTACGTTATGTACTACAACTGACTCTTTATTTGCTATCAAAGCTCAGTCACATGTCTTTAGTCACAGTGAAGTGATACAACATGTTGCATTCTTACTAAAGGTGTCATATCATGCCCAAGGTGCACGCAAAGCTATGGGACAGGATGTCAGGCTTGGCTCAGCAAGTTGCCCAGACCAAACAGTACCTCCCCAGAGGAAGAGAGGTGCAAAGAAGGGCCTTTAGGATCCTAAGCTGAGGCAGTGATATGATCACACAGGAAGTGTCCTTGACAGCTTCCTGCCTGCTTGAGTTCTCATGCCTTCTCCGTGTACAGTTTGAGGCCAAGTGGCTGTTTGGCCTCTTTGTGGCTAAAGGCACACAGCAGTGGAACTCACTCCGTAACATTAACTCTACAGTGACCAGTACCCCACTGTTATAAGAGTCCTCATCAAAAAAAATAAAATAAATAAAAATCCCCTGTCTTCCTGTCCTGTATGGTCAGGTTGATGGCCTGCTTTTCGCTGGTACTTGTGACTAATGACATGGTATATTGCAACAGCAATAAAGGGTTTTCATAATCATCATCATCATCATCATCATCATCATCAAAAGCAGGGCACCACATCCCTGGAGACAGCAAAAGCCCTGTTTTGTGGGAGGCTGGAAATCACCGTGGGATGCAGGATGCATGTTGGGGCACAGTGTGGGAGCATGATGTTACCTCCAGCTGATGCCTTGGCTCCTTCTTGGTTCCAAAATGTTCCCCCTTTCACTAAAAAAAAAATGAAAAACCCCCTTTCACCAAAAACGAGTCACAAAAGACACGGTAAACAAAAATCATAGTGATAGTGAGTACTTACTTGTTATTTTTTTGTCTTTTCTTGTTTGTTTCATGGAACCAAACAAAAAGGAATAGTTTCCCTGGATATGGCATGGGTGGATCATGGTCCTGTGAGGTCCAATGGTACCTGCCCCCTCTCACAGTATACATCAGTACAGTGTACATACCACATAAAGCGTCTGGATTCTGCTTCATTGCGAAAGCCTTATGTTTTAGCTAGCCTGCTCAATTGAGGCTTGTTGGTCTAGATCTAGGTAACTGTATTTGACGAGTTACAAAGCTATTTTTAGCCATTATTTCTAAAGGTGTGTTTTGGATTAACAATGAAACTACAGCATCACAGCATGAAAATGCTGAACTTTTTATTTAACACTAATGACTGTCTAGCTCGGATGATGACCACATCCTCATAGTTAGCTAACTAATGACATTGTCATGTATGCTAACATACTGTAACTAAACAGTGAGTAAAGTAAATAATGTTACGTTTCCAGGTTACACTGAAGACCAAAGATCATTACTAATTATGTTTTTGCTAGCTTCCTATGTTTTTACATGTTAGGTAACGTTATCACCTAGCTAGCATTATTAGCTTGTGTCTAAGTTACAGAGGGACATAATCCAGGCATGGATGACACGCAGATTTTCCTATTCAGCACAGGCTTTTTGACTTTCAAAAGTGCCAGTTACTGTGTAAAGTTAAACATAAAAACATAAAAAATCGTGAAACAAAAAAAAAGGAAAACATATGTGTTGATTTAGCTGTGTGTCAGCAGAGAGTAACTACCTCTGCAAACCCAGTGAGACCAGGCCAATCCATTGATGAGCAGCTATCATTTCTGCTGTGACGGCCTGTTCCCAGCATCCCCTTTAAAAGAGACACATGATGTCACTGCCATCATCCACATTGTTAAACTCAAGCTCCATGCATTCTGGAGGGACAGGAATTGAGCTAACTTCCTGCTTTTGTTGGGCCACTTTTTAGAATGTGGCTATTGTATAAATACTGTCTTAAAAATTCCCATTTTTTCTATGAACCACGAACGCACCTTCCAGCTGGTGCTGGTCTCTGTTCTCACCCCTGCTCCTGGTGAGGAACAAAGTAACGGATTCACTTCGATACCCCTCAGGTAACTTTAATCCTGAATCACAAGGCAGCCCCAACAGACCTGCTTCCAGGGTTCAGGTTGAGGTGGAGGGGGGCATCAGTAGCACAGGCAGGACCTGCTGATTTACAACCATCCCCTGGTCTAGGGGGGAATTCCACTGTGACACCAGCTGCTCTCTTATCTTTTCAATAGTACCATGCAGTAACAAGAAGCTTGCAGTGTTGTCTGCCATACTAAAATTCTCACACAGCCTTCCCTTATTGGAATTTAGCAGGCATGTTTGTGCCAGAGTTAGGAGAAATGCGTTTGATTCAATCATGTAGCCAAACCTTATTTAAATAATGTGCATTGTGTGGTAATGGAGGCTGGGCCTCCACTGGTCACAGTGAAAGATCTATTCCCCTCCAGTAGCTCTTAACAGAGATCTTTGACCTAATAACCCTTCACTTCCTTTCTCCTTACATCCCAGATCCAGCGGGCAAAGGGCACTGCGGCAGGGTCAGGGCCGAGCTCTGGCCTGCGCTACCTGGAGCATATTTGCCAGCTCATTGAGAAGATTGGCCAGCTGCAGGAGCACAACCTGAGGCTCAAGAGACAGCTCAGCAGCCTACAGAAGGAGAGCAGGAGTCAGAGAAACAAAGAGGTATGGTGCCCTATGAGCACGAGAGAAGCTATAGTCATTCAGGCATTTGCCAGAGTACAAAATATATGGAGGGAGGGATTTAAGTAGAAGGAAGATTGGAGGGAGAGAAAGAATAAGGAGGATGACAGGAGGGAGGGGTGAGGATGAAGGAACGATGCCACAAGAAATGAGCAAGAAGGAAGTAAGACAAATGAGTCTGGAATTGGACCAGAGAATGAATAATAAGACATGACATTCTGTACCAAATCTTATTTCGATAAAAAGATGGGTTGTTCTCTACCAGTCCTTATTTCAATGCAGTCTCGTTTGATAGCAAAGGACCTACAAGGTTTTTTGGTAAATAAAACCAATGAATGACAGAAGATGCCCTGGATGAGTGTGACTGAAAGTGTACAATGAGCCTTTGAGTGTCAGCCGCACCTGGCTTAGTTGTTTCAGCCACCCTTCCAGATTCCAGACTTCAAAAAGTATGAGGATCTTGGGAATGTTGCTGCATGCGGGGCTGAGACCCACCTGACTGTCCTCAACTATGTTCTCTGTGATTCCAGCAGGTGGTAGAATATGCGGAAATAATGTGCTGACACCACCTTTCTCATGTTACATGTTGCTGATCATTTTGTTTCAAACCATGGTCCCATCTGGCTGGTGACTTGCCTCCTCGTCTCCACACATGGGTTTCTCAATATGCATACTTCACTGTATTTATGTTATCGTGTACCCACTCGTCATTATCTTCTATTGCTAAAGGCAAGTTCCAAAACTTAAGAAAAGAAGTACAGGGAAGGAAAAAATCCCTGGATGTTGTTCTTGCCCTTCCTCAAATATCAAGGATGCACTGTTTGCATTCTTGTCGAATGAGACCAATCCCATGATTCATTGTGTCCCAAGTTCATCATTGAGAGGGTAGACAGTCTTGCCAGGACCACAAGCACGGTTTTTGCTGTTCTTGGTACTGAGAAACACTCACAGTCTGAGACTGGAATTTTCTCCTCGCTGCGACTGGATAAGAGGAGCATTATTAACAGGCGGGATGTGAATGAGGGAGGAAGCCATCCACAGTTGGAATTGCGGATGCTTGCCTGATTTGGAGAACACAGAGCTGCATTCCTGTTGTTCCTTTCCAGGATGCAGAGTTACAGGGTTATTGTGGTCATGTTTCCTGAGGGGAGATCCCCCTCCTTTGTCTGCTAATTGTACACACATATGGGAAGCTCTTCAGAGATGGACATGTCTATGCAAAGAGAGCCACCACCCTGCTTATATCAACGATTCAGCCGAGAGCCTTGCCTTGCCCTCAGAACGTGGGAAGCGTCCACATGACTCCAGTATAACTGCGGGAGATCTGTTAGATGAACCAGAACAAACCATTTGGAGTAATCAATAGTCATCCATCACACTGTTTACTCCATTACTCAGGAAGTGCAAACATTCAGAGATTATGTAACTGAAAGCAGGGTAAGCAGCCTAAGACTAATTGGCCATTCCAGCAGACACAGCACTGCATTCCATAATTAAAATTGAATTGTACTGTAGGTGAAAGGCAATTTCACCATGATTAAAAGAAATCAGGTTTCATGTAAACAGGAAATGTTTTAAGTCTTACAGTATTTGTGCTTTGCATCATTTCCCAAATGACAACTGTCAAGGATGGGCAGACTAGAGAACTAGGAGCAGGCATCGGGGCAAACAAAAAGGAATTTATTTGGAGTAGTTGAACAGAACTTGAAAGGAAACAGGACCTAGGGTGGCTAGGGCACAGGAGACAAGAGGAAACGACTTCAATGAGAGAATTGGGGAATACAAGACTGGGACTAACGAGGGAGCAGACAAGAGGCAGCTGGGAGTGATTAACATGAAGACAGAAATGAGAGGTGAGATTAACCAGCACCAGGCATGGCTTGTTAGAGCCAATGCAGGGAGGAGACAGGAGGGTCAGGCAGACATAGTAGGCAGGACATGACAACAATTATTGTTTACAAAACAATTAATGTATTGCCCACCCCATGACATGACTTCTGCCCTGCAGAACACAATTTCTCATTATTTCACACGAATTTTCAAATGTTTTAGTACATATATATTAATTTTGTACAGTTGTCATCATTTGGCACAATATGCTTTAGTCTTGTTAGTCAAAATAGATTATATATTTTCCCATTGTAATAATTTTATACCAAAAACAATACATGCGCGTAATCATCGTTAACCACTGCATGCAAAACAGTCAACCTAGCTTTCAAAATGATATATTTCATAAATTGGAGTGATACGGTGTTGTTGTGTTTTTGGTTTGTACATTATATGATTTTGTTACCCTTTTGATATTGATGTTGTTTACTTTCTCTTGCCAGTATACAGTACATACTATAATGTAGTGCATTTCAATTACATGAATAAATAATAGTTTGCTAAAGAAAAATCATCAATTAGTGAGATTGGGACCTGACTATCATTCAGAATTTTGGAGATCAGGAGCATACTTTAAACTGACATATTGACAATATATCTACGTATTATGACTGTCATGGTTAAAATGATGCAGATTGCACTTTTCAGTTTGGTAGCACTTACAGCCTTTTGCAGCTGAACCATAGTGTTGTGCTATATGCATGAATTGTTTTGAGAAATTCTCTTTTAGTCTTGAGAATGTTAAATATGTTTCATGAAATGCATCAAAGCAATCAAAAAACTGTACCAGAGCCTTGAATCCAGGGGTACCTCAGAGTTCCTAGAGTCTGGTGGGTAACATGAAGGCCATGTGATTGTGGCTCCATCACCTCAGTGTGGCACAAAGCCCTGAATTCCAAGTACCCTGCTCAGCCACAACAATGCAGACCATCAGCGGAGAGTTGACGTCCTACACTGATGTTCTGCAGCCTCTGACGGGAGACAAGGCAGTCCAAATTCTCAAGGCTAATCATTTGGCTTCTCTTTTAATCATAATTCATGTTTAATGATTTATTTGTTGTCCTTCAGCTGCTGTGTTTTTATCCATCAGCTCATTTTCATTCTAATGATCTAATAAATACTCTGTCTGCCGCTACTGTAGCCCAAACCAGATGATGCTGGTATGTGGGGCACTTTACAGACAATGCTAACCTAGAGCAGATGTTGCATGGTCCGGATCTGTGCTGCCAATGCTCATTCCGCAGCACAGAGTGAATAGCAGGGAGACCTTTTCTGCTCTGCTTGGATAAGCAAAGCTTTTCTTCATTTCTTTTGAGTGCCATTGTAATACTTTGGCCTTTGAAATTGGGCAGATCTGTTGGGTCTGCCTACACTGTAGCACAAAAAAATAAGGGTCTTAAAACCTGTAAAAACAACAACACTGCCAGTGAAGCTGGATGGCAGCCAAGGTGTCCACCCCAGCCTCCAGTGAAGGTTTCCTCAAATCACAGTATGGCGTTCCAGGGTTCAAGGGTAAATACAGTGCCAGGAAGTGACATACACTGACACGTCCCACCTGACCTCAGGGTTTGGAGCATAAGAATAGGCTCACCACAGCTGACCTCCCTGTACCCTCTTTGGTTCCCCCAGGACTATGCCCTCCAGCGCTGCTGCTGTAGTGCTGTCAGCCTGGGCTTCCAGGAGAACAAGAGGCATTCAAGCAGCCTAACGGCATCCAGCGGGGCACTGTCCGACCTGTCCACCATTCCGGAGGTCTCACGCCACAGCCTCAGAGGTGAGCCAGCATCCCTAAACTATGCCTGGGACATCCAGTGCACCAATCGCCGTGTCTATCACTGACTGTGGGAGATCCAGTGAGCCAGCCACCATGCCTATCACTGAGCTTGGGACATCCGGGGAGCCTATCAGCATACATCTTTGATAACAATCACACAAGTGAATCTGAGCTCAGCCACACTGCACTCATATTGTCTCAAACCACACTCCTCCTGTCAGTACACCAATGCTTTTCTTCAGCTTGATTATGAAATACCATTGGTGTACACCAGGGCTATTCAACTCATGGTCCTCAAGGGCCAAGCCCTGCTGATTTGAAATAACTACCTAGCAGAACTGAAAACAAGGCCTGGATTTGTAATTGAGGGCATGAATTGAATAGCACTGGTGCACACTATTTATTTGGTTGAAACAGCAGAACAAGCAGAGGTTTAGAATACATATCCTGTCTATCCCCAGCCGCTCACCCTACCAGCACATCCCCACTTCCCCACTGTCACCTAAGCCATTTCCCTGAAACCTTTCTGCCTGCTTTGTTTTCTGGATTATCTCACATTGAAGTATATGAGCGGGTATTACAAATATGCTCATATTTACTATCATAATTCCTGGATGGCTGGCATTTTACTTGTGCCCAGTGCCCCCCCCTGATTCCGGTATCCTCCTGTGGTCCACCCAAGAAGAAATCCAAGTGGCAGGAAAGATGTCTTCCTCACACCAAGATAACAGTGGGGCAGAGGGAGGGATGCTGCAGGAAAGTAGG
>JABFDZ020000066.1:18321289-18332930 GCA_019775955.2 Pollimyrus isidori
AAAATGGACATCACTTCTGAAATCAGCGCATTCTAAAACATATAATTCAGTAAGAATATCTCATGCAGCTGACAAAAAAATTTTTTTTGCAGACCTGTGTAATCAATCCTTTATTGTCTCTGGGGGAAATTCTTTTTACGCCTCCCTCAACCTGCTCTTTGGATGCTTTTCCACCACACAAAGTACAGTACTTTTGGCACTTTCACTTTTCCATTGATTTCCAGTTGAGTTCCAGTATCAAAAGTGCCAAACCAGCTGGGGTACTTCTTTGGTACTTTGGGGTGGGACTTGCAAACGTATTTGCTGTCGATTGGTTATGCAAATAGCCTGCTGCTGAAACACAGAATACACACAGCGAGAAACCAAATAAAAAGCAGTAGTAACCAAAATATTAAAACTGTAAAATGGAATGATGAACAAATGAGGAAAAAAACTTTAATCGCCGTATGGTCGGATGAACAGATCCAGCGAGATGTGGATGGCACGACTCAGAATAAAAAAGTATTTGCAGTAATAGCAAGCCGCTTCGAAGAAATGGGGCACATGTGAAACATCGAACAATGGCGCTTGAAAAGCAAAAAACTGAAGCAGGATTACAGGAAGGTGAAGGATCATAATAACACGAGTGGCGCTGACAGGAAAACCAACACATGGTTTGAGGCACTGGATGCTGTTTTGGGCCACAGGCCAAAAAATATGTGCAGAAATAACATTGTGGACTCTGCCATGTCCCCAGTAATTTGTGATGATGTTAGTCAGGAGTGGTCACTGATGATGTCATTTGGCGCTGGTATGAGCTTTTATGCCAGCGGAAAACTGACACAAAAGAAGTACCATACTTTTGGTAGTTTACGGAAGAATGTTACCTAGCGTGGTGGAAAAGTGCCCTTTGTTAAGCAAACTATCCACGAAGGGCAGCCAGGGAACTGTGGGTTAAGGGCCTTGCTCAAGGACCTGCAGACATGCTGAGGCTGGGTTTGAACCGGTGACCTTGTGATTACAGGCACATCTTTTTTTTCCCTCACAGAAACTAAAAGTGCCCAGGGTGTGTTCCAAAGCACAGTGGGAAGGCCCACGAGTGTACCCTCACCAAACATTGTGAGTGAGGGATTTGGCTACAGCCTGGGGGTTTCAACAGTCCTGTTTACTTTAGATAAGCCACATTTAACAAGGAGACCTCCCTGAATGACATCTGACAGACACACAGTGCTGGATGTACTTGTGGCGAACATTCCAAATGTTTAAGACCAGATGTAAAACAGATGCCTGACTTGAGGTAAAGCTATGGCTTCGCAACTAGCAAATCTGTGCCATCAGCTTTCCCCCTGACAGTAACTCACCTTGCCTACCTGGCATTCCTTGGCAATGGTGCACCAATCAGATGTGTCCAGAGCAAATACCATAGGCTGGCCATAAGCAAACCATGGCCTCTCTCAGTCCACAAAACCGACAATACAGAACACAACATAAAAATTACATTCCTTTCAGAATATTTTTTGGGATAAAGAATGAATTTTTCATTTATCAGAAAAAAGTGATCTTATGGCAGCCTGAATCAGGAAACCAAGCACATTGGACAGGACACATGTTAGATATATGCTGCAAATAACACAAGTGCAGTCACTATGGGAGCTAAACCAGCATACAGTTTGCAGCTGTGCATGAATTGCACATAAATTCCAGTTCTTGCAGCTGGTGACTCTGAATGGCAGACTTTTTCAACTATCACAGATCTCTAGTTCCCTTTACCTTCCTGGTCAAAGTTACAGGACACCCCTTCATGCCCTACCAGGAAGTTGATGGATTTCATGAAAAGCTGGTCTAGAAGTGGATGAGTCCCAAGCTTGGGGGCTGTAGGACATGCTGCAGAGCCGCAGCTCGGCCTGCAAAGTCTTGTGATTTGCTGGCCCAGCTGTACATACTGAGCAACAAGTGAAGGACCTAGGTTAACCTGAGCACACATTCAACCAACATCATTTCAATATATAGCCTGTCTATAAGAACGGAACCCAGTCTTAAGTCGGGGACAGTCTGCATTTCAAAGTTTGGGATTTTGGTTTTATGTACTTACCACAATGGGCCACCAGGGGGCTTCATTTCTGTACATTCCAGTTATTTTAACTAATCAATGGGCAGCAGGGAGTTGCAGTTTTGAGTACTGTTGTCTCACACCTCTGGAACGTGGGCTGTAGTCTCTACCATAGTTGTCCTTGAGATTGTATTTCAGTGGAACCTCAGTTGCTGAGGTTCTCCTCAGTTACATTACATGGATTTCCTCTGGGTACTCCAGTTTCCCCCCATAGTCCTAAAACATGCTGAGGCTAATTGTTGTTACCAAATTCCAATGGTGTGTGAGTGTGTCCTGTAATGTGTTTGTGCCCTTATTAACCATCTTGTCTGCATAGTTTCCAGGATATTCTGATATTGCATCCTACCCATGAAAATCTCCAACCTGAGTTAACTGCACATGTTAAATGCATAATGGGTCATTTGTTATTTTGTACATGCCAATAAATATATGCTGCCATTGAATGAAAATCTTTTAACACAACTGGAAGCAGGTAATTATGGCCTGTTTTATGTATAATAATGTACTGACATGTCAAACACTGTGGTAAGCATATATTTATGGTCTGGTTTGTTAAAAAAAAATGCACTACCACCTTGCACACTATGGGAAGCACATATTGATGACTTAATTTAATCTTATATGCAGAATGTATATAGGCCTATGTATAATACTCATCATCTATAATCTACAGTCCTTGAATATGCTGTAGGAAGTACATTATGGTGCAATTTCACCTGTAAGACTGCAGCATTTTATCTCAAAGCACGTGCTGGTAGGATATTCTCTCAAGACAGGACTAAATAACGGATATGGCTGTAAATTTATGATATCGGTAGCTACAAAGTAGGAATAAATAGGCAGGAAAACATTTCACAACACATAGGGCAAACAGATGCATGGACAGGTAGTCACCAACTACTTTCCTCTTCTGCCCAAATATAGTTACAAGAAAAAACAGCAAAATAGAACAAAAAACACAAGATACATAACAATGGCTATGAAATGAAGACACTTCTTGTTTATTGGTTTCAAACTGGGATTTGTAATTTAATTAAGGCAAAAAGAATGATAAATTGTAATTGTATTTTAGAATAACCTGGGTGAACAAACCACTGAAACATATGTAACCTATTACAAATGAAAGAATGTGCAAAAAAAATCAGAATATTTACCATATAAAATCACTCTACTGCACAAGGTTTTTTGTGCTTTTGTCCAAAATCACAACCATCCATTAACTGTGTGTAATTGTAACATGTACAAAAGAAGTAGGAACTGAAGAGAAGTCGTAGAGCTTGTCAAAGCGAATGCACTCCATACAGTTACTAATAACCTCCTTCTAGTAACCTCCTCCTGCTACTAATTAAATCTGTCCATCAAGTGCCCCCTATATTTATTTCCTTTAGAGACTCTCCTTAGCCTCAGGTTTAAATGCAGAACAATGAACATCATACGCATGCTGCTAATTCCTTACAACAGCTTTAAATCCAGTTTCAAAAGTGCTACATCAAAATGAGAACATTCTGCAAAGACTGAAAAGCCATGTAGGACTATGGGGGATGGAAGGAGCTTTACTCATTACTAAATAGATTACTCATTTAAGGAGGGGTCACAGGGTCGATAAGTAAGTACTAATACTTATTAATTATTATACGTTCCCATACCAAACACTAGATATTGGTCGACATGATTAATAAAGTCTGTCAAAGTGAGAAAGTCCATGCATGTGTATGCAAGGGTTGGCATCTGAAAAAAGGGTATTGCCGACTTTCTAGCATGTTCTTAGAAGGGATGGTGGCCTTGGGCCCACCAATTGAAGATCAATCATTCTTTATCGTGCCAAATCAATCCTTGTGGGAGCTCATCTCATGCTTTTACAGTGCATTGCCAGAATAACAAGTGTCTGTTTTCACAAAACATGCCTCAAAAACTGGAACAGCCATACTCCTTACAAAGTGCAATTTCATGTTCTGCCCCCCGCCAGGCTTGTAGCTGTACAGTTGTGAAGGCCGCCATGTGTATTAGGTGTCAAGTGATCATCTGGAATGATGGCCGAGGCATTTGGATGGCAGCCTCCGTTTAGATGAAGCCCTTTAGATCACAGGATTCCCAAATGGGGCATGAAGATCTAGACCCACAGTGCCAAGCTGCAGAGGATGATGGGAAATGTCAGGGCAGTAAGAATGTGGTCTAGCTGAGTAAAGTGACACCACACCGGAGAGTCACAGCTCCTCAGAACTCCTTATCCCAGCCTGACAACTCCTCAGCCGGCTCCTCCAGGTCTGGGGGGAAGATGTCGAAGCGGCTGTGGTCCAGAGGCCCACTCAGCTGCAGTGGGATGAACAGAAAGCAGATGTGACAACCAAATGCTCCCTAGTCACACATTCTACACACACATATTTACAAAAGATGCCATTAAGCGTCACATCTGGGTAATTGTGAAGTACCCGGCTGACAGATTTAATGGCATGTGTTTCTCATGTTTGACTGTGCCACCCCCCACCTCTCTCTTCAATGGTGATGGCAGTCTGTGTGTCCTCAGCCCCTCCCAGTTAAAACCTTGGAACCACCTGCAGGAAGGCACATATTTGAAGCTCCTGGGCTCCTTCAGACAGCCCATGCCAGCAAGATCAACAAGACAATCATCATAAGACACAATGAAAGCGGACATAGAGGAGAAAAGTATGGACTGCTAAAGCACATCAAGATGTCTATTAAAAGAGGAGTAACAATGAGCACTAGCAGATAACATCACTGAAGTGGCTTTGTGGATGTTGCCATGTGATATCACTGAGGAGAGCCTCAACACCTGATCATGAACAAGGCTGCTCATTTAAAAGTCGATCTAAAAACTGTCCCCTCAAAGACTACAGCTAAAAAACATGTGATAATGTGAGTGATAGGGAACTCCTATTGAATCCTGATTTTTAGTAAAGTACAAACAGTACTGAGTAAGCTGAGACTGGACACCAACTTCTGCTTTTTGATGTCCAGGATGCCGTTCTTCTTGTTGCCCAGGCGCTCTGCAGGGTGCAGCCTGAGAGTGTGAGACAGACAAAAGGCAGCCATTTATGGTTATTCGGTCTACTCTACTATTTTCCAAATGAAGCCTAGCTGACTGAACTGTGACATTGGTGGGGGGGCGGGGGCTCAGAATTCACACTAGGGGCTGACATGATGTGCGGCTCAGATCCAGGATGAAGGAGAATGGTGATATGAGGATGATAATGCAGCAGGCGTGATGAAGACTCCATATTGCAAAAACAAATCTCTTTTATCTAATGGTGGGCCTTATTTGCAAAAACAAACATACTGTTGATGTTTTCATATTTTAATAATGCAGATCTGGGACATTTATGGAAACACATTTCATTTGGTAGTTAGGTGGGATTGGTGCAGCAAGGGAAGAACCAAACAGGGCCACACACCTGCAGAGGCTCCGAATGAGGTCACTGGGTCGCTTGCTGATCCGTTTTGGAAAGTCCACTTTCTCGATGCCATGGAGCACCATGGTATAGATCTTAATGGGGTCAGAGCCTGTGAATGGAGGACTAAGAGGGTGTTAGTGTGTCTGATGGTTTACACTCCCAGTGACATTTGATCCACAGCACAAGCAAGAAAGATATATAATGCAGCAGCATGCAGAAAACCCAGGAAACATAAAACCGGATATGCTACCGGGATTTGACCTCATTGGCAGGGGGCTGCAATAAACAGCAGATTTATCACGGACATACAGCAATGAAATCCTCCCTTGACACGCAGTGTGGTTAAGCCCTGTGGTGCTGCCTGATATTTGACCTACAGTATATGGGTGTATGTTCCACCAGGTCTTGGTAAATATCTGCCAGATCAGTATGACTTTCCCTCTTGAAGGAGACAATATTTCAAATATAGCATGTGGGTGGGAGGGGAGTGCGATGCTGCGGCAGACCAGATCAGTGATCAGGCACCTGGCCTTGCACAGGCAGCACTGCAGTAAAACTGGGGTGACAGGGTAACCTTGCATCATAATCTCCCAGTATGCAATGCAGAGGATGGCCATCAGAGCAGAAGCACACATGCGGGATGACAGCGCTGTCCTCGGATACAAACAGAAGACCTGAAAAGGAAGAAACCAGCTGAGCAGGAGTCCCTCCTCACCCACACCTAAGATGCAGGGAAGCTATAGGTGAGAAACTCTCATCATGCATTTACCTTAACACACCAAGTTGGCTTGAGTCATATTTACCTACTCAACCATAACGTCCCCGGTAAATATGTCCTGTTAAAAACAACTGCCCTATACAGCAGGTAACTGCCAGTATACCTCAGTGTAAAAAAACCCTGAAACAATAAAGGCATATTCATCAGGCTCGTTATTAATGGAAAAAAACACATTTTAGGAAATTTAAAACACTACTGCAGAAAAAGCTAAATAACCTGTTATCAGCTTCACTAAATATAATAAATTTGCTGAAAAATGGTATCAAGGAAAAATAGCGTATTTCTGACAGTGATTTATTGATAACACTGAGCTTTTTAAAATGTGGCTGCAAGTGGCTGACAGTGTCCCACACTTAGGGTTGTCGTCAGGACCGCCGAAACTGAGACCAAGTCATTGCCGAGACTTGAGGTACCAAATCGAAGGCCAAGACCAAGACACACTAAGGCGAGACCAAGGCCAAGACAACAACCGAAAACAGACTAGGGCTAGAATCGACATCACCTTCCTCAAATCAACTGTAGAGAAAAATGGCATTGCTGTAAAGTGTCATTACTCATTAAATCAAATTCATGTTATTTGTTCAATTATATTGTCCATATGTCTCATTTAAAATCTCCCAGATTTGTCATAGTTATGAGGCCTATTGAAAATAATATTCTCAGCAATCCTCTCCTATAGCCATTTTATCAGACCTTGTCAAGGGAAATGGGATGAGATGTACCAGAAAGATGTTCATATTAAGTCTCTTATACCAGGGACAGAGACCTTGGGTAAGCTATGAATACAGCTATGTAATGATCCCTTGTTTTGAATTGAAGAGAATGAGCCTCCAGATTGACTTGCACCTCCAAGACCATGCTTTCTAATGAATGTAAAATACCTGTAAAAGTTAATTACTGCCGACCTCGTGGGCATTTTTGGACATTCGGACTTCGCAACGATGCGATGTGTATGATGTGTGCGGACTGTGAAGTGCTGCCAGTGTCCATTGAGAAAATGTACACAATGTAACACTTTTAAAATAGATGCATCTGACTGGTTGCATTTGAATTGAAGCATGTAATAAACAATGATATTGTTCTGTGAGCATGCGCTGTTTCGAGTTGAAACCAAGACAAGACCGTGACAAAAAAAGATTCGAGACCAAGACCACAAAAAATTGATCTCGAGAACTACAGCACTACCTATACTCTCCAACCTGTGCCCCTAGCAACCTTACCTGCAGCCTGCTGGGGCTGCAGCCACCTTCAGTGGAGGTTTGATGATCCTGGTGCAGGGGCCATGCCACCCTTTCTGCTCTGGTGAGCAGTGGAGATGAAGGATGATGTGGTACAAACTATAAGAGCAGTGACGCCCTTCAGCCTTATACTGAAAGGTCATATGACCATATCCCATATGGCCGAATGGCCTCCTCTCGTTTGTATAGTTCTTATGTTCTTAGGTTAGCTGAGCTGAATCTCTTTTGCCTCGAGGAAAGGAGACTGAGGGGGGACATGATCCAGGTATATAACATTCTAACAGGTCTGGATGCTGTTCAGCCAACTGACTATTTCAATATTAGTTTAAATACTAGATCTCATCAAGTGGAAAATAGCGGAAGAACATTTAAAAATGAATTTGCGGAAGCACTTCTTTACACAGTATGTAGTTGGAGCATGGAATAGACTTCCTGCTTGTGTTACACAAGCTAAAACCCTGGGTTCCTTTAAATCTGACATTTTAGCAACTCTGAGCTATTAATTAAGTTCTTCCCAAACAAGCTTGATGGGTCGAATAGCCTCCTCTTTGTAAATTTGTTGTGACCTTAACACCACACGCACCGATTTGATACCTCAGTGTCACCATCCTTAGCCCACTCAGATCACTCTTACCTGCCAGTGAGCAGCTCAAAGATCAGGATGCCTAAGGACCAGCAGTCTGCCCCAAAGTCATGCCCCTTGTTCAGGATCACCTCTGGAGCTACATATTCTGGTGTCCCGCAAAAGGTCCAAGTTTTCTTGCCTGGTCCAACCTTCTTGGCAAAGCCAAAGTCAGTCTGGGAGTAAAACACACAGCATCACAAAGACCTCTCCGCCTCTCTCCCCATTCTCCTGGCATATTGCCTCTGGACTAGCCGTACCATTTTCACATAGCCTTCATGGTCCAACAGCAGGTTCTCCGGCTTAAGGTCCCGATAGACAATCCCTTGTCCATGGAGGTAGTCAAATGCCTCCAGAACACAGCCAATGCAGAAGCGGGCTGTGGATTCCTCAAAGAAACCCCTTGAACATAGTTCAAGCACAAATTTAGCTTACTCACGTTACTGAGAATATAATTTCTGAGAATACAATATCAGTATCTGTGATTAGCCCATCTCTGTAGAGTTTCTGGCCATTCTACAGTAAAATGCCCCAGCCCTCGGAAAAGCACATACTCACACGTCTCTTAAGATACTCCACAACTCCCCCCCAAGGCAGACCTCCAGCAACATGTACACATATTTGGCATCCCGAAATGTCCGAAATAGCCTGCAACAGAGACCATCATTGTATGGGCTTTCCTGCCAAGCGTGCCAAGGAAGACTGGAGGCATTACACATGACATTGAAAGGGTCGAAAAACATTGACTATGACCCATTTTAAAGCTATATGAGAAATGGGATCAAAGTGCCGTATGAATCTCAAATCCAGATCCCTGTCCACTGTAGGACAAGTTTCCTTCATAAAACTTCATTGGAGATCAAGCAGCTGTGAGGAGACCTCTACCGGCTCTGATGCAGCAGCTTGCCTTGTGCAGCATTTGTTTGCTTTGGTCTGTCTGCTGCAGCTGCTGCCTCCTGCTGCGCCCTGGGAGGTCATGCTGATAAACGGCCAGGGCATATTTGTGCAAAGCATCTCCAGGCTCCTTATTTGTGTCTGATCTGTGTACACAGCTCTTTGCCTTGGAAAGTCACAGAGCAGCCAAATCAACTTTGTAGATAAATAGAGGGACCATAAAAGTCTTAATTTTTCCAGGGCTACCTTGCAATGTGAATGGTTACAGCAGACCTATTGAGCGAGAGCAGCCTCCTTGGATTTAGAGTCCCTCCCCAAGCCCTCTTAGGGCATTTTTCCACTGTACCAGGTACCGTGCTTTTGGTACTTCAAGTACTTTGCTTTTTCTTACTTTCAGTTCTGTACAGACATAATAGCACAGGGGTCTGCTACTCTGTCATAGGAAAAGAAAAACGTAGCAAGCTTTGCCATTTTAACTGTTATTCCTTTTCAAGATTCTTATGTGTTTAAAAATTAGTTTTACCTCCTCTGCTTTTGCATGAGCACTGCAGGTGTTCTCTGAGACAATCATAATGATTTCCATGCTTACTATTTAAATCACTCAAAGACGGGTTTGTGAGAAATTTATGAACTCCTTTTTTGTTCTTTAAATACTCCGATTTTTATCGCAACATAATCACATCACTATATCTATAACAAAATCACATCATTAAGACAATTCAGCACACATATAGCGCGCTGAATTAATATACTCAACAAAATACTTTTAAATTTCTTTTCATGCCATCCGGATGTTATGAGCAAATCACTTTTTTTTTTACTTTGTTCATCACTATTTTCTGAGTTTGCAACCGTTTGTACTGTTTCAGAGGCAGGCTATTTGCTTAATCAATCAACAAAGAAAGTGTCTCACCCCCAAGTATCAAAGAACCAGAGAAATACCCCAGCTGGTTTCACACTTTCAGTATTGGAACTTTTGGTACTGGTACTCAATCAGAAGTCAATGCAAAAGTGAAAGTACCCAGAGTTTCAGGGGAACGATTAGTTGCAATTTCCGTGAAGATTATTGTCCACCTCAAGCATGACATGGCCCAGATAAGTTTGTAAATAATTTTTTAAAAAGCCAGGATATTTTTTTTAAATCAGTAGGAATATGTCCACACCATGCCTGTCCTCACTTTACAATTCCGGTAAAATGAATGCAGGGCCTCATTATGAGCAGGGAAATGTGGCCATCTGTAATCTTCCCATCCATACTCCCATTGTGTGGCTCCGGGTAAATTAATGTAATATTCAGGTTGCTTGATAAGTATCAGTTTGCATTGCAAACACAGACAAGCACCTCAGACTGCAGACCGGACCTCAACTGAGCAGCTCTTCATTAAAATGATACATTTCATACATTTTAGTGGGTTTAGAGAGTAATCCTGCATAATAATTATCTAGCAGTTTTGTGATGCAGTTTTCCTTTTCCATTCTCTTTGTACCCGACTGATATGAGAAATGATATACTGAAATGATGTGGTAACATTGCAGTTTCACAGTGCCTTTTCTAGAATGGTGACATTAGCGCTAACAGTACATTAGCATTGACTGTTGCTAACAGAGCTGCACAAATGACTGTGGCTCTTGGCCATAGGCCTGACCTGACTATGAACGGCGAGTCAGCCTGCTGGAGAATACTCTTCTCTGAGTAGATGTGTTCCTGCTGCCTGGTGTCCACGATGTGCTTCTTCTTGATGCACTTCAAAGCAAATGTGGTGTCCTCCTCCTTCAGCTTCACCTGCAGACACAAACCCAGCATGAAGCAGGCAGCCAGTGAGGGGAGGGGACATCTCAGTTAAGCAAGGGTATCATAGAAGAGCATTGAAATCACCAGCTCTACCCGTCCAAAGCCTCCCACGCCTAGGGTGGCCACCACCTCCAGGTGCTGGAATGGGTGGGTCGCAGACAGACAGGCCACCTTCTCTCTCAGCCTTTGCAGCTCCGTGTTCTCTGGGGTGTCTGCTGAAGGCAGCCCAGGACTTTAAGAGGGGGATAGAAAGCAAGCTTATTCACTGCTATCAGTATTCCGCATGCCTACCTGTCTGTGACATGTGTCTGTGGTTTGTCACCTCCTGACTAGTCTAGTGCCACTTCAATGATATGGCTGCCAGTTTGTGCAGATGATTCAAAATATGTCTGATATTAAAGCAGCCAAAATGCTGTCATGTTATACGTTTTCTCACTACATGGGTCCACAGCTCAAGTCTTTGATTTTAGCTTTCAGAGCTGTTAATAAAACAGCATTTACCTACATAGAGTCACTCATTGAGACTTATCCTCCATCTTCTACCCTCTTTGATCAGAAAGCCAGCACCGCTGGGTTCCACCATGGAAGATCACCTCCATTAACTCATTTGACCACTAACCGGCTCTGTCGTATTCAGCCATCCATTGTCTCCCAATGTTTTGTATGCTTAATTCTTTGTATTAATGCTAGGGGTGCAACGGATCGCGGTTGATCCGTGATCCGTACGGATCACGACCCACAGTTCGGAACGCACGTGATCCGCGGATTAACTCGTTTTTTAAACTTTTAGTTAAATAAAAAAAAAATAACAACCGCAG
>JABFDZ020000066.1:18333030-18348032 GCA_019775955.2 Pollimyrus isidori
GAAAATTGATCCGATCCGTGACTCTGATCCGCGAAACGATCCGAACCGTGAGTTTTTTGATCCGTTGCACCCCTAATTAATGCTAACATGTTGCTGGTCACTCATTGATCTGGCAGTGATTAATTTGTATTTGTGTCACATTTGACAAAGGTCTCTAAATAAATGTAGAGGAATTTTGTCACTCACATGCTCCTCCTCTTCTTGTCACTGAGTGACAGCTCCTCCACATATGCCTGCAGGGAGGCCTGGAGCTCCTCATAGGTCCCAACCACCTGGTTAAAGTTGCTATAAGAGAGTCACAGACAGACATGTAAGTTAGTCTCTTGTTGTTGGCGTTTGAAAGTCTCAGTAGGAATGTTATGTGCACAGCCCACTACATTTTCCTGTCTTATTCTTTAGCACTAGTGACTTATACTAGTGACTAATGCGACCAGATTTTCCAGCGCTGAATGTTACAAATATGACTACAAGCTATGAAATCGACGGTTCTGTGTTCTGTTATGCTGCAGGACCTGAAGCATTTCCTGGAAATCTGAATGATGGTGTGGACTCACGCTCGGTCCACTACCAGGCATTGTGTGCCATTCTCCTTGGAGATGATGTTGGCAGAGCGCACGTCCTCACTGGAACAACAGAGCATTGGTCAGCAGAGGCACTCAGAGTGGGAATTGAGACAGAAGCCAGGAGGTCGCCTACCTCACAAGAGCCTTCTCTCCAAAGTAGTCTCCCACACCCAGAGTCTTTATCTCCTGGGGTTCAGAACATCCCTCCACCGTCTGTGTCACTGACACCTGCCAGGAGATGGAAACCAGGCATACAGCCTTTATATACATCCTCTATGCTCTCTGCTGTAGTGCATACATTTCACTTTCACTATGACTGCACAAGCATTTCACATTCTCACTGACCTCTCCTTTAGCTATGATGAAGAAGGTGTCACCCTCTTCTCCTTCACGGATGATGTAATCTCCTTTATCGAAGTAGTCCTGCCAAGGACACAGCACTGCAGTCATACCTCTCACCTTTGCAGGGGATTGAGTGTCACATTAAAGAACCCCACGTTCATGCAAATACATGCACAGGCGCACATGTGAGCACTGCAACAAAATATATACTGGCAAAGGGATTCCACATCAAAATGTGTAATATCTATGTATACACATACATTCAAAGGACAAGCATCAAACCCTGCTTTATACTCACATACTTACCACTTCAAAGCAGTCAACAATTTTAGCAAGCTTTTCCTCTGGCAGTTCCTTCAATAAAGACACACTAGAAGAAAGGAAGAGAGACAATATAGCACGTTAGACAAATTCATCTAACTTTCATTATCTTATTAAATCAGTGCTGCAAAAATAAGTTTTCGAATTAGAAACCACAGATCTGAAGAACTTATGAATTCAGTTTTGCTATAGATCTATAAATTCATGTTGAATTATTCAGTCTAAATATGGTCCTCTTCCTTAGGTGAAGTGGACTGCTGACCTGCGTAAGAAGCTGAAGTATTTTTCATTCCGGGCCTGGGTTGTTGCCATCATGATGTTCTGGAACATCTGTCGATCCAGAGCCCATATTCGGGCCTGAGAAACGGCTGTTTGAACAGAGGAGGTCAGCTAGACAAAGGCTGCACTCTCAAAGGCTTATTTCACTCACATTGGTCTCTGGTCCGGCAAAAATGCACAGGTGGAAAAAAAACAACTTTCTTCAGTTCATAACCTTACATACATTCAGCCAAACCCTGACAAGAGAAATGTGTTATGTAACTAAGCACCTTTGCGTAAAAATGATAATCTTATTACACACTTTTCACACCTTTTCTTAGATTGAAAACAGCGGCAGGGTATTTCTCCATTGCTCTGCGAGTTGCACAGCCAACTCAGACTAGGTCACTAACTGGATCATATAATGGGATAGTGCAGTGAGCTCTTAGTGCCCCACCAGGCATTAACATGGTCTCTTAGCTATTTGCTGGTTCCATTCTAATTTTAAATGAAATAAGAGCACTAGGCGTGTTTACAGAATCTGATCAGTGCTGATGTTCCGGCAGTTGGGTTGCCCTGTCACTGTACTGTGGATGAAAGCTGGTCAGTAGAGGAGACACTCTGGGTACATTTACCCAGCTACCCATATGAAGGTACAGGGACACACCTCCTCACCTTTCACGGTGGCCGTCCTCTTGCAGTTGTAAAGGATGGCCAGCTCCCCGAATGCTGTCCCAGGCCCCATCTGGCCCAGCAGCTTCTCATTCTGGTTCACCTCCAACAATCCTTCTAAAGAAGGAGTGATAAAGCTTTCAGCCCAAATCTGATCACCATGGATGCAGATATCGAGTGTTCTGCAGGCATTGTGGCAACTACTGAGCCAGTCCATGGTACCACAGAGGTCTCCCTAATTAATGTGTAACAGTATTGAGAAATAAAAATCGTCACCATACCAAAGTCACTCTGTGCAGCTGACCTGCCAGTACGTAGAGGTAGTTTCCAGGCTCGCCCTCCTTGATGACCAGCTGGCCCTGGGTGTATGTTTGCTCATACATGCACTCCACCACCTCACGCATGTGCTGTGGCTCTAACCTCTTCAGGAAGTCATTGTTCATCAGAGCGCTGTTGATCAGCTTCTTGGTGCTATGAGCAGGGGACGGAGAGGACACAAATGAGCCAAGACATCCAGACTGCTGCCCCCCGTAAAGAAACCCCCAGGAGCCTTCGCTGGGAAAGCACCAGTACTGGCCTGAAATACCATTCCCAACACTCAGTAACATGCACAGTTAAGTTGAGCTACGGTTATAGCTTGACTACACCATTTAATTAGACTCCTGTCATTGTCCTAGTGTATATGCATGGGAGGGGAATCAATTTATTGACCAAAATATGTCCAACTCAGCTACAGTAGGTGGCGATATAGCTTCTTCCAGCTTGTCCAGTATTGGGCTTTCTCTAGTTGACCCATTATGTCATCGACGTAAAAAAATAAAATTAAAATTAAAATAATAATAATGGGTGCACAGATAAATTAAGTTACACAAGCTTTAATTGTGATCTGGTCAGAAGAACATATGACAAAATAAAGTATATCATTACAAGAAACAAAGTATTTTGTATAATTTACTATGACAGTGTGGTACTGGAAGTTTTTCAGATATTGCAATGTGATTTTGTTGCAATAAATTTTGGGCTATTTTTGAAACAAAAAAAGGAATTCAACATAAATTTCTCATGAACCTGTCTAGGAGTGATTTAAACAACAAGAATGAAAATGATTGTGATTGTCTCAGAGACCGCTTGCAGCGCTCCTACAAGATCAGCTTCAAATTGCGTGGAAAATAAATCATTATTAAAATTGAAAAACTAGTGGAGCGGTGAATTGGACAGCTTTACATTTACAGTGCTGTAGATTTCGTACATGCTGTATGTTGTACTCTTTTTTTCACCTCTGCTATGCTTCAAGCTACGTATGTCTACCAGTTTATTCTGTTACTTTTGGGTTAAAACCCAGCTTGGGAACTGTAGAGCATGCGGTGTGAGTCCGACTGAACAGTTTTATAAACTCGTAAATAGTGTCTTGAGTTTGCAAACTACCCCATTGCTTCAGATGTAGATAATTTTAGGTTTATAATGGAATATAGATTTGCTGTAAGATTGCTTGCGTTAATGAGAGAATCTTAAAGCGTGAGTGTCACACCAGATGCATGAGAGTTGGCAGCCCTGCTTTACGTGCGTCTTTGACTTTTGATGTCTAGCGATTCATTATTACTCAGGATTAAGAGCCACTTGCATTCATAATAATTTCATAAGAATATTGTTTGTACTTACAGTCTGCTGCCACGGAACATTATAAAAGCAGCCCCAAAACCCAAGACCAGTGACCTCCTGATATTTATATGCAACCGTATTTTCAAAACAGCCCATTTGGGTGGGGAAACCAAGGACCTGGCAACTCTGTCTGGGCCACATTGAAGGGCTGCCTACTCACCTGATGTCCTTGTGTGGGCAAGAGCGTATGTATGTGTCAACGGTATGTGACATATGATTTATATCACATCAGATTTCAGTGCAGAGTGGGCCATTGTGTACTAAACTGCATTGTGAATATCAACAACTTTCTACCTACAACACCAAAAATTTTGAATCTACTGGGAAATTAGTTTAACATCAGACTTTCACGACCAAAACTTTGTCATCGTGTGCATCACTAATGTTCTGCACAAATTAATAAATTGTTCTTGAAAAAATAAATTGTTAAAGATGTTTTGATAACACAGATTACTTTCAGAAATAAGATATAGCATGATTTTAGTTGGACTAACATGTTTACATTCACTAAGTGGGTCTAGCACAATAATTTCTATTTTTATTTTCTTAGTGTGCATGTAAACGTCCGGACTGAGCAACCCACCCCCACAGTCTGTCACACTATAACTGAGGTATCAAATAATCCATTATAATCAGGTTTATGTGTGTATTTGCTTCCCAATCACAGTTCATTCAGGCAGGGCAGCATCCTGAGAGAGGGTGATTATAAGAATGCTGAAGACCAACCAACACAGACCCATCTCTGGTATGACATTTTACACTTATGGTAAGTTTATTTTACACTGTACTTCTTAAAATCTGCTCAGAAGTTATATTATGACTCAGTACAATTTATTTTCCCAGATTGTGAAAATATGAAAATGTCAAGTTCTCCCTAGTTGACCTCAACATAAACTAGCACAATACAGTCACATTAAAAAAAGCACAATTTGGTGTCCCTGGAATGTTTGACATTACAGATTTGCAGCACAAAAAGAGGGCTTTCAGCAGTGTGACAGTGAAATGCTTGTGAGTCGGACTGTGGGCGTGACCTTCACACAAAGAGGGGCAGGGCTGAATCAATGCACGCACATCATGAAAGAGGCGCTAAGCAGCTGCCCCTGAGATGTCCTGCTATCCAGCTGGGATTCATGGTGATGGGCTGCGTGAAAGAAGACTTTTGATCGGCTTCATGAAGACGATCCCGGGCGGTTTTATGCCAGCATTTACGCGAATGTCCGTTCAACCACACTCCTTCTTCTGCTCTTACAGAGGCTAATTTGGCCTAGTACTGAGATGCGTCCCATTCACTCTCTGCGTGACTTCATATTTCCATACATTTGGTGTTGTTATCTTTACCATATCTTGAGCAAATGTTATGTAATGTCTGAAATATGTTAACAACAGAACAGTATTTTTGAATGAATTTGATTTGTTTACTGGTTTTAGAAATGACAATTAATTGATGTATAGGAAAGATTATGCTATTTCAAGGTAAGCTAATTATATGCATCTGTATAAATGTAGAGAATTTAAACCCTGTCTACTTCATCTCCTTGGTGAAGTATAATGACAGGTATTTGGTGTACGTAAGGCAGTGTGCTTTTCATGCTCTTTTCCTGAAATGTAGCACTTCCTATTTGCACATCTAAAAGGAGGAGGGGCTATTTGTTGACCTGAAATGGAACTTATGAATGAATTAGCCAACCAGAGCCATACACAGGCAGTGAATACCTTGTTAATTAAAGCCGTAATTATCTTGCCCATCCATATAGATGGGATTCCTTTTGTCTCCTTCTCGGTCTTTCCCTTTCTGTGGGTGTATTATGTTAATGTGAGCTTTCATACAGCATTTCTTGGCTGCTGGAGTCTCAACAAAGGCCTGTGTTTTCCTGGTCCTGAAAGGGGTTGAGCAAAAAGCAAAAATGCCACAGACAGTGCAGGGTTTCATGACTGAGGATCGTAAGGCGAATGAAAGGCAATAAAAGTGACACCTGAAATATGGACACCTGAACGGTTCTGGACAATGGGAGGACCCGGGGGGTTAGGCTAGTTCCTCACCTGGAGTTCTTGCAGACCCTCTCCAGGGTGCAGGCCTGCACCTGTGCCTCAGCACAGTAGTGGCCCGATGTAGGCTCTGCTGACACGCCCTCCTTGGCCCGCAGGCGGCGGTGCACCTCCACAGCGACATGCTGAAAGCGCGCAGGGCCCTGGTTGATGACGCTGAGCAAGCGGTGGCTGGAGTGGGGTTGTGTGGACGGCGAGCTGCCCAGGGCCTGATTGCCCAAAGCGTCCTGCAGCTTGTGCACCTGGGCCAGCCTCGCCTCCAGCTCCGCCTGCAGGGCCCACAGCTGCTCGTCCCGTGCCCGCAGCTCCCGTTCCCGGTTGCTAAGTTCCTCCTCCAGATGGACAATACGGCCCCTCAGAGGCTCCACAGTCTCCCACAGGGGGGGTGCCTTGAGGCCTGACGACAGGCAGCTCCCCTCTGGCCGTGGGGTTTTCATTGAACCATTGCCCATGACGTGTTGTTGGCTGACCACCATAGGAAGGTCCTTTTTCTCCCACTGGTTCCAGGAAAAACATGACATCTTCCATATAATTCCATTAATTTCCACTGTTATATGCAGACATTAAATATAATCCTGATCCCAGACTTCTTGGTAACTAATTTGTCTTTTCATTTTTGGCAAGTAGACAGCCCAAATGCTACTGTTCTTGCAGCAGGCGAGGTTGTTCCCCTCTACCTGTGAGGTAAGTGCCTGTGAGAGGGTGAATGTGTGATCTTTGGCCCGTTAGCCATTTTACAGTAAGTTGATTACACTCCTTAATCCACGCCTCACACAAAGAAACTGTTGCGTACAGTATGCTGTTCCCACAACCCATCCAGACAGAAGTCTGATCCAAGAGAGTAAGGGGAATTCATGCAAATACACTGATAAAAATAGGGACATTATAAGTGACAAAATCATACAAATTAACCATGCGTATCCAAGAAAGGTGAAGAAAATAACTATTAGTGGAACTGAAACTGATTTCAGTATACTACTGTCTTTGACACTCTTTAAAAAATGTTCTATAATAATAATGATGACAATAATAATAATATACTCATGCTTAGTCAATCTATTGATATCGAACAACATCATGGTAGCATAATAAACAAAACACTCAAATAATATTTATGTAATTAAAACTTTATAACGAAAACTTAAATTTAAAATTGTGGTCTGACCGGATCTATTAATCAAACTATCCCTAGACTCCAGATGAAGTGCAGTGAATACAGGCACTTACAAGTCGATGGTGCGCGTTTTGAAGCCTAGAGGAAATTCCGGAGCTCAGCCCTGATTCGTTTAGCGGGAGGATGCTGAATGACGTGCGATGAAGGACAGAGAGCTGCTCTCCGTTTCCATCCGTAAAAGTATAAACCGCTCATATGGCAGTAGTACAGGCGACTGCATTACACTTGACCGAAAGAAGAAAACACAGTGCTCAGGAGAATTAGCAGCCTCTAGCGGCAACCGTAGAGTGTGGCACAGGTGCCCGGCTAACACATACACGTGCCTAATTGGCTTCTGAAAATCTCTTAACTTCTTGTAAACCTATTTATTTCCGCACTTTTAATTACAACATGTAAGGCGTAATCGTTAGGCAACACATACAGAATTTTACAAGCACTTATTGTTTAATTGCCAATAGATTCTTTTAATAGATATTTTTTACAGTCAGTCGTTGGCACATAACCATTTCAGCTGCCCTCGGTACATAAAAAAGAAATTTCTGGAAAAATATCTATACATATATTTACACTTGATTAGTTAAAGTAAATCAACAAATGACTGTGCAGACAATATTTGTCTACAAGGTAAATTTTAAAAGAAAACTCCATTATGGGTCATTTTCACCAGTTCAGCCTTAACGATACTGTTTGTGTCATATCGGAAAAAAACGTAATTTAAACCTTAAGTTATTTTCCGCTAATTTCCAAATAGACAAACCAGCAGAAGGAAACTACACGGAGTGGCTTAATAATGAAATCACCGGAGTACAGATAAGCATATCCTACAGTTTTAAAAACATTTTTGATTAAATAATAATAACAATACTTGTTGGCAGTGTGCTTTTGGTAAATGCAATGGACAGCATTCGATAACAGCATCGATCAGCATGCAGGTCATCACACCGTGCGTTGAAATGCCAACGCACTGACGTTAAATGAATGCCCTCAAATCTGTTCTCAGGTAGTCATATGGAAAAAATGTATACAAAGTATCACACGCGTTTAGAATAATATACACCTTGATCACTAGACAGTAAATATGGTTTTGTGTTTAAGATAAAAATATGTTCAAACAGTAGACAGTATGCTGTCTTTGATATGACAGGATAAACAAATACCTTTCTTAAGGTGATATAAAATTCATAGAAAGTAGAATGCAAACCCTGTGCTGTAAAGTATATTTCAGTTGCATAAATACGGCATATTACATCATCATTTCTGTATGTGGTACAGATAATTCCATATAGAGATATAAAATCACTATGCTATATCTAAAGGAAACTGAACCGCAAAATTTATGAATGTGAACATTTTTAAACAGGTAATGGACAATCAGTACATTTTATTCTTGCAATAATCTATAGTAAAATAATTTCTACATTTTTTTTATAATGAAATTTAAGTTGCAGTTAGTTCCAGATATCTGAGGCCCTGTTTACACTTGGTTTAAAAATGTGTCTTAATTGATTAGAACACAAGTGGACAGTCCTAAGAACAAGTATAAATAATGACCAAGACACATTGTGATCCTGTTACTCAAACCAGTTAATGAGCTGGTCTGGGATGCATTTCACCATATACTGTATCTTTTTAGTGTAAAGATAAATGAGCCACCGACAAGGACGTCAGAATAATTGTAAGCGGAGCAGTAAGTAACCTGAACACAAGTGGTCAGCTGGACATTTTGGAGACAAGTGTAAACAGCAGTGTGTCTTGGTTGCCTGTTTATGATCCGATTGCTTAAGATACATTTTAAAACCAAGCATAAAAATGGCCTAATAGACACACAAAGGGCACCGATTCCTGATTATCTACTAAATTAATGTCTAAAAAAAGTGAAATAGCATTCTTGAATTTTTGAGATCCACTATATTATAGAGAGCACACTATAAATATAAAATTTAAAAAAATCAGAAAAAAGTAATACAAAATAAAAAAAAAATACATACATGGTGTATTTTGAGTCGATTCAGTTCCAAATTCTTTCAAAAAATATATTGACATTGTAAAAACTACAACCGCAAAACAGCCCCTTTGTCATCTGATCTGAGGTGAAAAACCTCTGGGTGAAAAGGTTAAAAAAAGGAACCTACGTTTTAAAAAGAAAAGGACATACTGACATTCTGTATGGGGTGTTTTATACAAATAATAGGCCAAAAGCAAAGAAAAAATGACTGAATAGTTTTGATTGGCCATTCATTTGTGTCAGCTATCCCTATCTAACACACATTCAGTACAAAAGAACATTTGAATTATATTTGTATTTTGTAAAGCTGCATTACAAATGATCATCTCCAGATGCAATCAAGTTTATAAAACTGTATAAAACCAAAATCAGGCCACTACTGAATGTATTGCGTTTCTGCTTTCAACAGCTCAAAAGGGTCCCTCTAATACAGATGTGACAGTTAATAACCTAAATCTTACTGTTCAATCACACTATACACTATATCAGCCCCATAAACAATAGCTGTACTATAATCTATGTGGTAGAATTGGATGTTGAATGTGACATTTGTACTGTATATGTACAGATTAATAATAATTTAATAAAGTATAAAACCGAAATGCTTGCAGCAATGTAGCATTTGGTTTAGAAGATTCAGTCGTGCAATAAGGTTTTTCAGTTATACTACATGCATTTGGTTTGAATATACAGTATTTGGAAATATGGAGATTGACAAGCAGATCTTTTCATGGGATACAGGCGACAGAACCTCACAACACGTGACTGCAGGGTTTGAAACCTCGCCTCCAGTTCTGCTTGTAAGCCTTCTCCCACCCGGTACTGTCCAGCAGGTACTGTTGTTCCAAGAAAAGGCAGTTACAGTTGTACCCACGTCTACCTCGTCCTTTCCCCAGTTAGGATTCATAGCTGAATAATGAACATTTCTACATATTCTGCTAAGACAACAACAAACATTCATTGAGGAAAAGGTATCCTAACAACGCACAACATAGTATTTTCCATTCTTATCTCTGTATCACTATGGTATTAATATAAATAATGATATGCACTTTGGTAAGTCATTCAAGAAGGTTCAAAGAACAGTTGATCAGGAATGCTTCTATGGAAAACATTTTCCAGGCAAAAACTGCCAGATTGTGGGAAGTTGACAGTTAAGTCTGGTGAAAAACTCTGCCCAGTCATTTTAATAATGTATCAATGGCTTGTTTCTAAGGACTTTCAATTAATTTAATCTATTCTGTTATACTATGAGGTCAGAGTGGACACGTCCTAAAACTTTCTGGTACAATACCACTGTAACCTCTTTTCAGCTTGAGACAGAGGGAACATAACATGACTCAAATTAATATTGTGAGCTTCACCAGCATTTAAGTAGTACCGTATGTATCATTATAACCAGAGGAAACAGGTTAAAGAAATGGAATAATATTGGTGACATCTGAAGTGAACATGATCTCCCAGATAATGCTGTTAATCGCAGTCTTCAGAAATTCAATTGGATGTAGACCTCAGCATCACATATCTGGCATGGTATCATGCGGAGAAATAGCTCGAAATTGTTTGACTATCCCACTAGCTCATCTGGCTCAACACATTCGACTGGACCCCCACTACAGAGGTAGGGTAGCAATCTTACAAAGCCATAGAAGGGCTGGAAAATGGTCAATTGTGGGTCACATTATCCAAACAGGCACGACAAAGGTGCTGATTAATGATGCACCAACCAGGAGCACACTGTTGCTTATACAGTCAGATCAGAATAACAGTCCTGTGAATATCTGAGAGAGAGGCATGAAAACAGTATCTATGTCCATATGGTTGATGCCATCAGGACATCTATATTTAAACTGATACAGTAATGCAGTTAAGCCTACTGTATGACTATAAAACGGACATGTCAGAATGGATCATACCAAGTTTAGCTGCCTAATTTAAATGACTGGCTCTTGCATGTCACCACATACAGGGCATAGCTAATAAATCAGTAGAAAACTGGGGAGAACTTTATATATCTGGAAACTGATTCTAAAAATATACAATAGAGAAAATTCACATTTTCTCTATTCAACTATTATGACATTGACTGTAGTGTGTGTATGTGCGAGTTCCACTCATACAAACTATCCATGTACATTAATGTTATGGCTGAAGCTTTACAGTATATCTGCATATGGTCACATTTTTCTGTTGGATGGGTATTGTTGTCAGTCAGTAAATAGTTAAACAAGTAACTTGACAACTGCATTTGCCAGGCCAGTTTGACATAGCAGATTATTAGGTTAGGAATCATCAAAGCACTTTTCAGGTGGAAACATTTGCGCATCCAAGGTGACATCTGCTTGTTCAGTGAGCTGCTCTGAACTGTTGGATCACAGTCTTTACTGTTGGATAAACACAAACAGGAAAGTACACTATAAAAAGTCAATGTTCCTTTCACATAGTGAATAAAAATAAAAAAGCAATACAAAGGATGTACAAAACTCAAGAAACAAATGTGTAACCCAAAACCCAGTTGCTCTCTGTATGTGATGTCTTCAAGAAAAAAAAAATCCGTACAGGGAATTCCTGGCTTTTTTCTTTGGTGATGCTGAAGTCAGTGTTCTCACTGTTGCCCCCATCTGGAGATATCCTGCATTCCAGGCTGCTTTTCAAAAGCTCCCGTGCAGTGGAAAGTCTGCACAAACTCAAAGATACCTTATGATTTCTTCAAGTTTCCTCATATGGCTGTGTGCAAGACATCTTCAAGAAATTCTCCATCTGCCCTTACTTCTTGGCCAGTTGAAAAGGATTCTGACCCTTTTGATGATAAAAAGATTGTTCAATAGTAGTAGTGCATTAAAAAGAATAACACTTGAGGAAAGCTCAGCCATTTTTTATGTTTTTACGAGAGTAAAAATGTTTGAAAAAAGAGACTTTTACTTTATACTTCATGGATATTCACAGATATTTAATAAGCCCTCAGTGACAGAGCTAAATGCATACATGAAGGATTGTTTATTTTTATTTGCCAATTTGTCGGAGGTAAGCTTTCCTCTGAGCTATTAAATATGGTTTATGCGGCTCATTCAAACACGTCAGTCAGGTGCAGTGCATGCGGTTAAGTGAAATACGGTAAACTTAAAACAGTGCAGAGCCAAAATTAAATCACAGACAATTATCAAGAGTCCAGTACAAATTACCAGGTTTAATCAAAAAGATACTGAATGTGTTACACTGCTCTACGAACAAAACATTGACCTGTTTCCACCCAGGCTAATCTGCAATCTCATTACACATGGAAATATTTCAGGAAGAAGTGGTGTATGGCAGATATCTATTTCCAAATACAAAGGAAGGTTTGTACAGCTAATACTAAAGACTGACATTAAGAAGCGCTTCACCACAAAGACTTTTATTCCATGGAGGAGCTGAAAGCACTGTGCCGTCAAAGGAAGGAAAAGGTGAGCACTCCATGGTTCGGTCCAGAGCCAGTTAAGTCTTTCTCACCAACATGCTCCATGCTTCTGCAAGTAAGTTCTGCCCCATTGTGAAGATGATGTCCATGTCTTTACAGCAAATGAACGGCAGTGGCTGAACATAGGTTGTCCCATGGAGCGGCATGGGGCAATTATTCTGCAATCCAGCACTGGGTGAAGTGTCCAGCGATGGTTACACGTTGAAGAAACATAGCTAATGGAAGTATCATTTAATACCACTACTGTGTATTCATCTGAAGAAGGACTCAACAATGAACAGGCCTACTCTGACTTTTAAATATCAACAATTCAATGAGGTAAACTAGGACATAGTAGCACAAAAGCTGTTGCAGCAGCCTGCCTCACAGCGAGCAGCATTAAGGTTTATCATCATGAAAAACAATATAAGAGGAGCGCGTGAGTGTTAGGAAGCAGTAAGATGCACTATATATAATCTGGCAGGAGGTGCCATAAGGTATTTACACTTTACCAAGACAAAAAGATGATATATTAAGCTGAAGCTGAAAATAAACTCAAAAGGCTGTGACAGTACCACCCTCCCAGAGTCAGTGTAGTACAGGCTGACATGCTGATGTGGCTTCAGTTTTTAACCTTACTCTTACTACCTTGGTTGAAGAATTAAACCTTCAGTTAGCGTTGGAGACATCTTAATTAAAATCTTTACCAGAATATAAGATTTTTAATTGCAGAACAGACCAATACATATTTAATATGAAATTCACAAAGGGTTGGGAATAATATTCTCATTAGGTCAAAGGTTATCTGTTGTACAACACCCTACTGTATACAGTAAGACTCTACTATGCATGCTTATCAGCAGGGTGGGCACAGGGAAATTAGTATTGATATCCACTAATCTGGTAACTGCAAAGAGTAATTTAATAACACTTACTGATAAGCCATTAGAATATTTAGTGGACGCTAACGATAACCGCTAACCGGCTAACTTTTATTATATGACGGTTTGGTTTTTGGCTCTAAACCCCTTAAAAAGATACCTAGTGAGCTAAAAGTTTACCCAAGTTACCAGTGCAAATTCTAGACAAAATCAGCAGTATCTTGGCCTAGCAGCAACTAAGAAGGACTCGGTAACTGGAGACCCACATAGCACAGCTGTCTGGAGGCTCCCCTTTTACACCAATGAGCATTCTGGGAGGGGTACTGTCATTTTAAGGGAAGTATTGTCATTCTGTGAGGGGTATTTTTATTCTGAGGGAGGAAGGGCGTGCTGTCTAAAACGTTAATTTGTTGTTTCACAAAATAGATGCACTATGTGAAGTGCCAGCCTTTTTCACTTCATCTTTTGACCAATTTAATGAGTTTCATGAAGAATTAATTAGGAACTTAGAACTGCCCAAACTCCATGTTTCCAGCCTCACAATTCAGTGCAGCATGGTCTAATACAAAACATTATAATCCAATAAATTAATAGGCAATGTTCCTTCACATTATGCACAAATATCATGCAAATGCAGTAACAGTATACTTAAACATATTAAAATATTGCAGAGGCATAAAAATCCATTACACAAATGGTCAGTAACTAAAAATAATCTGTACAAAAATTTAGCATATTTTTTTTCTTGTTTTAGTCCCATAAAAAAGCACATAAAAAGTACAAAAATAAATATTCTATGTACAATTACACATGCCAGAGTGGGATAAGGATCACTGCAAAAAAAATACAAAAAAGATTAATCCATGCTCTTCACAAGTTAGTCATGAGATCAGAAATGTATCATCCATAAAGTCATAGGCAATGATTCAGTAAGGTGCAACCATTAAAATACTCTAAAATTTTTACAGTATATGATGACAAGATGAGTTTATATACAATGGGTGGGGTCAAAGGGCAGACTGCATATGCATGCTGTTGTAAACACCACAAGGAGGTTAAAGCAATCAAAAAAGCTGTATTCCACTTACTTTATTCCAACAGCCTGGAACTGGCAAGCCATCATCACCCTGGCAAAGAGATAAAACACAAGTGAACTAGCGAGCAGGTGTTGTGATCTGTACTCATACCAAATGTCAGGACAGCATGCAATCAAGTTCATGGTAAAACCCCATGGTGGACCTGAGAGAAGATGTGCTGCTTTCAAGAAGTCAAAGTGAGCCATAGCTGTGGTATTTTATGTACAAGGTTTAAAATGTGCTGTATTGCTGGGGTTTACCGACTAGAGTGTAATGTCTAAGACCCCTAAAATCGGCCAATTATCACACAGTGTTTTGTACCCCTGAGGTACTTTTCAGTATATCCCACAAAGACCACTGGGATGGAGCAGTACAGTGGCCCTCGACGAGGTGGAAGGCTGTTTGTCTTATCACTACCCCCAATGGCCACCGTCCTTCACTATTAGATCAACCGGGCTGCTTCTTTGGCCCACACGAGATTCCCTCTTCACACCCAGTGGCGGTTCTAGACCAAAATCACCAGGGGGGCCGAGGTGGGGCCAGTGTGTTTTTAAGGGGGGCACATTTAT
>JABFDZ020000066.1:18348132-18381728 GCA_019775955.2 Pollimyrus isidori
GGGGCCATAACAGGGGCCAAGAGCAATTCTACAGGGGCCCTGGCCCACCCTGGCCCCCGTCTAGAACCGCCAATGTTCACACCCCTCCACATCAGCTACCAGGGAATTTCCCAGCATGCCAAGCTGTGTACCCCATGGCCCAGGTACGAGGGTGACCATAAAGAGAAGTTGATAGCACGTTGTCTAGGTGATGCCAAGAGGCCGGAAGCCGGGCAGGACACAGGGGTGACTGTTAGTGATGGATTCTCACACATAACACTGAAGGATATTAAGTGTTTGCTTCTTCAATGCATTCATAATGCTGAAGAGCTTGGAGATATTTCTCCTCACGGTTTGGCTGTCTTCTTCCTACTGTTAGTCTGTGTTGGGTTCAGCAGTTTAATTTAATTTAATTAAGCTTAATTCCTTTTTAGACAGTGAGCATGCAGTGAAGTGGCATTTTTGAAATAGCAGGTCAGCTGTGTACAGAGGTGGTTTCCTTTAAGTCTTGTCAGTTATTAATAAGAGTGACTTGTACCCATTGAACTTTAGTTAGATTAGTATGGTTCAGTGAGATGTCGAAGAGCTGAACAAACCATGGTATACTGGGGAAATTAGCACCAGCTAATTGTTTAATGTGGCGATAACAAACTTTACCCATGTGTGATTACAACAGTCAGGGCTAGGAAATACCATATTTTAAACACATGACAAAATACTTCAGGTCAAATACTTCTGCATGCTTTAAAAAACCATTACAAACAATTATAGCTGATGTATTAGTGTATCAGAATCTGCCCAGCCCCAGCTGGTGGCCCCACTCCTGGGCTGAAGGGTTAGGGTTAGGGCACACAGCCATGCGAGAGGGAAGGGAGAGGACACCCTACCACAGGACACGGGGCATCCAGCCCGTCCAGGCCCGGCAGACCTGGTTCACCTTTCTCCCCCTTAAAGCCTCGGAATCCCTGTTTGCAAAATCAATGACCGTCAACATCCAGGCATCCAGAGGTCACCGGGGGACACCGTGCCCCCCCACCCCATGGAGGCAGGCCTGCGCAGTACACGCACTTATGCATGCAGGATGCCCCTGACTTCTAGGAACAGGCTGACAAGGGCCAGGGTTGGGGCATCAGGTAGGTCAAGGACATCTAATCTTGGCTTTGCTTGGGGAAATATTTTTAGAGGATGTTTTAGAGGGTGATAGTGCTGTGCAGATACTGTAGAGGACCTGCACCTCTGATGATGAGGCCATGGACTTTATTCCCAGGAAAACACCAACAATATAACCAGAATTTGAAGCTGGTAAAATAGGCAGCGGTAAATGTAAATGTTATGTGAACCCGGAACTGCACTGAGGGCCCATGCCACTTCCATGTTCCCGTCAGTCTCAGTCCTAATCCTGAAAGGGAACCCCTTCCTTAGGTCATGGTCCGTGGTCCTGCAGAGCTGCGCGGCATCCAAATGCACGTGTGTGTCCCTGGAAATGAGGCTGACGACGGCAGCTACTGGCTGTCCAACCAGGGCCAGAAGGTACTATAAACACAAGGCCATTTGGACCACAATCGTTCAGGGAGAGTTTGATTAGTTAGAAGCCAAAAAGGAAGGAGACCACAGGTAAACCAGCTCTGAAAGTGTGTGGGTTGTTTGAGTATGGTTGGAGAGAGTTTTGTTTACGCTAAATGACTAACAAACCATTTAATGGCACTAAACTGTCTCACCAAGAACACCAGGCATTTTTATTTACCTAGCTAAAAATCTATTTAGATTATCTATATCTGTTATAATGGTATAACAAGAAAATTGAAGGTTCTGTAAACATCTACAGAAAACCATTTACTGACTGGTCCCCTTCATCTTAGGCCCCCAACTGTCAGTGAGCACATACTCAACATACCAACGGACACGGGGCATCTAATCCAGGTGCTCCTTGGTCTCCCTTATCCCCTTTGGCCCCCCTGTTGCCTTTCTTGCCCCTCTCTCCCTGCAAATAATAGTGCATTCAGAAAGACAGGGTTTAGACCTCCTCGCTCTGCCAAACCAGATCAGCAGATCTGCTGAGAAGCACCATCACCTACTCAACTCCTTCCAAAAAACACCCAGAGACCTCTTAGGTATTTTGGAAAATAATAAAAAAGACAACTAATATGTAGATGTGCTTTATTAAAGTGGGAATTTGGCACACAATGTTTTGAAAGTGGCAATTTAGGGGTCAGGTGTCAAGGGTGGGAGAGACAAGGGGCTGAAAAGTTAGGAATAGGAAAAGAACCTCATGCTGTTGGTGAGGAGTTCTGTTGTCCCATTCAGTCACTGATTTCTCTGCCTGATTACCAGCTAGCTAGTTAGCTGCCCTATATGAGTGATTACCTACATAATAACAGCCAAGGCCCTGTGAAAAACAGCTATATTCACAGATCATAGAATGAACTGCTATATTCAATGTAAAAAAAGAGTAACAGCTCTGAATAACAGCATCATCTATTCTAATAAGTTAATTCAAACTCAAGTTCTGTATCTTCATACCGGAAATGTAACTTAATTAATGAAACATATGGCTTTTCCGTCTATGGATTCAGAGTATTCCAAATGGCAAAAACAACTTCAGTTACAAGCACAGCCAGAGAACAACTGCAACACCTGTGTATCATTAAGTTCATTTGTGATCAGATTAAAGATACAAAATTTGAAAATTAAATGGCATTGTATGAAACAGAAAATACAGGAAGTGATGAATTTTCAATAATTTCCAATTACCTATTTTTCCCAGGATAATCAGTGAAAAAAAAACAAATTCGTGAGGACTGATGGTATGTCTGTGTAATTGATCGAAAACAGCTGCCAGGTTATATATAGCGAACCCCAAGCTCTCAGCTACTCCTGCCAAGTTCATGAGAACGTCTCCATTACAGTGACACCCACTACGAAATTCCTTTGATGTTTATAACAAGGCACCAGTAGGCAATTTAACGCGAAAATGCTTCTTTTGTGTGTCAACCTCAAAATTACTCTACAGATATATTTTCCATGTAACCTGGAGCTCACAGAACTTTGCCTAAACTGAATTACAGGTCCTCTCACCAAAGGCATGGGCTTGGAGGGGATCAAAACAACATTAATATGTCTAGCGTGGCTATTGGGGGTAAACAGAGGTATAATACAGCTAGCCACTACATGAAGGTCTCACAACGCTGAGCTTTCTTACAGGAGGCGTAGGTACGCCACTGCAGCAACACACAAATGTTTACTGAGCATCTGCAGGAGCGTTGAGAGAGTGTTACACACTAGCCTTAGAGGAGGAGGAGGAGGAGGAGATTAATGGTGGGCTGACAGGTGTGAGAGGGCAGGAGAGGAGGATTAACCCAGGCTACGCATTAGAATGTAAAGGAGCAGGAGGCCAGGGGGTGAGAGGGAGAGAAGGCAACCCAGCGAGGAGCCGGGAGACACAGGAGGGGGTGCAGGGGGAAGGGGAAGAGGGAGACCTGTGGAAACAGAGGAAGACAGCAAAAAGTAAACACAGCAAAGAGTCAGTCGTGCATAGTTTTCAGCACCGTCAAGGAGATGCTCGCTCCTTCACTGAGCCAAAAAGCAGGCTTGCAGCCCTAGAGATGGGTCTCTATGACCATCTACATATTTCGACTGGAGTAAAGCTGGAGAAGGGACCATGGGAGCATGGTGCTTCAAAATCAGAAAAAGTCCAAAAGCAGATTGTTATACGTTGACTACTCCCACAATATTTGCATGAATAGTTCTTTTGTTATATGTTTGGATAAGCAAAGAGTAACATTTGACTTGGTGCTGTTCACGTTGGTCTGACAAACAATGACATATCTCAACTCTCAGAGTGGGAAAGAGTGCAGATCAATGTTAATGGGACACACTCAAACCCAGTAGGACAACAGGGGCTAATGCAGGCTTAGCATAGAGAAATCTCGTTTCTTGAAAGATAGGACTGGTCACATGACACTAAATGAGTGTAAAATAAAGGAACATTCCATCTCATGGTCGGGAATATGGTCATTTGGGGGAGACGTTATCTTCAGGCTAATTTCCTGACAACCTCTCGAAGCGAATTATTTAACTGCAACAAGATATAGGTGCACTGTTTTAAAACAAGCTTTTATTGTGTTAAGGCCAGTTATTCTGCTGGTTAAAATGTAATTTTAACACAGACATCATATGTCAAGGGATTTAAAATTGGATATAAAGTCAGGTAAACATAAGCCAGGAAGTATATCAGCCAAAATGGACATGGGCCAGGGTCCACAGACACAGTGAACCACACTCAGGGGAGCAAAGTGGAGAACATCTGCGTCCCATGATCATTTATAGCGTTTTAGCAATAAAGAGGCTGACTAGCCCCCCTTACTATAATTGAGGGGATGGCGGCGATGGGGATCTGGTCTAACTATACAGTCCTCTTTAGTCAGCAGGACACTGCACTCTACATGCAAACATTACGTATTTCGGCTTTCTGGCACGGCATCAAACAGTGATCGGCCTTTTGAATCCTCGAAGAGTAGCTGCTCTTAGTGAATGAGAGCGCTTTCATCACAGACACGCTCCCCCGCCTTTCCATCATTTACACTCATTTAGCCTCTGCAGACTTCAGACTAACTCTAATGCTAATCAGAAGTGAAAAGCTGCTGGAAAACAATGAGTTTCACCTTACAGAAGGCAAGGACAGGAAGGTCATTAATCATTCAAAATGCATGAATTACAGAACAACTGAATTTCAGACAACCAATATTTAATTCTTTTCATGCATGCTATAATTTTCCCTGGAGTACTGAACAAAGAACTGAAACAAATTTAATACCGGCTAATTTATATTGACAAAACTATGATAACTGAGAATCCACAATGCTCCTTTTCACATGCCTAATGCTTCAAAGCAGCAATGGCACAAATATGTCCTCAGAATAACACACCCAGACGCCACGACAGAGTTACGCTGCTCATCCAGGCGTGCCTGCTGTGTGCGACGTGACAGCACATTTACATCACTACAGAACATGCCTCTACCTGAGAGACCACACTAAAGCTTTTCCAGAAAGCTTGCACATGCCAGGAGCATGGGGGATTACAGCACCTGCCCTTCTCTTTAATGCTTGTTTTTTTTCATAATTCAAACCTCAATATTTTTATTTCTAAATAAATTAATTTTTGGCTTGAATTAATGTTTACTTTGAACTCCAGGAAAATTCCCTCAGTAAATTTTTTATACTAACGATTGTAAACCAATTACAAAAATGAGTTTTCTTACCCGGTTGCCTTTCAGTCCTTGTGGTCCTACTGAACCCTTAAACACAATGGAAATCAGTGAGATATTAAACTGTTTATTGGTGCTAATGCACAGATCATGACAGTGCATTAGCCATAAGGACACTGTTTCTTAGCGCAGTAATCTGTTTGCCTTCTGTATACCTGCTTGTGTCTGTGTATTACTTGTGTATAGAAATCACTTCCCAGATATACAGTTCCTCTCATTTTCTTCTCAGTTTGCTCTCCCTGCTAACAGCATGTTTACAGAGAGTCTGAAATGATAAGCAGAGCTGCCCGGCACTGCACCCCAGTCTGAGTGCTCTACATCCTCTGTGCACTGGAGGGACAGCCCACCCCGACACAGCTGGACCAGAGAATGCATGTAAGCATGCATTATGTAGAGCAGCTGCAGATACTTACAGGGATGCCCTGTAGGCCGCTTGGTCCTGGCATGCCTGAATCTCCTTTGTCTCCCTACGTCAAGAAAAAGAGGACATTGCGAATAATGACATTATATTCATCTCACCTGACACACCTTGCTCTTCATGAGACACACAGACGCATATAGAGGTGATTAATGTACTGGGGCAGCCAGCATTGGGCACCCTGGAGCAGCTGGGGTTAAGGGCCTTGTGCAGGAACCAAACAATGGCATCTATAGGCCACAGGATTTGAACAAGCGACATTCTGATCACAGACAAACCCTAACACACACACTGCCATACATTATCCGCATACTGTCAGACAGTAACAACAAATAATTGATGGGAGTGCTCAACAAATATTGCTTTAGGATTACATCCAGCTAAACTGCTGACTATAAAGATATAGTATACTGCCTGCTGGATCACAGACAGTTTTGGTTTTGCAACAAAAATAAGTAAATTACATCCCTTACAGCTGATTAGGTTGATGCATGCTTCTGCCAGTGTTAATTAACGACTCTCACATGCCCACCTTTACACCTTTTGGTCCTGCAGGCCCTTGAATTCCCACTGGTCCAGTCAGACCCTTTGAAGTGAAACAGAACCATCAATCAGCTTAAATGTAAAGTAAAATGGGAAAAAGCTTATTATACCCTAGAATCAGAGGGGGAACTGAACAGAGGAGAATTTCTTAATTGGTGTGTTTTAATTTATACCATTTTCAAGAATACCAGCCTTCTTACGCTGGTGAACTTTAAACGTGACACATTAGCATGTTACTTAAAGCCATGTTTTGAAGAATTTATAAACACATTCATAACAAATAGCAATCCATTCATAAAGTATTATAAACATGACTGTAAATATTTATGACAAGGCATAACACATTATAGCCATGTTTATTACACATTATGATTGCCTTAGGCAGCTCTCATGTACTGTATAATGCACGATGGATACCTTCATAATGGATTAAAATGGTTCGTATAAGCATTAAGAATACTTTATATTGAAAATGACTAAAAACATGGCCTTAAGTGTTACCCATGACACTTATACTATCATATTCTATTCGCATTTTAACAGCTATAGATATTGCTTTAGCCTTTAACCTCAGGGAAATGTGTACATACAGTATAACACTGATATATAGATATATTGCATCATGCAGTTGTATCCCAGCATGCTTCACTGTTACGTACCAATAGAAAGAATTTACAATGGAACAGAATATCTGCATTAGGAAATTTCACTCTGATTCACGTGCTGTTTTTGACATACCCACCTGACAAGTCTAAGGTTTTGGCTTTGGCTGAAGGTGATGTCTGGGAGCACAGCCACAGCACACCACCTCTGATAATGCATGGACAACCTCCACATACAATTGCTGTTTCCAAGTCATAATGTTCAAATTACTGCCCACTGTTTGAACGTGGGCAAACACGTGACTCAGTGTGGGACCAGTGTTGCCCATGCTGGGGCAGACTGAACATGTGTCTGCACCAGGTCTCCCCCAGGGGGTGAGAGATGCGGGCCTCTCTGCAGAAGAGGTCCAATGCAGGAAAGAGCAGACTGAGAGACATGCATGTAGATGAATGGGAAGACATACACGCATGCCGACTGACTGCATGCATGTAGACAGGCAGGCAGATAGGCAGAAGCAGGGCGCTGGCATGGGAAGGTGGGGGGGTGTGGATGTGAGCCACTCACCACTGGACCAGGCTTTCCGTCTAAACCATGAGCCCCCTGGACAGTGTGTAAACAGTTAGACAGGAGAGATGGTGGGGAGGGGGGTGGGCAGGGGTGTGTGGGTAGGGGTGAGTGAAGCAGTGACTGGTAGAACTTACAAACACCTCCTGTTTGGGTGACCAGGACTGCATATTGGTGATGAGAAAAACCAACAGTAACTCCTTTTGAAATGTGGACATGTTAATTTAAAATGGACAGAAAGTGTTGTGTTCTACATGAGCATAAACAGCGGCGGGTTGTGTGAAATTTTACAGGAAAAGACGCAAAAAATTACTGCATATTGCTGGTATGTTTAAAACAGTAAGGACCAATTAAGGAAGCTGAAGCTTTAATTTTAACAATTTACCATCATAGTTAACGGGATAAACTGTAATGCAGTAGCGGCAAAAAGGCTCAACGGTATGTGATAGATTGGTTTTGTCTTACATCAAAAGGAGTTACTGTACCATTGATGGAGTTACTTTTAATTGATCAATGACCTTTGACAACGCACGGATAAACCATACATTAACAGAAAGGGCCCCACCAGGAGCATACAACATGTCAACAGGAAACGTCTACATTTTACACAATGCTAAGGAAATGAAATTAAATGCCACATATTTCCTCAAATCTGCCTTTACTGTAAGTCACTACATCTTGGGTGATCATCAAATACAGTCACAGGTTTGGAGTACTCGAGAGTGTAGATTGAGTATCTTTTCTGAGAGGAGCTGAAAGGCATACAAGGCTGTTGGTTAATTGTTCTGTCACTACACTCATGGTGGAGTTGCAGTAGTATTCTGGAAGTCTTAGAAGACTGGCAGCCAATCAACAGCTCTGGCAGCAAGACTGGCAGCCAATCAACAGCTCCGAAACTGCTCTTTGAATCACGAGAAGCAGAGAAAAGTCCTGCTGGAGCCCAAAAGTCTTATTTTTCATGAATGAACTTTAATTAGCCATTGAGGAACAAAATGGGCTTAATTTCATTACCAACATCTTTGGCAAAATAACTATCCAAGCTCCTTAATTACCTGGGTTCTCAAGTTCTTGGTACAAAATAAAGTACAACAGGCAGCACAGGCAGTTAGCTGTGTCTTGGCTTACGGCTAAGGGGCACTCGCATCGTTAATACTCCATAAAGCAGCCTAGTGGAAGCAGAGGTATACAGGATCAATACTCACAGGCAATCCTAGGTGTCCTCTGTCCCCCTTGTCACCCTTCAGCCCAGGTCCTCCCTTCTCTCCCTTCATGCCAATGCCAGGCTCCCCCTGGAGCACATAAAATAGAGCCTCTTTGAGTTCTGCATGTAGACAAAACAAAAGTAGACTTTCGATATGTCATAAAATGAATAAGCAAAAGCACAGATGCGTCGACATCAATTATACAGCACAGATTGGGCTGCCATCACCTCTTACCTTTAGACCCAATAGTCCTGGAGGCCCCTGGAATGTGCATAAATGGATTAAAGAAGGTTGCCACGATGAAGATGACATTCAGACATACCAAAAAACCACTGTCCAACTTTAATATGTCCCACAAGTGCCTTTATGGTATGAATATCCACATTGTGCATGAACACCATGTATATATATATATATATATGAAACTACCCCATTGGTCCTTAGAGCAGAGAGCATAGTGAACTTGCTGTTCATACTCACCATAGGACCGACAGGACCTTGAGGTCCTGGGGACCCTTGAGACCCGGGAGGTCCGGGTGGTCCGTACACCTGCAAGGTAGTAACAGGTCAGGGTTTTGGAGTCTGTGTATATCTTACAGGACTGTATTAATCCTCCATTTACCACCTAAAACCCAGATATGAATTGTCTGTCTGTTCTTGCAGAAATGCCATGTTACATAAGAACATAAGAAATTTACAAATAAGAGGAAGCCATTCGGCCCATCAAGCTCATTTGGGGAGAACTTAGCTAATAGCTCAGAATTGTTAAAATCTTTGATTTAAAAGAACCGAGGGTTTTAGCTTGTGTAACACAAGTAGGAAGATTATTCCATACTCTAAATACACGCTGTGTAAATTAGTGCTTCCTCAAATTCATTTTCAAATGTTCTCCCACTATTTTCCACTTGATACAGTAAGTATTAGTTTTTAAACTAATATTGAAATAGCCATTTCGCAGAACAGCATCCAAACCTGTTAGAATCTTACCTGAATCATGTCCCCCCCTTAGTCTCCTTTGCTCGAGCCTGAACAGATTCAGCTCAGCTAACCTCTCCTCATAAGACATTCCTCTAAAACTAGGAATCATTCTCGTAGCCCTATATTGCACCCTTCCCAAGGTAGCAATGTCCTTCTTAAGGTATGGTGACCAAAAATGCACACAATATTCTAGGTGGGGTCTTACCAAGGAATTGTATAATCGTAGCATCACCTCGCTTGAATTAAACTCCACACACCTAGAGGTGTAACCCACATCCAATTGGTCTTTTTTATTGCTTCCCCACACTGCCGAGGGTGGGGCATGGAAGCATCAACATACACACGAGGTCTCTCTCATAGTTAGCTACCTTAGTACCTTGGAACTCATAAAATATCTGGACTTTATATTTCTGCTCCCTGCATGGATTACCTTACACTTATCTGTGTTAAATTTCATCTGCCAAGTATCAGCCCAGTCGCAAATTAAATCCAGATCCCTTTGTAGCCTCTCTGCTGCTAGATGATTATCTGCTACACCACCCACCTTGGTGTCGTCTGAAAATTTAACCAGTTTACTGTATGCATTGGTGCCAATATGATTAATGTAAATTAGGAACAATTGTGGTCTTAAAATTGAACCCTGCCATACCCCAGTAGAAACGCAGGCCCACTGTGACATCATGCCTCTAATAACTACTCACTGCTTCCTGCCTGTTAACCAGCTTTCGATCCAAGCTACTACAGTTCCTAAAATCCCTGCAGATTTGAGTTTAAGCAAGAGCCATTTATGGGAGACAATGGAATAGTAAAGTCAAAGGTTGGCTAAAGTAGGCGCTGCTCACACAACACCCGCAGCTATCGATAACACTCGCACTGTTTATTAACAAGGACAGACAAGCACTCACACCGATCCGGAAAAAAATCAAAAGTGAAACAACTACCACCCACGTAACCATACTGGCATACAAACACTCAAATATACTTCCAAATAATTTCAAGTCAACCACTTCAACAGGTGCTCAACACAACACAAGTGCACACAGCGTCTACACCACTCCTTTACAGGGCAGCAATCCCAGCAGCCTCTCCAGAATGCAGAAGTTGTCAGCTTTCCCCTTTTCCCAAATGCTTATTCACAATAGCAGCACTTATGTGGAACGAATGGGCAATCTTGAACACAGCAGCGATTTACAAGATATAAAAGGCTTTAGGATGGTATCAGGCAGGGGCTGGTACACTACTAAGGATGCTATTCACACAACCAAACACAGCAAAGGGAGGAACCTTACTGCATCAGATCTTTCACCCTTCTCTCCAGGTTCACCCTTCTGACCCTAAAATGAGAAGCAAAACAAGCACAGTAACACTGAGTAAACTGGAATCGTGTACATCTGTGTGGTTTTGGCTCCCACAACCAACCACGGGGCTGAAGACACCTCAGACATGAATGTTGTGCAGCATACCGTCAAGCCAGGCATTCCGACAGGCCCGGGTGGTCCAGCAGTCCCTTTCTCACCAGTAGGACCATCTAGCCCCTACGAAACAAAGTAGGAGAGAACTTTTATAGGAAACATGGACATTGTATTTCATGACAAAAACATATTTTGTGCATTTGGATTTGGGCTCACAAATGCATTTTCATTAATTCCTTTGATGACTGAGATATTGAATGGTGGTCAGCTGACTTCTTGAGAGGCAAAATTACTATTCTGAAGTGTTATTCAATGGTTATATGTATGTTGCTCAGTCAAGACCAGGGGAAAAAAACATTCAAATCAATACCTATAGCTGGACTGGAACCAGACATTGACTTTCCATGTGCATTTGTGGTTGATGGCAATGGAATGGTCTGGCCTTTTATCTAAGAGGCACATATGCTGTGGAGTGTGCCACTTACAGCTGACCCAGGGGGGCCCATGTCTCCCTTGTCCCCTTTGGATCCAGGAAAGCCAATGATACCATTCTCTCCCTTGGGACCTTCAGGACCTTCAGGGCCCATGGGTCCAGTCTCTCCTGGCTTCCCCCTGGGGCCCTAGAGAGTAAGCAAGCATCACCAAAGTCACTCTGCTCATCAATTATCTTCAGCGCTCAGCGGGAGGCTCCGCGGTACAAATCATGCATGTCTACACTGTTTATCTAGGGTACCTTTTCCCCATCAAGACCTGGAGCCCCTGGTAATCCAACTTCACCCTGAAGAAGGGCAAACAGTTGAAGTGTAAAAAACAAACTAAACTGATCAAGGTAATCAAAAACGACAGAAATGTAAGATTATTCTGTTATTTTCTATTTAAAGAGTGTTTTTGCTGCCAGAAATCTTTCATGTTATTTAATCCACAAGAAATTCTTAAGTCAAAAAGCATTTGGTTACAGAAGGGAAATAAATCATGCAATGCCTTGACTATGTCATCTACTAAATTACTGTAAATTATAGTCTGTCATCCATGTTATTACTCCACATTATTCTGATGGTTAGGACGCAATGAAGATAAACCACAGTACAAATTCCAGTTCAGGTACCTAATCTCTGAATGTTCTCACATAGGTAAATAGAATAGAACAATGGTGAACCGTAAGGCCTGCCTAAGGCATGTGCCCCGGATTGGGTCCTCTAGCTCTTACATCTGCAGATCATCGACACAGAGTGAGTCAGCGTTGCTCTGGTGACAGACCCAATCTTACCTTAGGGCCTGCAGCTCCAGGAACTCCAGGGGGTCCTGGCGGTCCTGGGGGGCCCTAAATTAAGTAATTTTATTGGTTTGAACAATTTCTAACAAATGAACAGTATGACTTACCATATCCTCCTGGGACCTCGCCCATTAGTTTATGTCCATTGTAGTATTTTATTTTTGCATTTATCTTTTCACTGTTATTAGGAAACATACTTATTCCTTTTGTGCACTAAAGACTAAGATGTAAGATGTCTTATTTCCTCCAAAGACAAATAACCTACAACTGAAAGACACTTTTTTCCTTGGGTCTCAGGAAGATATTACACACTTAAGAGCAAATGCAAATGACATCTACATATGCAGTACTGACCAAAAGTCCTAAGCAGTCAAAGGAGATATTCAAAGCTATTTATCTGAGTAGTTACAGTAGGAGTATATGGTGCCATGCAGGAGTGCAGTGGTTTCAGGAGCTCCCAGTTCAGCATTCAATTTTTCATCCAAGTTATTACTCTGGGTCTATCAATAAAGGGTGGTACACAAATTGTTCCACCATGAGCAGCCATTGCAAATGCAAGTCACAGTAACAAACATGGGAATGTGTTGTATATACATGTAGTACTTGTTTACATCCCCCTCAAGAGGCGCTCAGTGAGCTACAGTTAAAGTAAGAAGTTTATGAACCCCTTGGAAATTTCTAGATTTATGTCGAATTCCCAAATAAAAAATTGTCGTATCTTCATGTATGTCACAAAAATTAACACATACAGTCTCCTATAACTAAAGATATACAGATTGCAGAGAATTTCTGACCATATTGAATAATTCACTCAAACTATGGAACTGAAGGTTGGAAAAAGTGAATTAACCCTAACCTAATGACTTTTTTAAAGTCTTATTGCAATTAGTATTCAGCAATCCTGGAGTACCTTCAATGAAATGAGTTCAGAGCTGGTGCCTAGAATTACCGTGATTGATAAAAACACTGAAAAGTTTGAGTTTGAGCTTTTGGCAAGAAGCATATCCAGATGGGAATCATGGCTCGAACAAAATATCAAGAATTGTTAATTTACATAAGACTGGAAAGGGTTACAAAGTCATCTCAGAAATTTTCAATATTCATCTGTCTACTGTTTGGCAAGCTGCCTATAAATGGAGACAATTTGGCCTAGAATAACAAACGAACAAAGTTATTTTTATATAGCACATTATCACAACATTACATCCCCAACCAAAGCCTCCAGTGAGTAAGCCATAGGCAACAGTGGCAGGGAAAAACTTCCGAGAAGGAAGCAACCTTGGGAGGGACCAGACTCAAAGGGGAAGCCCGTCCTCCAGGGAGCGGCAGGGAGAATCAAATACAGTAGAAGTGGGTTTCAACAATCAATATGCAACACATGGAACAAGAAAGAGTCCATCGCAGGACACCAAAGAGGAAGCCACTGCTGTCAAATAACATCATTGCTGCACACCAGAAGTTTGCAATAGAGCATTTGGACACTCCACTATGGTCCTGGGAAAATGTCTTGTGGTGTGACAAAAACAAGATTGAACTATTTGGGAGGAACAAGCAGAACTTAATTTGCTGTAAAAATGACACTGCATATCAACATAAAAACATCACCCCTACAGTAAAGTATGGTAGAGGGAACATCATGATTTGGGCCTGCTCTGCTGCACCAGGGCCTGGACTACCACTGTGAGGAAAATGAATTGCCATGTTTTATCAACAAATTCTCTTTTATAATGTGAGTTTGTCTGTTCATCACATAAAGCTCAGAAGAGGCTGGGTGATGGAACAGGACAATGACCCCAAACATCATTGCAAATCCACAGCACAATGGTTTCAGAAGAACAAAGTTATTAAATCCAAAGGTTCACTTACTTTTTCCATTACCACTGTGAATGTTGAATGTGTTTGTATAATAAAGACACGAAAGAATAGATTTTTTTTTGCTATTGGCTTAAGCTCATTGTGTATATCAGTACCTGTGACTTAGACGAAGATCAGATCACTTTTTATGACCAATTCATGCAGAAAACCAGAAAACCTTTTTACTTTGACTGTACATGATAAAATTTCCAAAATAAACATCCGGAGTCATATTTCATGTTTTCCAGTGACTATAACCTTGTTCACTTGGTGGATTTTTTTAACAGCATGTCACCATTGCGACCTGGGGAGATAACAGAGCAGTACCCAGCCCCCACCTTGAACTATTTGATCATATCTCCATCTTGTCCCTTCCTACATCCTTGTGCTGAAGACAATGAAACTAAGCAAAAGGGCAATTTCGTATGGCTGAATTATGCTGCTTCTGTACTTCAGGACTGCTTTGCCTGCACTGATCTTTAGGGATGCAGCAACAAATGCTGGACTGGTGAATCTGGAACAATATGCATCAGCCATCACCAGCTACATTAATAAGTGTGCGGAAGATGTCATTACCACAAGAACAATCATTATTCACTCTACTCAGAAACCTTGGCTGAATGTAGCAGTCAGATATCTTTTAAGAGGCCAAGACTCTGGCGATGCAATAGCGCTTCGAGCTGGAAGGAGGAAACTGACTGAGGGCAATAAAAGAACCAAAGCTGCCAAAGCTTAAAAATACAGGGTCACTACTCCACCAGTGACCCCCGGAGTATGTGGGTGGGCATTAAAAGCTGAATGCCTTAGGGATCAGTCTCTTCCTAATGCTCTAAATACCTGTTACGCCGGTTTTGAAGGCTTCAACATTCCTTCTTGCACCAGACTCAGCCTACCACCACGTCAGCAGCCTTCCAGTGTAACCATCGAGGATGTTTGGGGGTCCCACAGGAGCCCCACAAGGTTACAGGCCCGGACAACATTCCAGACTGACTTCTGAAGGACTGTGCACATCTGTTCACCAAGGTATGGACCGACATCTTCAATATGTCCCTTCAAATTTCCCAATCAAGTATACCATCATGCCTCAAATCTGCCTTTATCACCCCTGTCCCAAGGAGCTCAGCAGTGTCATGTCTGAATGGCTAACCCCCAGTAGCACTAACTCTTATAATTCCACAATAATGTGCTTCAAGTTGTTGCCCATGGACCAAATAAAGAGGGAAAGTGACACTGGTATTGACCCCCATAAGTATGGTTACATGAAGAACAAGAAGTCCACTACAGACATGACATCATATATCATTCATCTTGCCCTCCCATTTGGAATGTAAGGACTCCTATGTCAGACTGTTCTTCCTGGATTTGCTTTCTAATACAGTCATTCCACAAACATTGATACATAAACTGAAGACACTTAGATTGAGTCCATCATTATGCAGCTGGGTACTGGACATTCTAGCAAACAGAAGCAAAAACAGAAGAAAAAAGGTTTTGAGCAACCCTGCTATACACTCTGCTGAAATACAACTACTCACCTACATTCTAGAGCACCCACACTGTCAAGTTCACGGATGACACAGAAGTGGTAGAACTCATTTCCCACAACAATAAAAAACACATTAGAATTTTCTTATGTGCAATAAATGCGAACATTTACATTTATGCCCATACTACTAACATTACTATATGTAAGATTCATCTGAACTTTTAAACTTCCTTGTAACCAATTGTTTTTACTAGAAGTGAGTGCTTGTTTTTAGACTGCAGTCCTGTTCATGGGACCTCAGTACTTAATTCTGTTCCCTTACATCAGGGGTATTCAACTAAAATTTAAAGAGGTCCAGTTAGAGAAAAATTCTTAAAGAAAAGGTCCGGAAGATCATAATGTCTAACTATTTAGTGTGATATATATATTTAAGTAGCCTATTAATTGCATAGTATGTAATCAGTACCTCACTGTCAAATCAAATTAATTCAGTACAATTCAAAAATGTTTTGACAATGTTTATTGTCACGCGACATAGAACTTTGGCCAGCTGGTTGGAGTGAGATTTTCAATTTGAGATGTCTGCACACATGTAACAGTCCTTACCTTGTAAATAGTCTGCTTTTGTATTTAACCATATAAATATACTTTTGATGTAGTTAATTTTAGGTTTTATAATGGAATAATATAGATTTGCTGTAAGATTTCCAGTATGAAAGCATGTCATGCCGCAGATGGTTGAGATTTGGCAACCCTGAAAACTTACATTTTTTGTTTCATCTGAATTTATTTACATAACAGATAACATTACTTTATACACATGTTAAAAACGCAGAAACTTAAACGAACATGAAATCAACAATAAACTATGTCTATTTATCCAACGTGTTATAATACATACTGTATTTGAAAACTTTTCAGCTTTACGATTTCAGGAGATCACAGCCACTCCGTTAGGAACATTACGCTTTTGGTTACGGGTGTTAGCTTCGCTGCTGCTATTAACACGAATGGCACATTATCGCAGACAAAGGGCTGCATACACCGAACTATACGTCTTGCTCGGAAGTCAAAGGTCTTTGACGTTCATTGGCATGGGAAACGGCGGCTCTACTGCTATACCACTACCGAAAAGAGTACACCCGCTGCGCCGATTAAACCATATGAACCATATTGTGCCATATGAGGTGGAGTAGTAGTAAAGTAAAAAAATGGATGGGTATATTGGATGACTGCTGCAAAACTGGGACGGCTAAGCCAGGGGTGGTCAATCTTATCTACAAAGGGCTGGTGTGTATGTGGGTTTTCGCTGCAACTTCTTAAATAGATTACTAATTAGAGGACTGATGAGGGCTGAAGAGTGCTCACAGCTGACCTACAGGTTACCCCAAATGCCTGCATACACACCAGCTCTCTGTGGATAAGACTGGCCAACCCTGGGCTAAGCTGACACACCTTGACAGACATAATATAATTATTTTACAATAACATGTAGATCATCTGAACATAATTTTCTTAGACTGCTTAAAACTTTTGCAAAGTTCTGTACATGACATGCAAGTATAGCTGTGTTTGTGAGTGTGTGTATATAAAACGTCAAGGCGAATGCTATTACCATTAACGGCAGATTCCGGTTTTCCTGGGAAAAAAAGGTTAAATAAAACTTAGTTTTAAAAAACATATTATTTCATCCCAGAATTCTTTGTTTTAATAAAGTCAACGCACTATTTTTCCATTGAAGTTTCCATTAGAGTCGATCATTTCAGATTTCCCTGGCTCTCCGGCTGGACCAGGAGGACCCTTAGAAAGATGAGAAAATGAAAGAATAATACAGACTCTTACCCTTTGCATTGCATTATTTATTTCTTTGTGGAATAATATCCCAGACTCCTTACAAATTTATCTTTCTCTTGAGGTGTGTTTGACAACATTTCGTAACATTTTGGACACAGATTGTAATCCCGAGGGCCAGGGGCCATTAATAGCGCTTTTCCACTGGCATACAGGAACCAGACCATACTCAACCTATACCACAAAAAAGACACTAGTTACAGTGTGGTTCCAGCTTGTTTCAATTTTCCATTCCTGAAGGGTCAGCTCGGTAAAGATACTGCCATATTTGGAGAGCGTAAAAGAGATGCTTGTGTACTGTTCACATGGTGTACATCATGATTTACTATTGTTAATTTCTGCTAGCACATCTCTGACAATTGCTATGTTATGTTAGCATCAAATGGTAGTGGAAATGGTAGCTTGAGTAATTTTGCATTACAGATCCATTCCATTCAGTTGTTCTATAGAACTTTTTCAAGCAGAAAGCTGGGAATTTCCAAGTTCCATGTTATCAGGAAGCATGAGTACATTGCGATGTGTGATATCACTAATAATATATAGAATATATCCTTTTTTCCTTCACATAACCCACGCAAATCGACACAGATCACCCTTATCTCAGTGAATTTCGACCAGTCAGATGGTGGTGACGCAACCAGCTCAGTTTTGTCATGGTGCTATGCAGAGCCATGTTAGTATGGGTTGGGTATAGCTGAAGCTCTTCTCTGTTCTTTATGGCAGTGGAAAAGCACCAGATGACTGTAAGAGCCCCTGCTGTCAGGCAAGCATGGAAGGTCAGACAGGAGGCTCCACATACCCTCGGTCCAGGTGGTCCCTCAAGTCCAGTTTCACCCTGTAAAACAACAATAACCAAGGTTAGAGACTCATTCAAAATGCGACTATTAACCCTGTTGTAATTATGGAAAACACTAATGATACATAAATAAAAATAAATAAATAGCAAGAAAAACCAGGAAGCATTTTATTAATTAAAAAAATACAATAGAAAGCAAACACAGAAGTGAAGCACTTACCTTTAATCCTGGGTCTCCTTTTTGACCCTGTGAATGAGTAACAGGATTAACATTTCGTTGAGCCTATAAAACGCTATACTGGTATTCTAATCTGTCCATGGTTCAGAGGACATGCTGGACTGAGACCCTGCAGAGCCTGGCCTAAAGTCACACACTGCTGCCCACCTGGGACCCATTGGGTCCTGGAGGTCCTGGCATCCCTGGTTCTCCTTTGACTCCCATGCCAACCATGCTGGGCTCCCCCTTTTCCCCCTGTTGCAAAATAAAAACAAAAAAATGGAAAGCATGAACCTCCATGTCACTCCCCTACATTATATACGAAACATGAGTATGCAGCAGCGGAGGATACGTCGATTTACACTGAGGATTTAAAGTGTGGTGTTGCATTGATGGAACAACATGACCAACATGTTGTATTCAACACAACCAAAGGGGAACATAACATACAAAGTTTTCAGAGCACAGGCACAGTGAGAAAGGGTTAGCTGAGAAAAACATCACAGATATTCAGCTCTGATCTGAATGCAGAAGTGAGACAAGAGATAAATGACAGAACTTGATTTACATAGGAGCATGGGGGGGTCACTTTGTGCTTGAAATCGTTCACCTAACCACCTCAAAACGGAATCCATTTGCTTTCAGGTCCAGGATTTCAAGCAGTAAATTTGTGAAAAAAAATTAAGCTATGAACTGCCCAACTGAATCAATCTAGAATCATGGCTGCCCCTATAGGGTGAGAAATATCTCATTCATTTCAAACCCCCTTGTGGCAAAATCCACAGCTTTGAGAACACATGTTAAATAGGAGCAAAACGGGTAAGCACATACAGAACTTGTGCAATGCATAGCAGACACTACATCCGGGTCACAGCAGGCCTACCCTGTAGCCCCTCTTGCCAGGAATACCGGGGATTCCAGGCTGACCCTTCATACAAGGGGAAGAGGAATTACCATGAAGTTACATAGTGATATGAAAGGACAGAACAGAGCAAAGAGGTTCTAGCGAGCAGAGCCAGCTGCCCTGGGCCATGGCTCATTACCTTTCGTCCAGGCACACCTGGAAACCCAGGCTCTCCCTATACAGACAAAGAAATGGAGGAGAAGAAAGGTAAAGACAGGCAGAAAAAATCAGAGGGATGTACGGCATGGCAGACACAAAGCAGCACCTAGCAAACCCGAAACAGGACCAATGATGGCACATTCAAACACTGAATACTGATTACTCACTGAAAATATAACACTCAAGCCAGTCCAATGCCCAGCCTCCAGGAGTCAGTGTTACTTAGGAATACTTATTCAAACGGGAAGATAAAGTACTGAATCTTGAGGAGGGGGGAAGGGGCACTAGGGGGTACTTTTTTCCATATAACTGCAATCTTAACCATATTAATGCATCTATTTCTGTAAACAGAAAAACCTTCTGGATAAAGTGCAGGTTAGTGTACTCAACAGGCCTCAAGCAAGCGATGGACTTGGTTAAAAAAAAAAAAAAGGTTTATTCCTGAGAGTATCTTCATCTGTGGTACAATGGAAAATCCACGACTGTGCCCAAAGTGAGCCCAAATTGAGCGTATATCAGAGGATGGTATTGGTTCGTTATCTAAAACAAAGCACAGCATATCTCAGCACAGATGAAGTGTGACCTTAACGCTGCTTTTACTTCCCCATTGCTAACATATGCTTTCCCTTCACTGCATTTCAAATTCAAGGTAAACAGGTTTGGGCAGAAATTAGTCTGACCCAGCCAATAAGTATCCTGAGAGCTTCCAGGCCAGGTAGCCCCCAGTGGAGCAGGGAGCTGCTATTTTGACGGACAGTGCTCCTTCCTCTGGACACAAACAAGCTCAGACAGCAAAGTGGCTAAGAGCAACCAGAGGTATAAGTAAGGGATGGTGGTAGGGGACCCTTTTGTGGGGAGTTCAGACCACCTTCACTGCATGTTTCCCAAGCATTCTTAGAATAAAATGGCAAAGCACACTGACAGTTGAAAACAGACGCGCAGAGTCCTAGATCTCAATGTTATTGTCCCAAATATTTTGCCCCCTATAGTCACTCGTACCCCTACATGCCATTGAATGTTGCGCAGAAAGTGTCTTTCAACAAGAATCCAAACAAAACCCTACAAGAAGGACAGATGAAACCAAAAACGCAGGGGAGGGTCAGATATCTAAAGCCATGGGAGGGGCCTAACCCCAGCACAGGTGCCATAGCTTGACTGATGGCTCCACATGGTCAGTGGACGGGACTGGCCGGCGCATGGCAAGTGGATTTCTCAGAAGCCTGAGACAGGTGCCGGATCCACCCAGAGGCGGCTGCAGCATCGGTTCAGCTATCAGATGGTGGATATGGCAAACAGCCAGACTGCACTCGGCCTAACTCCCACGCCGGTTCCCTCGGAGCGACTTTCCAGGGCCAAATCGAGTGTCTAGGCTGCCAGAAGATGAATGGGAGGTCACTGCCTGCTCATGGCATGCCACACCATTTCCGCCCTTCTGATCAAACACTGTCTTCCCACTATTATAAGCCAATGGCTCGGGGCAGCACCATGCCTCTCTAGCCGGGCCTCTCCCGGCCCAAAGGAGTGAGTACCCATGATGACAGCACCATCTGGCACTGCCCAAATGGGCAGCTGTTTCATACTGCCCATTTTCTGTTTCTTCCAGGCAGCAAGTCGAAGCAGAGCCATTAAGCAGTTCACACACAAAGAGATTAGACCAATGCATGTGGCTCCGCAAATGGGCGCCAATGCTATTACCCAGAACCAGTGAGGCACTACAGGCACTTTGAGTGGGTCTATTGCCCTTCTGTGAATATAGCTTCAATGGCCTTGTCTGCGAAAACAGCTGTTCTTCATTAGTAATCGTAAAAGCAGCTGTGTTATTCCGGCTGCTGCTGGACACGTGGGTCCTCCCAGCCTAAGGCCTAGGGAGACTAGTGGGGCCCCTATTGGGCGGCCCCTTTACTGTGGGCCCAGGCCAGTCAGGGCTGGTAGTGAGGGAAAAGTCAGCTTTGCAGAATGGGAACTATCATGTCTTTTAGAACATTTTCATCATTTTATATGTTTTTTTAGGATTAAAAACTACTACTCGGGGGTTAATCACAAGAGGGTCATAAAGGATAATGATTTAGCCACAACATCATGCCAGCACTCAGAAACCAAAAGCAGGCACACAAATCCATAACATGCAATGTGGGCCACGTCAGGCTCCCAGTGAGGCACGTCAGCTACCTTCTGCCCAGGAAGACCCATCTTCCCATCATCTCCCTATGGGGACAGACACAAACACGCACCTTCTGAACATAGAATACATTAACAAAGAAAAAGGGGCTGTGCTCCCCACATAAAGACGAGGCGGAAGGCTTATTCTACAGGCCGCCAAAGCCAGGCGGTCTTAAGTAGGAGCACGGAAGATTAGCAAAAACAACAATGGCCATGCAGGACTTCAGCATGTTTTATGTCCTCAATGAGCAGAGATCATATATCTGCAATATGTATTATATTTTAAAAAAGGACTATCCAGCAAAAAAGGGGTAGTGTCCCACTGCTGTTTTTCTCAATGCATGGTCTCATACTTCATTTTAAATTAGTTAATCTTCTGTGGAATCAATTATGCTGACAAAAGCTCTTCGCAGAAAACAGTGCAAAAGCTGAAAACATGAGCGCATGCATACATTATAATGTTTGTAAACAGAATCACAGAAAAGTGTATGAGCATTAAGGAAGTAAAACAGCCTGCTGATTTCACTGCTGACACAGTGTGAAAGACCCTGGCTCCTGTTCATTCACACATCAGCGTCTTTGCTGAGAATTCCTCACAAGTACTTCTGGTAAGTTACCCGAGGTACCGACCAGCAGTGTGGTTCAAGTGCAACAGAACGTCGATCACCAGATCCTACACCGTACATATAATCGACTTCTTAATTTTAAATTACATCCCTCAGTGGTCAAGAAGCACAATGGTAAAGGCCACTGACAGCTCAGTGCTCTTACCTTGTGCCCCTGACTGCCCTTCAGACCCTATCAAAGGAAGAAGGGGGGGAGCAATTAAAACATCATCAGGCATTAGTCAAAGGACTGGAGTCTCCAGGCTGCCCCACTGATTTCATAGTATAAAAGGTAAACCATTAAGGCAGAAAAAAGAAAAAATGCTTTTATGACTGCCATTTGACATTGTAAACTCCAGATGTTCTGTTAGATTTTACTTTAATACCTGTCAGACAAGCTATAAATCTAATGAGCCTCAAGGCAGAGTGGAGGAGAGCAGTTATCAGAGCTGTAAAAACAACTGCAGTCCCTCAAGCGGACAGCTGCTCTTCTACAGCATCCTCTCCCAGTTCAAACTGGGAAATTCTGCTTGTTGGCACTAGATGGTGCACTAAACACTGTCTGGCAGGTGGCCAGGGTGACTGAAAAATGGATTATACAAAATCTAAAGTGCAGTGTGGTCCCATTACACGCCTCTGGTGGGAAACAAAATTCAGGGGAAAAAAGTGCCAGATTTGTGGAGAGCAATTAGCAGTTTATAAATGTCTGCATCAGTTCTTGTATATAGAAAGAGGCTCTCATGTTTAAAACAAACTTCTTCAGGCCAAGAGGACTACAAGAGACACGGAGCTATGTCTCTAAACCACTTGCCATCAACCTGGCCTGCTGTTGTTGGGAAAAAAGTCTGGGAATGGAAAAAAGTTCAAAAGGTTCCGGATGGATAACAGAAAGTGAGGAAGGCGGGAGGGAGGTGGGACTGGGGACGAGAAGCAGAAAGAAAATCATCATTCCATCCAAAAGGTCATTCTATGCAAACTGCATGTCCATCCTAAAAAACTTATTAATCAGTAACTCAAGCCAGGCACACTGGTCAGTTGGTGGCCCCAGACAAAGAAAATACTTGATGGTACCTTTACTAGATAAATACGCACAAAAGACAAGAAAATTAAGAATGAAAAAGTCCCAATTTGCAGACTGTGCTAAATGTATGTATTTGATCACCGAACAGAAAGTAACAGGCATTACGGCATATTAGAGAGAGGCAGTCCGGAGCTCTACGTTTGTGACACCCATACCCAGCTCTCCTCAGGGCACGGAAAACAGATGTTGGAAGGGCAGCCATGTTGAGATAATGAGAGGAAAAGGACAGTCTGGACGCGTAACCAAAAACTGACGGAGATGAGTCAGCATTGTCACCTGGGGACCGACGGTTCCTTGGGGACCCGGCTCACCGCAATCACCCTGGAGACAGCAGGAGGGAAAAGCAAGGATATCAGGCAGAGGCAGCCATTGAGAAAGGAACATCATGTGGTCTGCATGACTAGACAACAAATATGAAAACAACAAAATGGATGCCTGCAAAACCAATGTGAAGGCAGTGAGACGGGTCCTTTGCACCCTTTGTTTGTAAGTCGTTGTTGTAAATGCATAACTGAATAATACAAATGGATGCTATTGGGTGAGGGACTCCACCTACCTTCTGTCCTGGTGTCCCGGGTTCACCCTGAAATCACAGAGGACACTTAGAGGACAGTAGCCTGGCTATACGAAACACTCATGGTCTGGGCTGGAGCAGCAAGCTTATTGTGAGTCTGAAGTTACAGCCCCTGGTCGAATACTTTAAACGCCCTTCCAGCTGTTCCACATCGCCACCATTCTTCACCTCCTACCTTCTCTGACCCTGCCTCTCCTATCTAATAATACAGCCCCGTCAACCTGAGCTTCCTGTGTTCAAATCATGCTTCCCATTGTTCCTGGGGCTCAGAGCTGCAAACAGAGGCCAGCCTCAGGAAGGTGTTTGTATTAGCAGCACAAACAAAGTGCCGCTAAGAGGCCACTGAGATGTTAGCTAATTTAGTTTCTCTGCACAACTTAGGCACCCTAAATTGCAGAACTGTACCATTTTAAGTACAGCAATTAAAATTCCCTGCACTACATAATCCATTGCAATTAGGACAATTAGGCTGAAAAACACAGAGGGTGACACATATTTTAATATTTATGTTTTAAAAATGATTCGTAATTCTCAGAATTTTATAGAGCATACCTTAATTCCTGGTAGCATCTGGAAGGAAAAAGAAACAATAAATCAGCTTTAATATTTAATTTCAAATAATTTACTCAGGTAATGGAAAATTGGCAAGATTGCATGGAACTAATCAGCCAGTCCTTACAGTAAGTTGCACAGTTTGCTCATGGGAGGGCAGAACAAAAAAATATTGTTTAGAGATAATCAATCAGATTGTAGAGGAGGTGGGTACAAGCACCTAGAGGTGGTGGGACCAAGATATCTGATTGGTTGGTCCTACTTTCTCTAGTTGGTTGGATCTACCTCTTCTACAATCTTATTGGAAATTTCTCTGAACCAATCATTTTTCATTCTGCCCTCAACATTTTTGTTTAAGTAAAACTGTCATGAGCTGTGATTTTTCTTAAAGTTTGGATGACGTGAGCTTCACACTCACCCGTGGATCTTTGCCTGGCTTACCAGGCTCGCCAGGCTTTCCCTGAAAGACACACAGAGTAACTTTAGGCACTCATTACAAAGAGGATGATGATGGGGCACAGGTAGGGTGGTGCGGTACAACATGTTAACACCCTGACTGATTCACAGCACTACAAGATGCTGGGGGGTGGGGCGAGCCTTGCAGACGTACCGGGGCTCCGTTGATGCCCGGCGTCCCTGGCGCTCCGGGCAGTCCCGGTGGTCCAGGTGGGCCCTGAGCCCCAGGCTCGCCCTGCTGAGAGAGCACAACTTACCAGCTGCTACAAGTGGCTCACCAAATTCACTTAGATAAGAGCTTTGTTATGCCAGGCAAAGGATGTACCAGACATGCTTTAATTAGTGGGAGCAAAGGCAAGGTTAGAAGCTGGACAGCTGCTGTCTTTGAGCGACCATGTATTGAGAGAGAACATCTCTGCTCACATTACAGCAGAGCGCATGCATGCACTATAGAGCCAGAGTGAAGTGCAGGCAAGGACACCAGTACCAGGACATGCAAGGAGGCAATACCACGCTAAGTCATACGTAGACGGAGCAACAGCTCATTGGAGGTGGAATATGCAGACAGAAATACTATGGGACATCATACTGATGGAGACTTCATTTAAAAATATATATTCCTGAATCTGATTTACAATTCGCTGGACAAAATCAAAATACAATGTACAATGATACATTCAGTATCTGCTGACTGAATGTCCATGTGGAGCAATATAAATTGTGATATTTGTCACATGTTTGGCTGCATGAAGCTATCATTTCATCAAAGTCTGCTATTCCCGAATCATGCACATTGAATCATATTTCATTACAACAAATGAGGCTAAACATCTAGTATGCCTCCCAAATGGTCTGGTAACCACTGTTTCCTTTGCAAGAATTTCTAAACTGAAAAAACACAATTTTAAATTTGAAAAAATAGTTACAGGTGCAATTTAGTGCATGACAAGAAGTATGTGGAAATGACTCTGGATGTGCATTACTGAAGCGAGTCCTTTGTGCTGCTATTTTAATCTGTCCAGGATTGGTGTGGTGGTACCCCTGACCCCATCTTTAGGTCCGCATGCCAAAACATGTACTATTGACTCCAAACATGGTATTCTATTTTGGAAAGAGTGCCCACACCTTTAGAAAAAAGACAAGGGAGAGAACTGCAGCCAGCTGGATTCCCATGTGCCAAGAGGAAGGATGTTGACATGCGAGGGGCCAAAGTTCACAAGCCAGAACAGTGGCCCATTTAGCTGCTCTTTACCCGGATATATGTCAACTTTGGGTTATTCCTTTGGGTTATGCCCACAGCAGAACACAGCTGCATGGTATCTACAGGCCGCTCTCAGAGAGAGTGCTGCCTTGGTGGCTGGCTTAAGCTACTGGGCTCCATCTTATGACCCCAACCCAGGATGCTCCCCCACATGCTTTAACACTAATCAGAGTGCCTCCCCCGCATGCGTTAACACCGATCACGGTGCCTTCCCCGCATGCATTAACACTGATCAGGGTGCCTCAAACCGCATGCGCCAACACTGATCAGGGTGCCTCCCCCGCATGCGTTAACACTGATCAGGGTGCCTCCCCCACATGCGTTAACACTGATCAGGGTGCCTCCCCCGCATGCGTTAACACTGATCATGGTGCCTCCCCCGCATGCGTTAACACTGATCAGGATGCTCCTTCCCATGCGTTAACACTAATCAGGGTGCATGGCACAGGATTCACAGAGCTAGCAGGTTTACATCTCTGCAGTGACCTTTTTAACGAGGCGCACAGATGTGGCAGATGGATAGACATGCCCCGACTTCTACTCTGCTTACACTGATGCAGCCAGAAACGGAGATGGAGGAATGGCAAGGGGCCGACCCAGCCATGTCAATTTGGACAGCATTTGGAGAATGCAGGAAGACCTAACACACTCGTGCTGCTCTGTTGCTGTCAGCCCGGTTTTGACACATGGGAGCCACGTGCAGGGTTAGAGCGGCCTCCGTCCATGGCAGCTGGCAAGCGGAAGAAGCAAGCAGGCCAGAGGACAATATACCTTGAGGCGCTTTAGGTTTAGAGGGCTTATTGGGGGCATTTTTCGCACGCCGATGGGCAGTATCTGATGAGGTCACAAAGCAGAGGTGGTCAGCGGAGGGCAGCAAGGTGACCGGAGGGCCAGCCGGGGGTGGGAGGTGGTGGTGGGGGGCAGGGGTGGCAGAATGGAGAAGACAGGAAACAAAGGGCAGGGACAGAGGGAGAGAGAATAAGAGAAACCTGTGAGGCGGGTGGAGAGGGGTGGAGGAGAGCGAGGAGTTCGCCCAGGGAGCACGTGTGGAGGAATCCAACCATCTTCACACCATGTGACCTGATGACCTAAAAGGCCATAGCCAACCTGGCTGGGGTAAACTGCAGAGACTCATGGCGAGAGTCATGTCTCTTCCTGCTGCTACTGCTGCTTGGGATACTACTGTAGCTTTTCATTCTGAGCATGTGAACTTTTCAGCTGCCAAACCACACTCCCTGATGGTGGAGATTCCCAGCCAGACGTGCTCCCTATACCAGATGAGGTGGTCCAGAGATCAAATTGGACACGGCCGTGCCACAGAGAGAGAACACAGCAACTTACTGTGGCCAGTCCTCCAACACAGGTCTGTACAATGCGCCGTTTCTGTTGGAATCACCCACATTGTCAGAAATTGCTGAAGCATGATCCGCCAAGCATCTTCGACCATGAACAGAACTACTTCACTTAGATTGCTTAATATTATCAGATAATGGTCCATTCTTCAATCTCGGTTCTCTAAAGCATGTAAATTGAAGATGCACTGAATTATTCCACTTACCCTGCAACCTTAAAACTAACAAAAAATTAGCATCCAAAAAAAAAATCAAATCCAACTACAGGTCTGTAAATGGTTAGATTCCAATGGGAGGAAGTGACACGTTCGGTCTTCCACTGTTTTCTGCGAGAGCAAATAAGTTGCACAGCCAAGAGGAGGGGGGGGGCCTAGCTCAGAGCAGTGTCTCTCTTTGTTTGGCACTATGGTGATGGGGGAAGATTGGTGTAGGGTTGGTAGGGTCGTGTTGGGGCGGGGAGAGACCCACAAACCTTCTGCATCATGATATGACTGGAGCGCAATGCCGCCAGTGCTTTTCTCCTTGAGGAGTCCTGCACAGAGCAACCCGCCACACACACACACACACGTTTGTAATTATATCTTTGTGGGGACACTCTATTCATTTCTTTGGGGAAAACTGTAATCCCAGTATGATAACCTTGATCCCTGCCCAGCCCTAACCTTACCCAAAAGTAGCTAAACAAAATATGAGACTTTTGGCAGTTTTACTTTTTTTCTTGCATTCACAGATCTTTATGGGTACTTCAAAAATAGTCTCCACAACATCAACGTTTTCATAACTTTGTGGGGGACATGTGGGCCCCACAATGTAATATAAATATAATCTACACACACACACATATGCACACAAAACACACAAAAGAATGGGTCACTCCTTGTCTTACTCCACACATCTTTGGTTGTCTCCCAGCCTACCCTGACAGTTTAACCACCCACCAATAATGCCCCCCCACATGGTCTTCCTAGGGGATTCAAATGAGTGTAAAAATAAGCCAGGACATGCACAAGAAGAATGGACAGGACCACCGGCAGGAATGGAGAGCGGAAGGCGGCCAAAATGTTCTGTCCTGTTTTAATTTTTTACCGTTTATATATTTAGTATCTGAATTTCCCCGCTTAAACATCACTGAACAGAGAAACGTTGTGCTCCTGAGAAGAAAGGATGTATTTAAAAGAATTTTAAGGCATACTTTACTGGGGGTGCGTGACAGTTGCACTCAAACGTGGGCCTGTATCACATGTGCCAGAGCGAGCTTCCAGTAACTGCCCTGCTTCCACTTAAAGAGCCGCCCCGGGGAATATGGGCTCATTTGCATCAGGAACGGAGTCTGTCCAAGCGCCTTGCACACATGCAAGCCATCAGTCTTTCATTTGTCTAGCAGCCATTTCCTCCTTTCCAGATCTCTCATTATTGGCCAACTGCTGGACATAAGCATGTGGTCAGGACCTAGTAGTAAGGTAAACTCATTAAGGTGTGCTTGTTAAAGCAGGAACCCACTCTCCACAGACAGAAAGCACACAGCCCAGTCTGAAGTGTAGAACCACACAGTCCAGTAACTCCACGTGTGTCAGCCTGTGCTATGGCATTAAAGTCGCTTTCTAGAGGACAAGTTTGTTTTCTCTCAGCCTCCATCCTATCATTCTATATGCTGAAACCCTGGCAACTATTAATCAGTTACACAGATATAGATTATACTCACATTTCTGGGTAAAACATAATTGAAGACCTCGACACCCAGCACAATTCTGACCTTTAACCCTCTGGGGATGAGGGCATCGTTGGTGATGTTGCATATCTTTCTCATGTATTTCAGTTCATACCTTGCTGAAATCTTATTGTAGAAACATAAAAACTAAATCTGTAATCTGTTTTCTTTTCAAAACGTCCATTGTCGGAAGTATTAAAGTTTCTAAAATTAGGTTAAATAGGCAAAAAAGTAAACCACGTCACGTTTCTTTCTTTTACCTGCATCGTGTAGTACTACTCTCACCCGAAGATCATTACTCACATACTAGCATTAACGCGTATGCAAATCGCATTCACATGGTAACTTTATGAACAACGCAAAGGTGAAATGCAATCCAGATACATCCCCATCAGTGCCATAAAGGGGGGAGGGTGTGGCCAGGTGTGAATGGCTCATGCATATACATGAGAGCTCCTAAATATTCAATGGTAGGAGACCAGAAATAGTGAAATCCATCCATCCATTTTCCAAACCGCTTATCCTTACAGGGTCGTGGGGGGTCCGGAGCCTATCCCAGAAGCAAAGGGCACGAGGCAGGGAACAACCCTGGATGGGGGGCCAGCCCATCGCAGAAATAGTGAAATGAGTTCACTTTTTCTTTTTTATTTATCCAACTGAATATTGCAACTACACCATTTAATCATCTTCATGTACCCAAGACTTTGCTGATCAGATATCTGGGATCAAATCAAACTTCTACCAATGCTTACTTATGAACTTTTATAATGTTTGTGTAAGTGTTCCAAACTGCATTTTGTAATGTTTATACTTTGAAATCAAATTACATACTTAACATAAATCTGACATATTTACAAAGTACATTAAAATTAAGATACAAATAAAGCCAAAACAAATATAATAAATAATTTATTTCCCATGAATTAAGTTTATGATATTGAATGAAATGTGTGACCATGCCCCAGGCAGTGAAAGTGTGTCCCCTACCCCAAGACCTCAGAGGGTTAATAGGAGTCATGAGGAAAATCCACTTACCCTAGGTGAATACTCTCCACATACACCCTGGGGAGAGAAGAGGTGATTTAAGTGTCCATATTCGCCAAAAAAACTAGCTAAAGGACAAGTGAGGGTGGGACCTGATACGGTCTTAATCTCCCCGGGCACCAGACCGATTGTGCTGATGAGGCCTGCCGGGCAGCCTGCTTTAGGCTGCACCAATGTATGGCTGTCAGAATTCATCATGAAAGTGAAGACGACCAAATGTAGAAGCAGTATGGTCTGGTTTTCATTATTAATTAAGGTGTGAGCTGTGTTTTTCCATTTTAATCAGAATGAAACATTTATTGATCCCCATGGGTAAATTCTCTTTTTTGCCAACCTCATCTTACTCTCCATGGCACATATGTAGGTGAGCACAAGCTTGGCAGTGAATGCCAAAGACCCCTATGGAGCTGGGGGTTAAGGGCCTTGCCCAAGGGCCCAAGGACATTCGACTATTCTGTGAAAGCCAAGCTTGAATTGGCAACAAAAAAGCTTAGCCCACTGAGCCACACACACATTTTAAACACCAGAGACAGGACACTGCTAAGCTTGTGCTCACATGTGTATGTGTTATGGATAAGAAGATGGGATGGGCAAAAAGACACATTCCCCACAGCAATCAATACAAGAGTCATTTCAGTGGTTCATGAAAAGACCACGTAAGAAACTGTTAAATACTGTGGCCTCACCTTTTCTCCCTTGGGTCCTGGTTCACCCTACAATACAGAACACATACACTGATTAAACAGGCAGGAAAAACAGAGGGAAACTGATGCCATAGACAGGACAGTAAAGCATCACTCACTGGCATGCCTTTGGGACCTCGAGGACCCTTTAAAACAATGAAGAAAACATGTGACTGAAAAATCCCGCCATCATCACAAACATCATCACAAACTGACCCTGAACTTTTATTCCCACTCCCTGAGTAACTACTGCATTTTAACACTAATCGCAAAGAACTTTATGAAAGAGCTTTTTCTTATTTGGCAAGGCCTGTAATTAATATTGAAACAAACTAAACTTTCTTTATCTTCATCTGAAATGCCTGGTTTAGATTTAAATGTTCTCTATGTGCATAAAAATAAGATTTTAGCTCCAGAAAACATACAATCATCTCATTCTCTTGCTTAAGTGTTCTTAAGGCATCTCAGTAGTTTAAGTTGGAAAAAAATGTAACGTGGGTCATTAAATACACATTAATCTCCACCGAACAATACTGGAGTCACGTCAGACCCGTTTCAGCCGGGACTACCAAATTATTCATGGCCCAGAAGGCCTTCATGTGGGCTTCTGTAGAGGGCATGGGGCCATTGATGCCCGGCCGTGTGCTTTAAAGGAAAATGCTTATAAAACATGTCTGCCTGACAGCTTGAAGCAGTCAAACAAAGAACTGAGACAGTGAGAAGGTATGACGTACTGTACGACAGCCAGCAAAGCAGTTCTGCTTCGGTCAGAGGATCAAACCTGCCTGTATTATTAGGAACACTGCTTCCTTCTGAGATCTTACATTCCAGTTTTAACTCCAGTAAAATACTCTCCTTTCAATAAAATACAAGTTCAGAAGGATCATTTTTATCAATGAAAAAAAAAAAAGCTGCTGCTGAGTGACCCAAGCAAAATGCAGACACACACACAGTCTATCTGCAGAGTGTGATACGGGCATTTACAGCTGTTTCTTTACATCTGACCATTGCGGCTGCTTGACACAAAAGCGACACAAAGCAGCAGCCATAATGGTCAGATGTAAAGAAACTACTGTATGTGAATGAATGCATTGGTTATGAACAGTGGGTGTCATGTCATTACAAAAAAGATTTGCAATACAAATAATATTTTTCTTACCACATCTCCTTTCATACCACTTTGTCCCTGCAAAGAAAGTAATACATGACATATGTAAAGTCAAGCACTGGATAATTTCAGCGATCACTAACACCCCTATGTATAATAAACAAGTCGTCTTTTAAGTTAATGTTTATTATCACCCCAATAACCTTCTTAGCCTTCAGTAATAAATGTAATAATCTCATTGTTATTAAACTTATAGTAATTACACAAATGACTTACACTGACTTATAAGGAAGTGCTCAGTTCTAAAACCCTAAATTTTTCAGTTAACCAGTAATTGTCATGGCTCAGAACTTACTGGTTTCCCGTCTAACCCAATTGGACCCTGAAAAGAAAAAACAATGGAGTAATGAGTAATCTGCTGATTCCACTGGTGACTGTCTGGTAACAAGGTGCATCATGAAAGCCGCTGGATGTGTCTGAGTACCACATGTATAGCTGGCACATAAAAAGTAAAATCTTAAGACCTGTATGAGAGACACATGAACAGGGTTACATGCATAAGCAGAAAATGGTGCCAAATGATCAAGAACAACGGAATAGGAAGGACATGAAAAAAGGCATGGTAGCAAAGTAGGAGGAATTGTTATTCTGTTAAGAGATTTTCCAGTGACACTGTTCCTAATGCTGAGAAACTTACAGGGAATCCTGGAAAACCTCTGCTTCCGGGCTGTCCCTGAAGAGGAGGGAGAGAGCACAGGTGTCAGGCTTTGGGCTGCATGTTATAAAACATGAGAGGCTCAGTTAGTGATGTGACCAACTTTGTCTGACACAAATACACAATATAGACAAAACTATCAGAACACACCACTTAATTATTGAACTCAGGTGTTTCATTCAAACCTATTGCCACAGAGATATAAATCAAGCACCCAGCCATGCAGTCAGGTTCACAAGCATTTGTGAGCTCAGTGAATTCAAACCTGGTAGTGTCATAAGATGCCACCTTTGCAATAAGTCAGATCACATAATTTCTTATCTGCTAGATATTTCATGGTCAACTGTAACTGGTTCTACTGAAAAGTGGAAGCATTTAGGAAGAACGGAAACATAGCGCATTACTAAGCATCAGAAAGAATGGTGTGAAACACAACATCACTGGACTGTGGAGTAGTGGAAATTTCTTCTGCCAGAGTGATAAATCATGCTTCTCTGTCTGGCAGTCTGTAGGAAGAGTCTTGGTTTGACAAATGCCAAGAGAAAATTATTTGCCTGACTGCATTGTGCCAACAGTAAAGTTTGGTGGAGGAGATATAATGGTATGAAGTCGAACCGCGCCCGAGTGCGTTTGACCACCAAAGCGCGGTTCGTTTCACTAGTGTGAGTGCTCCGAATCGCGCCCGGGCACGGTTCGTTTGGCCGTCCCTGGCCCACTTGGAAGAGGTGTGCCAGAGCGCGGTTCACTTGGACTCGGGCGCGGTTCGCATGTAGTGTGAGCGCTAATCGCGCT
>JABFDZ020000066.1:18418434-18435322 GCA_019775955.2 Pollimyrus isidori
CACCTTGTTGAATCAATGCTACGTAGAATTAAGGCAGTTCTGAAGGCAAAAGGGGGTCAAACACCGTATTAGTATGGCGTTCCTAATAATCCTTTAGGTATATGTTATTAGCTTTGGTATAAATGCAGACAGCGTACTTTTGTCTGTTTTACAACAAAGTCACCTTTCGCACTGTCCACCTACAGTATACAGCATGATTCTTCACTAGACAACTAGCTCAAGTTAAACTCTCAGGCTTTGAGTCACAGTGTGCTGTTTGAACGAAGGGCAGTTAGCCACATGCGGCTTCTTTGAAGTGTTAGCCCCGCCTCTTCGGACTGCCAAACAGGATGTGTTACCTTCTCAAGATGCCCTCTGCTTGCCAGCAGTCCATCGCACTCATTCATCAGGACCTGTAGCCTGACACAGCACCACTCAGGCCTAATCCAGGATTACCACCTAGTGCCCCAGGGACCGGAAATCCCCTCTCCACCTCCCCCATCTCCCCACCTATGGGGCACAGTGTAACGTGCTGTCATATTTGATTTGGGTTGAACAAAATGACTTTATCTGGAAGGTCATCTGGTTGGGGGATTTGTTGGTCTGTGGAAGAACAGCATAATTTTTACAGCAGAGTACCGTTATGAATGCATATTTCAATCAGATTCGGATATTGAGCTGAGCTCTGTAGCATGTTTTTGTATATTTTCAAAAGTAAAACCCAGCTCTTAATTTAAGGGTCACCCAATTCAATTCAATTCTATGCAATTCAATACAACTTTATAGTCATTATAGAAACATAGGTACACATATAAAGGGAAGGTGTTTTGTGACTCCTAGAGCTGGTGCAACAAGTTTAAAATAGAATAATACAATAGTAATATTAATAGTAATATAATAATATAATAGTAATATAAAATAAAATGAGACAGTAACAAATAGAATTAAATGTGTAATATATGCACACACACACACAAATATATATACAGTACACACACAAATATATATACACACACAAATGTATATAACTTTACATAAAACAGACAATACTGTGTATGAATGTGCAACTAATCTTTAATTAATCTTTGTAAAAAATTTGCACTATTCATTCTGTAAAATTTATGGCTCAATCTTATAGGCTAATAACCATTTGTCCCGGTTTTCTAGGTTCATTTGCACAATAGTTAAACGTAGTTGTACCAGACCATGTTTCACGGTAGATTTTGGTGCCACTTAAATGCCTGGTGCCACTTAAATGCCAGGTGCTCAGGCAACAGAAGCTTCACTGCACCTCATGGGCCAGTGCAAGTCAACACCATGCTTGGTCAGAAACCTCTATTGTTAGCTAATAGCTCCCCTAAACACCGTTAACATGCCTAAAGCTAAACGGTCTGAAATGTGATTGTACTTCACTCGACAGGTTTCTGATATTGGGACATGTAAATTTGTCATTTGTATTTATTTATATTTTTACAGTATATGCAGACCATTTATAGTGACATCATGTTTATACATACTCATTTCCTGGAGTTAACGGATTCAGTGTGGATGTGGAATTTTTAAAATAATGCCCTCTGAACATTTTTTACACTATAGAGCACTGCAGAAATAAAGCATGTTATTTAAAAATGTTTTAGAAAATACATTCAAACTCAGTCGATAATAAAGCATAGTAGTATGATATGGCAGAGGGTCCAGATGTTTTGAAAGTGACAAGATAAATTGCTCAGTCAATATCTCAATATGTCGATGCAATATGACAATATGAAAGAACACACATTATTTTTTGATAGATCTTATTGAAAAAGTACTAATTTCAGAGGGCATTATTTTAAGATCTATACAGTAAGCCTGACCAACATCCCATGCTGGAGCCTTTCCTTAAGGGCCCAGCACAAGCTCCTGACGTCCCAACAGTAAATAACCTTGTTTATCTTGAGGACATAAAACAGCCATTCCAGAGGCTGAACGAGCAAACCACCTGTCCACAGAGTGATATTTCCCGGCATTCCCAGGCCGGTGTACACATGTCCCCCCCCCAATAGTACTTGCACTGACTCTCCCATTTCACAGCTGTGGAAACCATTGCACAAGGGCTCAGATCCGTCTCACCTGATGACAATACACTATCTGACCTGGGAGAGGCCCTCGCACAAGAGGTGCAGCCGAGATAACCACATCACATGACATAACCACAGCAGCGTGCAATGATTCTACACCGCATCACACACACTCATTAATAGTTTTGTCCCAGTTTTGGTAACTCACTGTCAGATGGTTCCATTCGATTCAAATATTTAGCTACTTGCAATCAGCAGCATGGGGTTTAGACCAGGTATAAAGCCACCCTCCATCTTGTAGTTTTATCAAAAGCAATTTAACAATACAGCTCAATGACTTGCTGAAGCATTTCTGGCTTTTTTAAGGGCCAATATATCTCCTGGGTCTGAAACCTTTTTCCATTATGCCACCTATTGGCTAAAGTATACTTGGCTTTGACATTTTTTATGTGTCACATAATTAAAATGCTTTGCAAAAGAGGCCAAGTGCAAAATTTAATGACGTGTTTATGCAAGCAAAGCTGGTGACAGAAGACCCCTAAACATACTGCACAGCTGTTGCACAGGGTCTGTGAGCACGTACGATCAAACACTCTGCCCCAGGAACTCTGCAAGGGGTAGCGATAGTGTGTCAGGCTGGATATCAGGCCTTTTTATTTCAGGAGCACTGTAACAGTTAGAGGAATCTCTACCGCATTAATAATATATTATGTTTAACCAGCATAAGCACCAGATCATGGTGCATGGGCAGCCCCCTACAAAAATACTGTATAGATTAGACAGCTCTTCGTTTGAGGGATCGTACAGAAAATGACGCATGCTGGCTACATGACATCAAAAAGGGTCCAAACGAACACTCCTGGTGAACATGTCACACTCGGGCCATACCTGTGTCATGTTGCAGGGAAACACGACTGAAAAACAGATCATTTAAGGGGCTGATACTTGTCTTTATTAGTAAGACATAAGAGGGACCCCTTAGATGGACTGAGTTGGTAAGACTACTGCCTTCCAGGTGCCGAAATCCATCAATGCCATGCAGGGTAACAGATGCCTACCAAAGGACAGCAAGTGACTCAAACCCAAACCTAGCTTCACTGCTCTGAACTGAGGGCTTCAGAGCTTCAGGGCTTCCGGTTTTCAGTTCAGAAAGAGCAGTGTCCAGATACAGAAGGTCTCACCTTATCCAGTGAAACAATGTTTTTAATGATTTTTTTAAAGATGTATTTATTATTTATTGCGATCAATGAGGTGATCTTTAATTTTAGCTTCAGTTAATAAACATATCTCACACAAAGCTACAAGACTTTGCTGAAGATGGCTTGAAATCATGGAGACATAAATTATGTTCAATGCTTACACATCTACACATGCAAAACGGAAGCTCAGCTTATGTTATTCCAGGAAAAAGGATGTATGAGAACACATATCATTACCGTTTGACAAAAGTACAGATCAACGAAAGGGCAACTCAGTAAGTACCTAATCAGTGGCCAGGAAAATGTATTAATATCTGTAGCTGTTAAAGCTAAAAAGAGACATTTTAAAAAGATGTGTTGTAAAATAAGGCTCTCATTTTCTCCTGGAGTAAAACTTACCAAAAAGTAAAAAATGGTTATTTTATTTAGTTCCACAATGATTTATACCATTTAGTCTTGCCTCCCTCTAAGCTGTGGGGGAGGGGTGAGGTCAAGGGTGAGCATGTAAGTAAGAGGTGACACATACATAAACAAAGAGAAGGAAATGCTGGTCTAATTAGCTCCTAAGGACCTGGTAGGACGTGGGGGGCCGCTGGGGCAGAGAAAGCAGAAGCACTAGGAGAGGGTGGGGGGGGGCACACAAACGTATGTTCTAAGTGGTGAAGAACCCCAGGTTTTTGTGGGAACAAACTACCTCCACATGCTAAAAATAACAGACAATATTCCTCTGTGATCCCGGCAGATGTAATGTTAGGGCTCCTCTAGCAGGTGGCTTTGGAGGGTAAATAGCCAACTTTATTACCCAACACCAGTAATTAGCAACAGCCTGTCATCCCAGTTGTTACCAAAGAGATGCAAGAATACACACGTGGGTAAGTCTTGTGTGTAAGAACAGGCCTAAATGTCCATACCTGCATACGGGTATCCCTGCTCACATTTTATAGTTTGTGGGGGTTAATTTCTTTCATTTGTGAACACGGAACCTCAGCTGCTCTGTCATTAAAACTTTTAAAAGCAGCGTGATAAATAACGCACACATGTGCTTGTGTGCATGCCCGCGATGAGGACCTGCAGCTTGTGGACACGTCTGGGCTGAGTTAAGCACACTAGCAGATGCCTCAGGATCAGATGCATGGACCCTCAACAGTAGCGTTTGAGCCTCCACTATCCACTTGCACTCTCAGACACTTCCATATGAAATCAGGTCAGGGGTCGTGTCAGGAGTCACAGTGCTTGGAGCGTCTTCTGCCTGAAATGGATCCATCTGATGGGGAGGCGGCAGCCTTTGGTGTTCCTGACACTGCTACCCCAGACCTAACTCCTACCATTACAGAGTTCCTGGAAGGGTCTCAGATTTGGGGGGTGGGGGGTAACTGTTTCTGCAGCACAAGCCCGTCTTCAGAAAACTCAGATAGGATCAGAACAGACACAAAAACGACCCAATTACACAGCACCATGCCAGCAACTCAGTTTACCGCACAAAACCCTGTTCTGCAGAACAGGACATGAGTTTTCTAAATTATACAACAAGGACCAGCAGGGTTCTGGTCCAAATTTTAGGGTTAAAAATCAACCACAAACACAGATGCAGGCTCAGCTCCTACACCCTGGCCACCCACAACCGTTGCCTGCACCCAGACCACCAGAATCTGAAACCCAGAGGACCAATGTAAACCAAAAAATCAGGAACCAGCTTCTGACAGACATTATGCGAGTCAGATGATAAATTTAAAATCCAGAACCATCTGCTTAAGACGTCACCAAGCATTTAAAAAGCTTAAGGTTACATTCTGGAAATATGTGGAGCACACAACTGAAGCACTAACCTGATCTGCTGCAGGAAGACACGTTCACTCTATTCACAGACTTAATTACCAAAAACGTCTTATCTGACAGTGCAGGCAGTTAACTGATTGAAAGTTCACTTTGTTCTGAGTATTAAGAGACACACCTTTTCCCCCACTCAGAATTCTCAAATACTATCTTCATTTTTGTCATAAATCCCAAAGCAGCAAAAATAGCAGCTGAAATGCAGCTTTAATTCCAGCAGTAATAAATTCCATGCTGTTAAAATTCTGTTGGGTACATCAGTTCCAGCACGGCACATTTTATTTTCAATAAGAGCTCATTCTAATGGCTCTCCCTGCGCTCGGGGGCCGAAGCAGCCCATCCCCAGCACTCCGATGTGTTATTAAATCCAGTACTGAGCCCGGGCCGAATGAAGAAAAAGCTACCTAACCCACCATTAGACACCCACAGTTGCCTTAGACCCTGTTGTCTAACAAACGGTGGGCTGGAGAAAAGCAGAATGCAGATGGTCCCACTGTAGCTGAAATCCAGGGCTACTGAGGTTTATCCAGGTATTGGGGGCTCAGCGGAAGCCCCAGTGAGGGTGCACGTCCAAGGGCCAAGGGCCACAGAAGTTGGGGATTTCACCCACACAGAAGGGCTCAGGGGCCAAAGAGAGCTGTCAGGACATATTACTCCTCTGCTTGTTAAGGAGAAGAGGACTGGGGCCCCGGTCCGACACATAAGAAGTGTCAGGGCTTGCTAAGTGACCCTCTCACTTCAGGGCTGGCGTAACCCCAACAATTCAGGGCCCAAGGGCTCGTTTAACATTCACTTAATTCCCTTTTTCAGGATTTACAGGGATTTCAATTTCGAAAGCTGGAGGTTCAATAAAAAGACATATTGCAGAACGTATTACATACCTAATGTACAGGCTCAATATTTATTATTTAGTGGCTTCTGGTTTCTGTTTTCGGGTTGTTTGCTGACTGTTCAACTGGATCATCTCACACTAACAACAAAAATAATAGGGTTCCACATGGGCTTTAACTGGCACTGGCGATACATGCCTTTAAAAAGCTGGAAAGTTGTGCCAGCATATACAATTAGATTTATATATATTTATATACACATGCTAATGCAGTGGCGCATAACCTAACAAGGTATAACAAGGTACTACAGGTATAAATCACACAGAAGTGAACAGCTACTTTCTTGCTTGTCAGTGTATCAGAGTGGAGGAAGCACCTAGAACTTCAGCATTACAGCTAAGTTTCCCGTAAAAGGAAGCAAGACAGAATCCTGCCCAGGAAAGGCACACAGTCCTGACCGGGCTCGGCCCCGTTCCCCACGTGAGCCTGTGAGTTCAGGGCCACGCCTCCACCTGGAAAAGTGAGGAGCAGGCCGTCTTCCAGCAGAACTCACTGGAAGTCCTGCCTGCTCTCCCGAGCTAATAGAAAGCAGATGGCTGCCTTTTTCAGCACCACAGCCAAAAAGCACACAGCCACGTTTTTACTAAGCTCTCTTATTAAATTAGCATTTCAAAAAGTCCTTCCAGTTGTGGTTTATAAAGTATCTAAGGCGTGCTGAGGCCTACACACACACACACACACACACACACACACACATATACACACACACACACACAGACACACACACACACCACAAACAGGAGATGTCAGTTAATGACATGCACATTTGGGGGCACAATGCCATTTCCAGTTCTGCAGGATCGTTCCTGGCCAGTGCTTTCAGCTCAGTAATTAGGCAAAACTCAAAAGGTAATACATGACCCTTGGAAATTAGCTCCTGCAATTTCAACTACCAATATTTCCACTTGACATTTGAAAGAAAATAATAATAACAGTAATAGTAATAATGATAAATGAAAAAGGCCCCTTTTCCCCCATTCTGTGTTAATAAAATGTGCTGCTGTTGGAAAAACTCCCAGACCTATTAACATAAGACTCTCTCCCACAAGTCACTCAGTTGGGCATGTCTGAATGCCCAGAGGAAGTCTCGAGCAGGCAGTAGCCGCAGACAATGCTGCTGTTACCCAGAAGCCCCTGGGGCGCTATGCTCATGCTACACCTTGCATAAGACAGCCCCGAGTGCAAGCCAGCTCTGATTGTTTATAGCCACGCTTGCCGGCTATCTGGCTACACATCCACACAGCAGACAGATTCCTCAGACAGTCTCAATCAGCCATCATCTGACAGTGCAGGACCGCAATGCCAGGACATCATCAAATTCACCCCAAAATGAGTTACGAAGCTGCACTAAAGGTAGTATCCGGCTCCCAAATGGCATGCCAGAAAGTTTGACGCACTGTATTATTTTTCTTCTGGATGTTGAAATACTGATATGCAATGGCAATATTTTAAAGATTACATTATAACAAGTGAAGACCTAAATATGAATTTTTACTATCTATAACCAGAGTTACTTTTATTTTCGATTTAAACCTGTAATTACTGTGGAAAAAAAAAAATTAGCCGACATGCCACTTTTCCATTACTGATGCAATAAAAAAGACTTTATTGATGGATGTATCTAACAAAATAATCAAGATAGGGGCTTACCCAAAAAGTCACCCTACTGGCATGCTTATCACCACACCGTGGCACTACCAGCCCCACCTTGTGGTATTCCCCATTACACCACAATCAGCTAATAGCATTCAGCATCATTACAATGGATCATTCAGCTTTTAAACACTCTTAAATGTCATACACAACATCCAGTTTTTGGGAAAAAAAAATCACTGAGATGCTGATTTATGTCTGATAGAAGAAAGAAACTTCCCAAAACTAATTGTTGCTAAGCACTGTGCAGTGTTTCTAACACAGAGGCTTCAGGTCCAGGCACATCACTGAGCTCCCCCAGGATGTGGACATTTCAGCAGACCGTAGTACCATCGACACCAGGCAGTTCTTACTGACAAAAATACCCACAACCCATTTTGACCCGTTGCCTCTAGTAAGATTCATTACATCCTTTAGTGCTGCTGTTTCCAAGAAGAAAAAAATATATATTTTGGCCAAACTTGGCGGACATTTCAACCGACCGCACAATTCCAAAAAACATTTGTTTTACTTCACTAGTTTTGCTCTTACATACATATGCAATTCCTGCAAATGAAGCAACAGCAGGAAATGAGTCCTGATCTATAATTAATGTCCTCATTATCAGAACTCACAGGAGTGAACAGGAGTCATGTATGGATTATTATTTAGATAAAAAATGACACATATTACCTTCCTTTTTGATCCTGATTTTTTTTATCTGCTGCTTTCTTTTTAATGCACATTTTGAGTCAAATAAAGCAAACATATCATAGAAGCAGGTGAGCATGGTGTACTCTTCATATGATGGTGAGGTGCAAGTTAAAGTGCCCCGTGGACAGCAAGACACTGCCAGGCTGGACACTGTTATATGTGAGATGTGTGAGGGTCAAAATTGCTGCAAATGTTTCACTTTTTCACATACCAAATGCCATCTGGGCAATAAATACAAAAAGCACTTAGAAAAATAATGACTTGTCAGATTTTTTAAATTCTGGTGTATCAGTTGTCTTCGTTTTATCGGTATGCAATAAGCTCCCATCTGGTGAAACAGGTTTGCTTTCCCACATCTGAGCATGGACAGGCTGGCTTAGATGCCTGTGTTTGTTGGTGTCAATCCAAAGCAAACAGCAGGTTATGAGGTCTGGAGGTGAATGCAAGGATCACGTTTTCCCGTACTCTGCAGTGAAGCAGACCAATGGAAGGAACGCAGACCCACTGGGAGGCTGCCTTCATCCTGGCTGAGACTAAAAGCAATGTGGGAGGCATTCAAACACACAAACCTTAGTCCCCCTTCAGGACAACAGGAATAAGCGACCATTACTTCCACACCTGAATTGGCTCTTCCCAGACACATGATGTGCCACTGGATGTCAGTCTGCAAGATCACACTCCTGGAAGCAACAGACCTGATTAGCAATTAGCTAATTAGCATGTTAACTTTGTTCAATCCAAAGTCCACAGAGAACATGCTGCCTCTCCGAGGACTCAAAGCACTGCATAGCATTGTGCTATATGATACGACTGTGTGGTCCTGAATCTACCAGGAGAAAAAGCATTCTTCCAAGTTCTCTGCCGCTCTGATTCCATATAAACCACAACAGCTTTGAAACCCCCCAGAGGAAGGAGGCAGGTCTGAATCACAGCAATATTTCACCCGTCAAAATCTACCTCAGGACTTTATTCCTGAAAGTTAAAGTTACATTAATCTGGATTGTTCTTTGTTTTACTGGCTGTGCATTCCCATGAAATGTCCTTAGATTATTTTTATTTTTGAAAGTCTGAGAAAAACGAGACCACAGCCCTGAAACTCTCCTGCAAATAACACTGAAGGCCATTAAGGCAAAGCTGGTAATGCTAACTAGCCAGCCAGAGGGCATCCGTTCCCATGTAAGAATAACTTGGCAAATAATGCAGTCATAAACACATAAAAGCAAATAAAATACATTTTGTGGGGGTCTGCACAGGGTGTGCCTGAGTGTGCACAGCTACCCACCAATGACGCTCCTCCCTTGGTGACATAAGATACCTCTTCTGGATAGCAGCAGGAACCTGGCTGGTAACATTTCACAAACCAATAAGCCTGGGTACACCAGGTGGGGTGGGGCAGGCTCATCAGTCAGCATGAACCTGAACCAGATGCCCTGTTTTTCTCTGCTATGCCTCCTGTCTGTCCTTCCTTCACTAACCTTTCACCTTTTCTCTCCCCTCATCCATTCAGTTTTTATCATTCCTTTTCCCCTTCCCCTGTCAACGGGTACAGCCATCACTCTGCAGCTCCCTCACTCCCAGGTCCAGCCCAGCTCCAGGTTACAGTGCCCTAAGTAAGGCCACACGCAGGCAGCTGTGCTGAAAACTAATCACGGGTGAGGAAAGAGGATATGGCAGCGCCTCTTCCTGTCAGTAGGGATGTCAAGGTGAACTTGGGACTCCTTAAATAACCACCTCTGCCACCCTTTAACCCTCCTCACCATGAAAACTAGAAGCAGCTCCCTGTTTACAAGGGCAATGGAGTCATTAACCACATTACTGTGTGCAGGAAGGCATAGCTGTCTCCAAAAAATCTTTAAGTTCACTTGAAGCCTTGACATCACCCTGAACCCTTTAAGCCATTCCTGCAGCCATGTGCTGCTCTGCCATCAGGGGTCAGCGTGGTCAAGCTCCTCATGGCTGGCATGCCAGTGCCCAACCCTGCATGATGGCACTGCGACGGCCAGCAACAGAGGAACCTGAAGAAGTCCTCGGGCAACTCAGTCGCACGTGAGGTTCCAGTGATGAATCCAAAGATAATAACCTAAAGCAAATTTAACCTGGTTAATCGTGTGCTCCCCAGATGTTTTCTAACAAAATGTCACTGATGTCTGAAAAGCCTCTGTGGTATATTAAATCTAAACCAGGCTCCTGGTGGAGGGTAAGTGATAGAAATATGGCTGATTCTTTATTGCGTTTTCGTGACCTCTTTTCTCAAGCACATCCAATTGTGCTACTTCTGATACAAGGCATTGTCTCAGCCCGCAGTGGGCATTGTCAGGGAGGTGGAGTCCAGGGTGGGCGGGCTGCCCATCTCCTGTACCTCAGTGAAGCTACGACAGCTATTCCAGGCTGCCAAATCCCACTAGCAGCTCTGGTTACGTGAGCGACACGGGCGGCTTCCCGTCGGACCACATCCAGGTAAACTGTCAAATCCAACTTCCCCCGTTGACCAACAGCGGCCTTTAGAAGGCTTTTATCCTTCACCTCCAGCTGTCCCTCCCCTGGGATCAATACTCAGAAAGAGGGCTAAAGTCATTCGTCCGCTCTGTGCTGCACTGACATGCGATCAAGCAAAAGCCAGAGTAGTTATTCTGGGAAGCTGTCATAATGAGGACTATAACATGCTTCCCAGAAAGTGACACACAGTTAAGTGTTTCATTCAAATTATTTGAGGTAAAACTTCAAGGCGTAGAATTCTCTCACTACTGAAGTGCATGAGTCACAGACCTTACAACAACTAAAAACTGCACATACTCTAAATATTTAAGATGCCAATCTCCATTAAAGATACAATATTATGACCAAATGAATCACCTCTCATTGATTCTACAGAATCATTGATTCTAGGTTCACAACCAAATGTAGTGTTTAGTGCAAAGGAATGATAAATCAAGACAGACCAAATAAACTCGACCACCCTTTGACTCCATGATGCATTAGCATGAAATGTCAACGGTCGATAAAAAATAGATTTCTTTAGGTATATTTAACTGTATTACAAACATCCTGTCCTTGCCCCTTACTGTTCCTGGAATAAAGCTAAACTGTAGACACTCTTCTATTTTGAATCTCAAAGCAACTTGAAAAATGGGGAAACTGTAGGAATCAGTAAAACACACCAATTTAGGACTACATGCCCCCTTAAATGTAATATTATATAAGCTTCTGTCGTGAACCAGTGCATTTGCTCAGCTTCCTCTTATATTACTGAGACTTCAAAGCAGAACCACACACCTCACTGAAAAAACTGCTATTTAGTTAGCATGCATCGCTACTCTTGCATAAAATAGGATATTCATGCATATACTGTAGAGCTAGTTTGGTCTTGCACAGTGATTTTGGATCTTCCCCATCTATTAAGAAATGAGTGGGTTACATTTGTATATATAACTTAACCAAAACTTTCATCTTTCAGTATAATATGACATTTCACCAACATCATTATTAAACTTTTTTCAATATGTCCTTATCTGGAAAACCAAAGGGTATATATTTCATAAATAATTCGTCCCTAAATTCTCCAAAGTTATCAAAAATGAGCAAAGTACCCAAAGTAATTCTAAAATCTAAACTAGCCATATATGTTTTATGAGTAATTACTCTTTACAAATAGTTAAAAACAAAGTCAGCTAAGCAATAACCATAGTTTGTTAAAGTTTACTGAAAAAGCTAGTGTAACGAACTACAAACCCACCGATCGCGATCGAGCGAGTCCGTGAAATTAATATCCGTGAGAGTTATATCTTTTGTTTCCTTCTTTACGTAATTATTAATGAACAGTATGACATTTGTGGCACACTTTATCTTAGAAAAAGTTGTGATGAACGTTACAAAGATGCTTATAATGCATGCCAAAGTAAATTATGGCAAATTATCATCAATATTATCTGTTGTAAGCGGACCGAGTCACGCATACGATGCAGGATGGCTCGCCGCCCGCGATGGTGCCCGTTCCGCCCCGCGTGTTCAGACACTCACGCCGCGTGATTTGGCTGCTCCCGCAGACGACTCAGCTGCCTAAAATACAAGTGTATCACATAACTCATTTTATATTTAATGACTAGTAACAGCGCATTTACCCTAAAGACGTGTGTGTGGGCGAAGGGAAATGTTTGCGCTTGGATTCTCTAATTCTGTCATTTAACACAGTGAGACGTCTGTTGAGAGCACGGGGCCGCCTGTCGCTGAGGTGATTTCTGCACGTCTTCTTAGGGGGATAAGCTGGTAAGCATTTTCTATGCTTCTCTCAATTTCCCCCCTTGTCCAAGTTTACTTTTCCAGCACATTATTTTGAGAAAATAAATCTTCCTGGATAAGCACTCCTTAAAAGCAGCCCATTGTTCAATCAAGGCCTTGAATCCTTGTCTGCCTTTAAGAATAACATACTCTTTTAGAAAATAGCACAAACCCGCGGTGTCTAACTGCGAATGACCATCAGACCTGGCCCAAGACACCTCTTTTTCCTTGAAGTCAAACCTGGAATAATGCAATATGAAATAAAATGCTTTTAAAAAGGTTGTGGGGGCAGGTAGCAGATGAGCCACCCCTACACCTCAACAATGCAGAACATGTCCATGTGGCTCAGCGTGAAGATGGGGGTTCAAGAGGCTGATGGGTCTGCATGCTTGTCACTTTGTCACTGGAAGAGAGTGCCAGCCTGGTAGCACCCGCACTGCACGCTTCCCACTGTCGCCAGACAATAGGCTCCCGCTGGCACTTTTTACACAAGGGTCCGGAGAGGGCCTGAGGGGGCTCAACACCCAAAATGACAGTGAAAAAAAAACGAAGGAATGGGAGCCATCTGAGTGGCGTGCATAAGGGTGACTGGCGGGAGACAGGTGTGTGTGTGTGGGGGGGGGGCACCACTTGCCACCTCCGGTGGCCGACGCCAGCACCACACTGCAGTAGAATGCCACACAGCATTGTCCACTGACATTTTTAGCCACTACGAGCAGACCGCAGACAGGTGGCAGAAGCGTTTAAAGCTACTCTTGAGGAGAGAAGGCAGGGAAAGGACATGAAAGAGCCCGGAGAGGGAGCCCTCAGGATCCTTATGAAACACATACTGCCGAAGGCTCAGCCATGAGGCTGCCCCCAAGGCTGGGAACAGTGTCACATGCAGCAGGTGCCGTCTGTGCGGGAACACCAGAGCCCAACGGATAAACGGACCAGGTGAGGACAGTGACATCAGTGCTTGTGTCATCCACAGTGGAACTATCACAAACCAATCAATTAAAGGTGCATTGCTCAAAAATGTCACCATTTTTGCCCTTTTAACATGGTGTTGCTAGAAAAATCTAAACAGCAATACTGATCTTTACAAAAAAAACAAAATATAAAAGCCTGCACTATGTGGACGATGCTGTAAAAGGCTCTCACATGTAGCAATGGGAAACCTTCACAGTGACTGGCAAGTATACCTTAATTAGTTAGCAGGGGCCTACCAGACAGTTAACAGCCAGCTGCCCATAGACATTTCCAGTTAGCACAGAGGTGTGTCAACTCCCGCTTCTGTGGTTCCCACAGGTCTGGTCCACTGGGGCCCAGAACAGACACATACACTTGGAGGAAACACCTAGCTACTTATTTAATGGCTGACACCTGGGAGCAGGCTGGGAAACAGGTGGGGACACTAGCTATTGGCGCTTTTAAAACCTTGTAGCTGTTATATCTCAAGGACCATGGGAGCAATTATTCACCCCAGAAGTAAAACAGGAGGCTTAAAATAATATTCTTGGTTGAAGCAGTTTAGTTAAATTATTTTTAAAAGGCATTGAAGCACTGTGACATTTACACAGGTAATAATTAACACTAACATAATGTAGTGCATTTACACATTTACATCTTTAAAAGCCAACAGAAACCAGGTGCACTGTGTGTCTAAAATGTAGCCTGTTCCCACACACTGTCCCACAGAGGCAGCATGACGGTACTGCTGTGTGTGACCCTTGTTATCACGCAGTGACAGCCACCCACCAGCAGTTCTTGTGCCCAAGAATGCTCCCAGTGCCCTGGGCCGCTATTGGAGCAGCCCACAAAGTTGGGCCAGTTCTGTCAGAGGGCTTAAATGCATCTACACCTGTCGCAGCAAGAGGGTAAGCATCCCTTGTAGACTGGAGACAAAAACAGTTCCTCACCATGAGGAAAGCATTACCAAACTCCCATGAAATCTGGTACAGTATGTCTACTAGTTGCCAATCTTATAAAAGTTGAAGGCTGAGACATTCTAGTGTACTAAACCCACCCTCGTCTGCATTACACTTCAAAAACAGAGCATAAAAATGATTTATATTACATTTATTACAACTTTTTTTCACAGCAAAGAAATGTACTATGGCTGGATGGTTGCCCTGCTTATTTCAGTGGTAAAACACAAGCTAAGCCCCCCGGTCCCATTGTGAACCGTTACCAAGATTTGTCAAAGCCCTGAAGGTAACAGGATCAAACAAATAAAACATTTCCATAGAGGCAAAATTAATCGCAAAACTATAAAAGTTGCTGCCAACATAGCCACAGACCCTTTGCTTTACCTTCAAAAATAAGCTAAAGTGCTAAAAAGGTGGCCTATAATAATCATGAATAAAGACCCTAAACCCAAACGCAACAGAGCTCCTTGGTGTAGCTATAAGAACCATACCAACGATGATGCTAGTGCTCTTTAGGGGGCAGGAAAGCTTTAATCCCCATTAACCCCCTATGCCAGTGTTTCTCAACCTGGTCCTCAGCGACCCCCAGACAGTCCACTGGGAGCTGGCAGGGATAAAAAATGTGGGCTATCTGGTAGGGACCTGGGAAGGAGCAAAAACATGGACTGGAGGTCCCTGAGAACTGGGTTGAGAAACACTGCTCTAAGCATTTGAGTTACCTTCACATTGTTTCCAGCTGAACTTTGAATCCAGTGCACACAGTGTCACAGGGACACATGTACACAAGCACACATTTAGCTGATCTGAAGATGCTTCTATCGAAAACCACATTCATATGATACTTGCATATGCATATTACTGAATTGATGCACTGGCCCACCTTACAGTCAAACAAAATCAAACACAAAGGACCATGCGTTAGTAGCTGTTATGAGACAGGAGCAGTGTGCATTGCTCAATACCAAAGGGATCGCTGCATACCTGGTGGGCAGATGCAGCTTTGTGGGGCGTCTCGTGCCTCTCGGACCCTGGGAAGCCGTGCAGCCAGCTTCTGTGAGGGGGGAGAGGCAAGAAGTGCATATTCAGATGTCAGCACCTCATGCCTGGCAGTGTTCAATATTGAATTCAACAATTTTGAATACCAAATTAAGTATTTGTTAATTACCCTTTACTCTTGCAGAACCTGTGCACCAACACCCGAACTCATCAGTCTTGCATTACCAGAAGCCTCAATAGGGTAGACATTTATAGCCCCACCCAAAATAAATACCATAAAGGGTTAAGTCTTGATTTGTAACAAATGCCCACCCCGCGAAGCCTGGTCAGTAAAGCATGCTGAGCAGTGGCTCAGTGACAGCCTGATTGGAGTGGGCGTCCTGTGAATGCCATCGGCCGGTCAGGAGCCAGCACGGCTGCGTGCTCTGCAGGAGCCCCTTCTAGGATGACTGCATGACAACAAATTCAAGAGGAAGGCAGACCATGCAGCGGCCTTGGAATGGCAGCTCTAGCCTCACATTGAAGGAGTTAAACCCAGAGTAACATCCCGTTCTGGGATGTGATCTCACAGCCGTGTGCTGCAGACTAAGCTCAAAGCAGGATCCCACCAAGCTTGCTTTTCTTTCGCTATTTTCCCTCCTTCTGTTCTAAATGTTTTTCAGCCATTTATATTAAAAGGTTTTCCCACTCACCGATCTATAAAGAGATATCTCCCACAAATATTTCATCAGGGTTTACTTCATCTTTACCAACCAACCTTCATTTCAGCTAGAGGGATCTTTTTATAGAGAGTGAACTGGTCTCACACACCATCCGTCCACTTTACAAGCTCATGTCATGAGCATGGCCTGAAGGGCTCAGACTGGGTGTCCATAGTCCATTTACAATAAAAAAAAGTCTCAACTAAATAAAAGCACCTGACTTGGTTTGCTAGTTAAAGAAAAGAAACTGTAGCATGTTTGTCCACCCTGAGCATACGATATAAAGAGACATCATACATCTATCTGAATTTTAATGCATTCAAACACAGTACGGCAGCTATTGTCTGGCCGTGGATGTCATGCCTTGACATGGTCCACGACATCCCTTTCATTGCCATATCTTTCTGTAGACAGGATTGCTGTTAGTGCAGTTGTTTGGTTGGTTAAAAAAACTGGCAAACAAATGTGACCTGTAGTTAGGCAGTGTGTAGGTACAGTAACAGTAGCACTGGATGCTGCAAGATAATCAGTGCTTTACAGTGTAGTAAATGGGCTATTCACTAATGATATTACACAAGCCTCTCCCCAGAGAAAAAAATCATCTATGAACAAATATCCAATTAGTAGGTAGCTGTTGCCGTAATTAATAGTAGGCAACAGGAGAGTCCTATGATGATGTCAACGATGTTGGTACCGAAAGGC
>JABFDZ020000066.1:18453194-18473575 GCA_019775955.2 Pollimyrus isidori
TTATAAATGTGCCCCCCTTAAAAACACACTGGCCCCACCTCGGCCCCCCTGGTGATTTTGGTCTAGAACCGCCACTGATTTCACAGACTATCATTCAGATTGTGGCTACTCTCACCACATTTTCAGAAATACTTAAAGAAATAAATGCTCATTTAAAAAATTTAAGCTGCCAACACTGAAACCAGTCATTTCGAGCATTTTATTCCAGGCATAGCGTGCTGTCACATGACTAGACGAACTGAAAGAATAAAGAAATTTTAGGGTAATAAGTCACAAATGTGAAATTACCTGCTGTCTAACTTATACAGCAATTTAGTTTTCTGGTCCTAGCAGTGAATGTGGATACACATCTTTGAGTGGTGGCTGGGGTGGAAGCAGTATGCCCCGTTTCATTGCCATGTTGTGTAACTCACAACAGCCCATGATTATTCTGCAAATCTAAAACAGTGCCAAGATTACCAATGATTATAAAACATAATGGAAACTGTGGCAGAATTAGGCTGTTTGCTACACACTCTCCAGTGTCCAAACGAGAATAAGTGTGCCCATTGGTGTATATGCACACCTTCTCTGGTGTGTGAAGCAGCTCACCACCTGCTGTACCCAAGCGCATCCAGCGTCCTTTCAGAATTCCAATTGTTTGTTCCATGGTGGAGTGGGTGCGTGCGTGCCACTGGTCGGACTGCGTCTCCTGGGGAGTCTGGGGCTCCACCAGTGGTGTCACGAGGGAGCAAGGACATACCCTGGATCTCCTAGTGAAACGATTCATTTAACATGAATGATGAAAACAAAAAGAAACCCACAGGAGTTTAACCTGGTTGAAATATGCTTATCAAGGAGCCATGCATCTCCAGCAGCTCCTTGTTCTGGGCGCATACCTACCAAACTACTTTGTAGTATATGGGAGCCATGCGCACCGCCTGGGAAGTGGGAGACCACATTCAGTAGATGGTGCTGGGCGTCGCAGATGATTTACACGTGAATTGAATGAAACTATTTGCGGTTGAGGTAGGGGATCGGATCTGGTGAGGGTGCCTTGATGCGCACGTAAGTGCAGTCTGTTGCCCCGATGATATTAGGCAGACCGGCAATAGCATAAATCCCTATCTTGACTGGCAGCTGCTGTTGTGGTCTATAAGGGAAGGCTATGTATTGTGTGGCCACCTGATTTATTCCATCCACAACTTGTGTAAGAGCGCGGCTCATGGATGGCTGTGACATGCCCACTTGGTCTGGTAACTCACACTGAAATGTCTCAGTGGCTAAAAAGCCCAAGGTGCAAAGTACCCGCACATGTGGTGGCACAGGGTTCGACCGTTGTGTATGGCTTTGCAGCGCAGGCTCCAAAGTGTCACACAACTCAGTTAAGACCGGTCTTGTTAGTCTAAACCTTGAAATTAAGTACTCATCAGACTCCACAAATAAATCTAAATGATCTTCATACATGCATTCCCTTCTCAGAGCAGGACTGGCAAGTTCTTCAAGAAAAAAGTAACAGAAATGCTATTTTGATAGCAAGGCAAATGCACAGAAACAGACCTATTTATAATCCACATGATTGCCGTTACTACCATGAAAATTATTTGTATTCTACTTTTTTACTTTTATAAATTGAACTAGAATGACCATGTAGAATGAACAAAACTGCTGCCATGTTCACTTGTGTGATTGTGTTTAAGAAAACCATTATGGGTTTTTAAGGAAGATGTTGCAAACAGGACCTGTGTATCATGCATTTCTGAACCCCTACTTAGGCAGTATGTCCCCCACAATGTGATAAAAACCTGTTATTTTGATGTTATGGGGACCATTTTCAGGTCCCCACAAAGATCTGTTAATGCAGTGAAGAAACTAAAAAGTCTCATGTTTTGTTTGGTTACTAATGGTTAAGGTTGGGGCTGGGTAGGGGATCGTGATGGGACTACTGTTTTCCCCATATAAATTAATGAAGAGTTTGCACAAAAATATAATTACAAACCTGTGTGTGTGTGTGTGTATGTATATCTCAGATAAACAATACATTATGGCAACCAAATTTCTCCACAGTGTGATAAACACCTGTAATTTTGACATTGTGGAGACCATTTTTTGGTCTTCACAAGGGGAAATTTAGTTTCATAAAAATCTATGACTGCAATCAAAAAACTAAAAATGCCAAAAGACTTCTATTTTATTTGGTTATTTATTGTTAAGGTTAGGTTAGGGCAGGGTAGGGGTTCCCATTGTTGGGACATTGTTAGGATTTTACCCATAGAAATGAATGGATGGTCCCCACAAAGATATGAGTACGGGTCTGTCTGTGTGTGTGTGTGTGTGTGCGTGTGTGTGTGTGTGTGTGTGTGTGTGTGTGTGATGTCTTGAGATGTCATAAGATGGATGTTGCACATCTGAGTCTGAAGCATTCCAAACTAAATAAATGGCAGCCCACTCAACACTTAGACAAACAACCTATCAGCAGAGAACTGTTCATGTGTTTTATACCAATGTCAGTTTTGATTTAAATATTTCAGTTTGGCAGGAGGATGCATCCTGTTTGTATGGAATGTTTATATCAGTGATTAAGATGAATGGGAAGACAAGTCAAAACAGAAAACAGAAAAATTACATTACATTTGAGAAATTATGGCACAGTGGTAAAATATGGCTTTTAAGGACTTTAATCAATTGATTTATTGGCCTTTTTTATCAGGAACAAAAAGGTGTTTGCTGTTTTGAGTCCTGAGAACCATACAGTTTATAATGACCGCACTTTTAAAATGCTTTCCTAAGAATCATGCATAAATTCATAAATATGGTTGCAATTGTTAATTCATTACTCCACAACATTAATTGTCTCTAAAGGTAAATGTAGCCTGCAGGAACATCCAGTCAAGAACATACTGATTTGTTGAACACTACGCTTACACCTCAGTTAGTCAGTTGAAAGAACCAACCTCATTCCACGATAAAACATTTATACTTTATGCAGTTCTCTTTCTCCACGTAATGAGTTGTTTCACAGTTCACTACAATATATTGTATATTTGAATCAAATGTGAATATCCAGGTTAGTCTTGGCTAGTAAGGTATGCCCTCCTCTTGCTTGCACATTTCCTGCTGTCCTAGCTGGCGGAGGGCATCCCTGGGTCAGAGGAAGGGGCAAACATTCCCCCAAGGTGGCTTTGCACTTTCCTTTCATTGCTATGGTTGCAGGCTCCCTTTGAAGTGTAGCTCTCCAAACCATTAAAGCAAATAGCTACTCAGAGGGACTGCAGCTGCTGTCTGTGTTTTACTTGTGCCAGAATGCAAGCAGGGCCTTTAGCGGCTCTCAGTCCACCTGTACTTGTAAGCACTCTCTGGTGAAACCGTGTATAGGATGTCACCCAAAATCATAGCATTTAATTATGAGGATTACACAGAAAAAAAAAGGGAAATTCTAATTCTCAGTCCAGGGTGTCACGTTGCGCAGGCGGTCGAGTGGTGAAATCAGGGAACCAGAGTACTCGAAACGGGGTTTATTCACCACGAACATGCCAACACAGGAACGGGTAGCACGGACATCAATGACAAGTCTGCCGGATGTTATGCTGACGCAGAGTAAATACACCAGACAGGCAGGCAGGAACAAGCAACAGGTGAGACCAATCAGGGAAAAACACTGGGTAATGAGGTGGGCGTGGCACACACAAGGATTGTTCGGAGCGGGACGTGACACAGGGCAGACCTTTAAGCCCTGTGCAGCCCTGAATTTACCTACTGTATTCTGTATATTACAGTGCAAATGAACCAACAGGACAGCAATCAGTCTCCATTCCTCTTCTCCTAAAGCTCCTTCCAGTGAAGCTAGAAGCTGCAGAGCTGCCATTTCTATAGAAAGCGGATCAATTTATTTTAGATTGTCAGTGTGTATTAATTCTCACTTGTGCAGCACATTTATTACTAATCTGTGTGCTGTTCTACTATTAAATGAACCCTATACCTGAAAAATTTATTCCATGTTACTAAGGCGCATGGAATATCTGAGAATTCAACTTATCAAATATGTTTTTTTGCACTTTTTTTGAAGACACAACTGAACATTATGTGATTTATGTCTCATTTTTCTTTAAATTGTGGCCTAGGATATCTTGATGTATTTGCAAAACATATAATTTCGGGGATGGTAATTAATCTCTGTAATAGCCAGTCTTGTCTACATGAATAACGGTGCCATTTGTTTGCTGTTGTGCTGTCTGTAGCAACTGCAGACTGTGGCCAGTGAGCATGAATCCCCAGACCTCAGAACAAGATGGCCGACTTGGGGTCAGCAAACCACAGGAGTGGACTGAGTTATGCTGGGGTTTCCACAGGGTGTGGAAGGCTTTAAAAAGCTAATAGAGAATGTCCTACTTTGCTTCTTTACCGGTGAATGTTGTTAGGCAGGGAGATGTCCTTTTACTTTCAACCATATCTTAAAAAGAATTATCAGCAGATGATCAATACTAGCCTGTCTACGATATTAACTGGAACAACATTTTACCCAATGTAATTATAACTTTGCTGTTCTTCTGAATAAAAATGGTTACAGAAGCTGACAGCTTTTACCTGAAATGTGCAAGAGAAGTAAAACATGGGTGTCCTATTGAGTAAGTAGCAAAACTAATTAATTTATGGAAACTAATTTCAGTTCAGAATTTAACTTATGGGTTTTTATGATCAAAGACACAGATATACAGTGTCATGTTTAGATCTGATTTTAAAGCTAATCTGTACAATAAATCAATAAGCCAATATCATGATAAAAAAGAATGATTTATATATACCTATACATTTGTCTGGATTTTTAGAGTTTTTTTATTTCAGAATTTATTTTTTATTTTTCAGTTGATATTTACAAAAATTTTAAATGGTAGCAGTTAGTATGTCACAATAAAATGTTAATCACTGGTACAAAATTTAAAAGCTGTTGCACCTGTAGTCACTTAATTGACTTTTTATTATGAAAAACACAACTACTTCTTATATGATTCCAATGACCACAAATAATGATGGCCAAGACATGTTTCAGGGCTTTGAATGATAAAAACAGTCAGAATTTCTTGACAAGAACCAAGAACCCCTAATCTCACTGCTTCACATCTGGGCAACCTAAAAGCATGGGAAAATAATCAGTGCTTTCCCACTTCTAATATGTGATGGATTTCGGTTTAGCTACCTTATTATTTTCGGAAGTAGCTTTAAAATGACCTTTTTAATGAATATGCTTTTACCACTAAATTACGTACCTGGATAAATCAACACATTTGGCAGCAACGTCCCACTTCCGCACTTATATTCAGCTGTGTGACAGCTTTATATCTGATACTAAAAAAAAAGAAAAAGGAAATATTTCAGCTGGTACACCAAAAAGCCAGTGCATCTGGAGGCAATTTCAGCATCATTATTTTCTGGTCAAATACTCAGTAATTAGATTGGGAGCTTAATCCTCTAGTATATGTGGTGACAGTGAAAAACCGATGTGGCTTTCAGCACACACTGCCTAAAATTAGAATAGGCTTTGTTTAAGGAATTAATTGCCAGAGATGTTCCGAGATCTGTGGACAGTGGTGTTACAGGAGGGCAGGCTTGTGCTTTATAATGTTGTTGTGCTGAGTTTGTCAGATTTGTCCAGATTCTCTCAAGCTTAACATTAATGTGCGAATGGCCATACCTGTATAGCATATAAGGCAACAAGGAAAACAGCTATACCTGTACAGATATCGAGGAGAATGGTTGTGCCTGTACAGTCTACATGGGTAACAAGGATGATGGCTCTTCCTGTACATTCAGAATGGGTAATGATGAAGATGGCTGTAATGTACAGTTCATATGGGTAAAGACGAGGCCGGCTGTACCTATGCAGTCTACAGGAGTAATGAGGAGGATGGTTGTACCTGTGAAGTCTACAGTACATGGGTAATGAGGAGGATGGTTGTACCTGTGAAGTCTACATGGGTAATGAGGAGGATGGTTGTACCTGTGAAGTCTACATGGGTAATGAGGAGGATGGCACTACTTGTACACTCGGTGTGGGAAATAGACAGGATGGCTGTACAGTTTTGCAGCGTATACTAGGAGGATGGCTGAAACCTGTACAGTCTACATGAGTAACAAGGAGGATGTTGTACTTGTGTAGCCTACTGTATATGGGCAATGAGGAGGATGGCTTTGCCTGTACAGTGTATACAGGTAACAAAGAGAATGGCTGTACCTGTATATTTTATATGGGTAATGAGGAGGATGACTGTATTTGTACAGTGTATACAAGTAATGAGGAGGATGACTATACCTACGTTGTGTTTACAGGTACTGAATAGGATGGCTGTACCTATATTGGTAATGAGAAGGATGTGTACAGTATGCTACAGGCTAAGTGGGAAATGAGATATCAGATTTGAAAAATGTGTTTATTCGACATGAAGAATGTGTCTCATTTTGTTTTGGCTCTGGCTGACAAAGATATTTCACATCAGCTGTGTTGATTTCAGCAGCGACAGAGGAGCAAGTCCTGCAGGTCTGTCATCTACTATGTGTCATCTAGGTGCCCTTTCCCTTTCACAGCCCCATTTTGAGGCCCTTTGCCCACTTTGCTTGTGTAAACCTTTTCAGGGTCACTTTGGTAGCCTGTCAAACGTAATATTGGATAATGTCTTCCGTTCAGTGCCAATCTGTACAAGGAAGCAAGCATATCCTGCAGAATACACAGGGATATTTGGTCTTCTACATACATTTTAACGACCAGGATTCAAAATCACTGGTACATTAATCCAGACTGAAAATGACTCTTGTCTTCATAAACCAGCATAAAGAAGCAACTGGATTGCACCTTTGAGATAATATGCCAGGATATTTTGACAGCATGGTCTATGAACCCTCCCACCCATCCCATTTACCTCCCTGTCATTTGCAGAAGCTTCCAGAGCATCCAAACCGCCACTGCAAGATACTGCATCAGCTTCTTCCCGCAGCCAGTCAGGCTCCTATATACCCTGCTGCCCCCCAAAGACCGACACTGCCCCCAAATAGTCACCCCCCAACCTCAAAGACTGCCACTACCCATCAGACCATCCAAAACTACACTTCAATAGTGCACATTCTTTTTTTATACCACATTGCACACACACACACAAAGTCAAACATATCTTTGTAAACTATTTATATGTATATTTGCATTATACTGTATTTATTGTATTGTATTGTGAATTCCACAAATTTATTTATTGTATTTGTCTGTAGCACCATAGGCAGCCTAAATTAATTACTAAAGGGTTTCAACGTACTGTGGTTGTTCAATGTAGTGTACATTGATGTGTTGACAAAAAAGAATTGAACAATTTTGAACTCCTGAGGCTAGAGTCTAGTGTCATTAAGTTGCTTCAGGTAGCCTCAACTATATGTCCAGGTGCTAGCCCCAGTGTAACAATGTCTTGTGGTCAAGTGTAACAACACTTGTGGCCCACACCTGGAAAGGGAAGGGTGATCACCTGGATTGTGGCAACTACAGGGGGGTAATATTGCTTTCAGTGCCGGGTAAGTTCCTTGCAAGAGTCATCCTTCACAGGATCCATGATCACTTGCTTGTCTGTCAGCAACCAAAGCAGTCTTTACGGCCAAGAAGTCTACCATCGACCGTAACCTTGCACTGAGGGTTCTCATCGGGCGCAAGCACAAATATCAGCAGAGGTTCTTTGCAGCTTTTGTCGATTTTCATAAAGTGTTTGACTGAGTTGATTGAGTCGCCCTGTGGGACATCCTGAGACCTTGCGGGATCCCCCCAAAGTTGCTGGACATCATGGCCGGTCTGTATACTGGTACTGTGAGTGCTGTGCAGAGTGGAGGGAGAACATTTGTGTTCTTCCCAATTGATTCTGGGGTTTGCCAGGGGTATGTTCTTCCTCCTACGCTGTATGCTTGTATGGCCTGGCTGTTGGACCTTGTTGAGAGATTTACCTACCTCGGCCGCAACGTTCATGAAGTCAGCAGACGGATTGGGAAGAACATGGAGGGTCATGAGGTCACTGGAAAGGGAGGTGTGGCGTTCCCGATATCTTTGCAAAAGGACGAAGGTCCAAGTCTTTAAAGTCCTGGTGCTCCCTGTCTTGCTATATGGATGGATGGATATGGACTCTCTCCAGTGAGCTGAGATGAAGACTGGACTCCTTTGGTACTGTGTTACTTCAGAGAATACTTCGGTATCGCTGGTTTGACTTTGTGTAGAACAAACATTGCTATTGGACTCCCAAATGAGGCATGTTACCTGCATTGTAAGGGAGCATCAGTTACGGCACTACGGCCATGTGGCGCGTTTCCCTGAAGTTGATCCAGCTCGCAGGATCTTCATTGCTGAGGACCCAGGCAGCTGGACCAGGCCAAGGGGACGCTCATGTAATACCTTGCTGCAGCAGTTGGATGGCCATTTCTAGAGGGTGAGACTGGACCATGTATCTGCCTGGGGGATCGCTGGCCGGGATCCTGAGAAGTTTCGCTGTGAGGTGAGTGCGGCAACATGCTGTACCAGCACATGCTCCCCAATCTGACCTGACCTGACCTGTTTTTCTTGCTTTTAATATCAGTTAACCTAACAACACAATTCAGACCTTACCAACTACTGACATGAAAAATGTGCATCCAAACGCAGGTTATCATCATAGTGCATGCAACTAATCTTGTCGTTCCAAATCCCCTTCCTATGGAATGAAATAAACCAGGAGGAGAGGTTGACTGTCCAGTAGTTTTTGCCAAACAGAAAAACATGGACTCCTTCCCACTGCCATTTCTGCAGGCACCAGTAGCAGGAAGGGACTGTTTCAGGACTTACAATAGTATATTCTTACAGTACCACAAGTAGGATATTGTCCCATTTGGTCTTACAATGTCTAATCCTTCATTTGTCTGTGGGAGCCAAGTAATTTCAAGGAGCAAAGGTGGAAGCAGGGCTCATTCTAAGGCTATTCATTTGCTTCAAGTACCCACTTCCTGTGATGTTGCCAGCAGTTACACAGAAGGCTACACAGGAGTCCTGCTGTTCTCGCAGAGGAATCCCAAGTGAGGATGCTAAAACAATGTGTCTGAGCGTCACATTTAAAAATCAGTGTTTACTATAGTACACAGCTTTACACCCACTGTTTCGTATAGCACTTTACAATTAAGGATATTCATTATAGGGAAAGAAAAGTTTATTTATATTTAATATATCATTTGTGGGATTTCGCTGAACTGTGACATAAATTTTATGGAGTTTATGATCAAATCAAAGCTGATTTTTCCCTTCCTCTGTGTGATAAACTAATGACACACTGAAAGCTCATACGGCTTGTGTGTCACCACTCTGGCAGCCTGACCTGCACTGAACCACGTCCCCAGAGCTCAGCAGCTGGAGCCAGATAGCATTCCAATATTTAAGAAGGTCCAGCCAGATACAGCCTTCTAGCTTCACTTCAGTGGAAATGTTTAAAGCAGAAAGCAAGTTTGTGATTCATCGCCATGGCGACATTTGCAGTCCATCGACCTCTTGTTTACTGACTGAATATTGTATGTGTACAGTGGATGGCTTATCAACTACACTAAGCAGAGCACTTCAATGCACTTCAATGCATCCTGGGTGACCACTACTAAAGGATCAGTGAATATTGTCATGACCTGCTCGTATGGTCCTTGTGTGTACCATGGCCCCTCCATAACCACGTGTGCTGCCCCGTTTGTAATCAGCAGTTGTGAGTGACCTCTGATTAGTCCTGTGTATTTCAGTCCGCGTCTGAGTCCATTTCCCTAGGTCTGTCATTGAAGTCTCATTGTGTAGTGTTGCCGTCCATTGCCTGTTCTATGTTCCTAGTTCCCTTGGTGATTAAATCCCATTTTCCCCAATCCTACATCTCCTTCTCCTGCTTCCCCATCTCACGCATTGCTACTGATCCTGACAGAATGACAGACCTCCCAAAGAAGACACCCAACCTCGCCGAAGAGGAGTACCTCATCCTGGTTGATGAGGTGCTTTATTATCTACGACAGCATGAAGTAAAGGAAGATCCCGCGGCTTTAGCCAATCAAAGCAGGGACATTTTAGAGGAGATGTCCCTGCCCGGCGATACGTAACTAGTAGAGGAGGTTCAAAAAAACCTTTGCCAGCTTAGAGAAAGGGCAGCTGAGGCGATGATGCAGCAGGTAGATGAGGATGGCAGGGTACACTACGAGGAGCGGTTTGAGCTTCCCAGAATCCCCAGGAGCTCACCAAAAGCAGGGTGAAAGCAGCGTTGCAGAAAGCAGGTATACGTCTCGGGGATCTTCCTGGGGGCCACCCAGATCTCCGCCGTTTCTCCTGCCAGGTGTCGGAAGATGCTCTTTCCGATTCTTAATCTAGCAGTGTTCAGCCCCGATGTTACCACCACCATATTGCGCAAACACGTACCGGAAACCCGCAACTCTGCTGCCATGCTGTCAGTGCCTGGCTCTTAAAGGGGCTAGGTCAGTTGGGGAGCCCATCCCGTGGGTCCCCAAAACCCCCACAGTTCCTGCTCTGGCGGTTTAGGATCTGCTCCTCTCTGCACCTGCTCTGCCTGTTCATGACCCGCTTGATCGGCCTGTTCATGACCCGCCTGACCTCCCTGTCCATGACCCGCCTGACCTGCCTGTTCATGACCCGCATGACCTGCCTGTTCATGACCCGCCTGACCTGCCTGTTCATGACCCGCCTGACTTGCCTGCTCATGACCCGCCTGACCTGCCTGTTCATGACCCGCCTGACTTGCCTGTTCATGACCCGCCTGACCTGCCTGTTCATGACCTGCCTGATCTGCCTGTTCATGACCCGCATGACCTGCCTGTTCATGACCCGCCTGACTTGCCTGTTCATGAACCGCCTGACCTGCCTGTTCATGACCCACCTGATCTGCCTGTCCTGGTGGTTACCGCTCTGGCTGCGGCGTCCCTTGCTGGCCCAGAGTCGGCAGTTGCTGCAGTGGTTCCTGCGACGTCCCAGCTCCCCACTGCACCGCCCGAGCTCCCTGCTGCAGCTCTGCCTCCACCAGCTGCGACGCGTGCAGATTCGCACACACCCACGGCCCACCTGCCTGCTGCCACCGCTACAACTGCAGCCATCCTGCTGGACCGACCTCCGCCTGCAGCTACACCTGAGGTCCCGCCTCCGCCCGTCTCTGCTTTGCCCGAGGCTTCGAGGCCTTTGCCTCCTGCTCCATCCAAGGCTCCTAGAGCTCTACCTGCTGCTGTGCCAGTGGCCCCGGCTCTACCTACACCCAAGGAGGTTTGCATTGCATGTGGTGAACGAATTCGCCCCAGCGTGGTGGAGCCTGACCGAGTCCTCGACTGTCTCTGTCCTGGAAGGGAAGAGGACATACTCCGCGCTACTGATCCTGACAGATGTGGTTTTGTCAGTGATGTTTAATTTGCTTGATAATAAACATTAATTACACTAATGGATACAGACAAGCTGAAAAATACATGCTATTATTGATCGATTGTAAAGTTATTTTAGTCAGCCCTTCAACTTATTTCTTAAGTAAATCTTTCTTCCATATACGATAATGAATAATTTTTTTAGGTCTTTTTTTAGTTTTATTGTGACCATTTGCCTGTCACACTTGGACTCAAAGAAAGGAAACATTTGGGCAAATAGGTCAGAGGTCCGCATGCTGGCTTGGAGCAGGCCATTGGTGCGGTCCGTGCTGGCCTTGCTTACTTCCCGTGTGCCTGACTCGGGGGGGAACATCTTAAAAAATGCACCGTGCCATTCTAATCCCAGAGGCTAACGACGACAAATCATTTGCAGGTGTGCTGCGGGTAGCACTCTGGCTACAAGGGCTAACGGGCTGGGAGTGGAGGGTGTCCGTTTCATGGCAACCTGCCAGGTTCGAGTCCTTCGCCACTTGAGAACATGCTAGCTAACTCGTAGCACCAGCAATTAGGACAAGGCACTAAGAGGTACAGCTTAGATCTAAGGGACCCACTAGCTTTGCAGTAGAATTAAAGCCATTGGTGAGAGCAGGATAATGAAGTGTAGATGAGGAAACAGAGGTAACCTTTCCCCAGTGCACAGAGCTGAGACATTGTTGGGAACTGAAGCCATGAAGTGTTTCTGTAACATGCCAAGGTGGAGCTCGTTTGACTCCCACATCATGGCACATCGATGCAGCAGGGCCTATTGGGGTCTGCTGGCAGCTTCTCACACAGGTGAACCTCTTGAGAAAAGGCCCTGTAAAACATGGTGATCACGGCAAGTACATGGAAGCAGACAGGGTCAGAATAGAGTGCCAGGCAGACCTCAGTCACAGTGCCGCCCAGGTTCGCCTTGCCACCACTCGATGGCTGGGTGGCCGCGTCCTACATGGAGGCCGAAGCTCGGTGCTGCCCTCGCAGAAGCCGTGCCTGGCAGTTAACGCAGCGGTTAGCCTCTGCCACAGGCCCTGCGGCCTCTGTGGTTTCCTTTCTCCTCTATAATTAGCCCTGAGCTCCACCCTCAACACTTATTTTCTTTTGGGTATTAGAGCATCGTTGACATTTATGTCGATTAAATGACAGACTTCCCCTGCTTGTGGTTGGGGTATTTAGCTTCAGTACGCTCCTGGGCAGTCAATGCCTTATTTTCTGCCTCGGGCACTTGTCAGCCCAGAAAACAGCCAAACCTGAACACAGCCAAACCTGTGTTCAGATCCATTTTGTCCATGGCCATCAGAACCATTCTGTAAAATAACAGAAAGAACCAAGAACTCAACAGAACAACAAAGAACCAATAACCCACAGAGTGCAGACAATCAAAGGCACATCTGTAATTACTGTTAATAATCCTGCTCAGGTTACTTTCACTGGTTTCTGTGGCCTCAGTGCCCTCACCTGTCCAGCCCCCACGAGAAAGCGCATATATATATATACAGTATATATATATATATATATATATATATATATATAGGTCTAGGCAGTGGAGCAGAGGCCTCGCTGAGCTCTCATTATGCATCTGCGGGATCATCCTCAGACACTTCCTGGCTTGGTTCCCATCACTGAAAGGGAGCACTGATTAGATCCAGATACCTGAAAGGGAACTTTACTGATGACCAGAAAGCAGCCATGAGACCTGAAGTGACTTTCTGGAAGGGATAGATGGCAGCATCTCAACTCAGGACTGTCTATTCCAGATATACATGAACAAATTTCTTAAGAGGCCTGCCTGTCTCTGAGTCTCTGGTGATACTAAATGTTTATTGCTAAATTAGCGAGTTAGAAACACAAACACAATTTTCATTAATGTGCTGCATTCTTTGACAACTCAGACACTTTGATATGCATTTTGTTGTGGAAGCCCAGCGATAACCTGAAACACACTTGGGTTGTAAAATCATGACATTTTTATCGAATGTGAAGAGATAAAAATGAATAATGCTCTGTTCTGAGCAGCAGATGGTATGGAACGTAGGGATGAGTGTGTGACGCATCCCCAGCTAGAGGTAGCCCACTAATTATGTTCCAGTAGTGGGCTGTAGCCATGCAATCTGAATCTAAATCTGGATATTTATATTCATAATCAAAAGCTTGTTACTGAACCAAAGCTAATCTATAATTAAGATCTCTGTTCTAAGGAACCATTTTACCATTTTTAATATACAACAGAAACTCACAATTTGAAACTACTGACATCAGCCCTTTAGCAAATGATCAGGAACCAGGATGCGTGTGTTTCACAGAGCAAAGGAAATTAACACAAACCGCTAACCAATCATGCTACAGCACACAATTAACACTTTTTTTGGTATGTAAATATATTAGCAACTTGAAGTAATTTTCCACTGCCCGGTGAACTCTTTCGACGTTGACTGGATCCGTTGAATTTATTTTCAGCTTAGTGGTTTGTTATGAAAGGCTGTCTCAGCACCAGCCTGTGGCCCCGCCGTACATCTGCATGAAGCCACCCTTTCTTGAAAACCCTGTCTTTTTGTTCGCTCACTGAGCAGAGCGTGCTGGGCTTAAACTTTTATTCTTTTGGAGGCTTTGATGGAACAAAAACCAAAACTCAGAAACACAGAAGTACCAAAGTACTTAATGGCTGTTCATGACATATTGGCTCTGCATTATTGGATTTAAATATTCTGCTACTCAATTCTGTTTAACATTAAAATAATATTCAGTTTTAATGCTCAAAAAAGTCTGTTACTATGATAATATTGTAATTGATATTATTGTAATTTTAACATAATATTTTAACCCGGAAAGAAGATGAACGTCACAGTAGGTGTAACTTGATGCCTTCTTCTACCCCATATGCACCCTGCAGTGGTTCAGGCAAAGCATCCTGTCCTGTAAGGGCCCAACACTGCTGTCCTGCCTACCTGTCCTGGTGAAAATCTACACCATCCAGCTATGAAGAGGAGCATATTTTTTTAGTGTGGCCAGGTGAATCCCCTGTATGTCTACAGACCCTCTCAGCTACTTCTCGAATGCACCCGAGCCACTGAAACAAAGTACCGTTATGGCAGAGCATGACGAAGGAGGGATGATGTACATGGTGGCTCTCAACAAACAGGGTTTTATTAAATGATACAGAACAACCAAAAAACACCACAATGGGTCAAAACAAGTAACTAAATTTCAGTACAACTAAGAAGACATAGGTAATTAAGACGTGGGGATTGAGCAGAACACAATATCACAGGCATAAACACACAGTAACAATCACAATGACCAACTGAGGAAACAAGGCAAAGATATGCACATCTTATGTTCTTATTTAGAGTATGGAATAGTCTTCCTGATAAAGTAGTGCAAGCTGAATCCTTGGGTTCCTTTAAATCAGAGCTAGATAAGATTTTAACAACTCTGAGGTATTAGTTAAGTTCTCCCTAAGCAAGCATGATGAGCCGAATGGTTCTCCTGTCATTTGTATATTATAGACGTGAGACTAGAGGCAATATGGAGTAGGTGAGGTTAGTTAACAGATACAAAGAGGCTTGATCACCAAGGGAAACGAAAACAAGGAAAGCTGAACATACTACAAACAGGGAGCAAAACAAGGAATGATACAAAAAAAACCCAAATAATAACGTAGGTCATACAAATAAAACAGGGTTGCCATAAAAACAGGGGTACAGGAAGAGTAGTAATAAAGATAAGTATGAATGGCTGTCCACTCAGCCCATTAAGCTACACTGCAGTCTGGGGAACAGGGGAACAGGAGAACAGACTAGGAGCCAAAGACACTGGGATGACCAGCAACATCTGCTGGCTACTAAGGGAACTGACATTACAAAAGGGGGGTGGTCAGGGACTGACCGTGAAAAGTGCCTGTGTAAGGTAGAGTCAAGAGATATAAAGCGGGGTCCGATCTGTGCTTCTCACCTGCTGCCTTGGAAACCCAGTAGTAAAATCACAAGACTGTGTTACTGAAAGCTTGTGGTTTCAAGACCGATGAGGGGATTGGCTGTTGATCACGGCACTGCGCCTGGACGACATCAGTAAAAAGCACAGACAGGCGGAATGGATGGCAGGGGGGGTAATAACTAACCAAATAAATGACATTATAAGATGGTGCTGAGGCCAGAGATCTGGGGCAGGTGAACGAAGGCTCATTATCTGCCATGGCTTAAAAGCGTGTTAGCCGGTAGTTGGAAGACATGGATACTCCCAGCAGGAGTTCTCTTCCTTTGACATTCTTCCTCCTGTCTGGAAGGGGCTCCCGTATGGGAAAGCTGTGAAAGTAATCCGATTCCCCGGTGATGGTCATGAACACATCTTCTCAAAAGCTGATTTCCTAGCCTTACCACAAATTCCATTATTATTACTAGGCTTCCTTTTCCTTTACCGTCATTTTCAGTGTAAATCAGTATATACCAATATTAGGTGCTTTTATATATATATATATATTTATATAATGCTAGAAACGGTGTGTATATATATGTACACACGTGTATGTGTTGTAAAAAAGCTCTTCCCCCATGAGGTATTCTTAACATGCTCGAGAGAGAGCTTTCCCCATGAAATCCAAAAATTGTCAGTACACTTATTTCAAATTGCAGGAAATCTACATTGAGGACCTAACAGATCCATAATTTGAAAAACAATTGTTTCTCATTAACAATCATTATTTCTCACTAACTGGCTTATAACTGCAAACGCCATACATTTTCTGTAACTGCTTGTCTTATTCAGGGTCACATTAGACTATCCCAGAAGCTAAAGGCACAAAGCAGGGAATAACCCAGGATGGGGCACTTACCCATCACAGAGCACACTCCCTCACCCAAGCACACCTATGGACCATTTGGCAACTCTAATCAGCCTCAGCATGTTTTCAGAATGTGGGCTGCGGGGGGACAGGAGTACCCAGAAGAAATCCCATAACAACACAGGAAGAACATACAAACTCCACACATGGAACCTGGGTGGAAACTCGAAACCCAGATCCCAGAGGTTTGAGGCAACAGTGCTAACCACTGCACCACCATGCCACCCCTAACTGTAAATGTCAAATCTCAATTCTGTATCAAAGTGATGAGACACAAACTAAACTGAAAATCAAATGATCAATATGAGCCACACTGACTCATAAATAAGAATCAATTGAACATATCTCCAGAGGATGGCTTGTTGTGGTCAGTAGGGGTCAAATGAAGACACTGTTTAACAGACATTTTATGGTTATTTTTATGGGGCATTTGCTTGGCTGCAGATTCTTAAATCAATGCTGGGTAATGTTAAATTGCACTATAGACTTACACTTTACACAAAACCTGACTGGAAAATGACGTTGGCCTACAGGTTGCAGATTTATTGTCCAACTCTGAAAACAGGACAGGAGAAGGCCAATACAGAGGGAGGAGATGACAGGGTTACAGGTCCATCTGAGGGCACTGAGCTCCAGTGGAGCATGGCAATCAATGTTCTGCCCAGACTGTTACTCATAGCCTTGCAGGCATCAGCAGGAAACCACCTGTCATGGTTAAGACGTTTCACTGCTCTTCAGCAAGCCTTCCCTGGAGCCCCCAAAGAGGAAATGCTTTGATGCTTCGTCCACCCTATTCCCTCTGCCGGACCTCATCTCCTGGCCCCATGACAGGTCTGTCTGTCTCCAAAGAGACCATGGCCACACATTCATACCGCCAAATCAGAGGAAGCGGTTTGATCCGTCTAATGTCGGGATCTATGGAAAAAAGGCATCCTGTCTTTGGTAAGTTGAAAACGGAGTCGTATAAAGCCCATCTGTCCAGATCTTTTGACTCTTGATGTCTCCATGTGCCTGGATTAGGCTCCACTAGCCATTTACAGCTCAGTAGCAGGCAAAATTAGTCATGTTTCTGGGGTCTGTTCATATTTCTGGGGTCTGCAGTACAGTTTAAAATGCTGCAGGCTGGAAAAAAGGAGGGAAAGTCATTTTGCTTTTTCATGCTTGCCCCAACAAAAATAAGCTCCTTCATCATACAGACTGGCACATACATTTTGCTAACATTTAGAATATGGTGACAGGTCAGGGCCAAATCTTCTGACCTCCTTTTGCATCGTAAGACCCAAACTTCCCAAAATGACCAGAGCTGGTCTGTGTTTGGATGATAGGACAGATATATATATAGTATATACACACACACTATAGACAGAGTTATATGGACTGATTTGATCATTTCCTGTATTTGCTGGAGCGTGCAGTTTCTCAGATTCGTTGCCATTTTCAGTGATCTTTTGATCCTCAGGAAGATATGAATTTAGCCAGAAAGACCAGAGATTGGTGCCATGCAGACACAAAGAAGTGGCTGGCAGGCAAGTGTGAGTATCTGTGGAACCACAGACTTCCTCATCTGGTCTGCTGGTCACTGCAGAGTAAAACATGCCCTTTTGTGAAGCCTCAACACTTTCCAAACATCTGCCACAAATGGCTCTCTGTGCTTCTGGTAAAATACTAGTGGAGCCTAAATGCTGCGAGATACGGAGCACAGTCAGCTGAGAAAACACCAGTGCCCTGCTTCTAATCAAGACACATCACAGACTAATCAAATGCTGGAAACGGTAATCAGATTAGCAGGGATCACTGAAATGCCAGCCTAAAACCCTTCCCTGAGCCAAACCGTAGACTAAACATCTACAGCACGTTTCCTATTAACATTCAGTTAGTCACATTTAGCTAGAGCGGAATGCTTTCACATCGCAGGTGTACTTCTGGAGGGATTAGCCAGGTACCAGTTGTAACGCAGAAGGACTGACACATTGGGAACAGACACAGGCAGGAAAAGTGTGATGATGAAGCTCAAAGTAGACTGGAGCATCAGTCTAATCACTAATAAATTCCAGTAAAAACATGAGAATAAAGAACACGGGACAAAGAACAGGAGGAACAACAGATACAACAGGCACTGAAGGCAGGTCAATATCCACAGTGGGCAATAGCTAAGGGAGCAGAACAGGTCAAGAACAAGAAACACAGAGGAAAAGAAAAAACAAAGCAACAAACAAGAACACAGAGGAGTGGTAACTTTGCCATACATCAGAGGAGTAACGGAACGTATACAAAGAGTAATGAGGAAACACAACATAAACACACCTGTCAAACCACACACTACATCAACACACCTGTCAAACCACACACTACATCAACACACCTGTCAAACCACACTTACATCAACACACCTGTCAAACCACACACTACACTCCGTCAGATCCTGGTTCATCCCAAAGATAAAGTGCATCCAGAAAACAAATGCAACACCATATATTTGATTCCATGCAAATCATGCAATAAAACTTACATCGGGGAGACAGGGAGGAGTTTTTCTACAAGGAAGAGCGAACATAAGAATGAGTGCGAAAAGGAGACGGCAATAAGACAAACCCGGACCATAAAAGAAAAGGCACGACAAGAAAATTACAAATCAGCCATAACAGATTACTGCAAAAGGGAGAACCACATCATGGACTGGGGGAATGCCGGAGTCATCCGCACAGAAGATAAACATCAGCGCTGGATCAGGGAGGCCATGGAGACCCGGAAACGAAGCCCGAGGACCATCAACCGGGATGGGGGAGCATACATGCTCTCACACACCTGGAGTGACATCCTGCAGGGGACGAACAGACGGGAAGGTCACGCCTTTGGGAACATCAGCTGATAACAAATGCGTCACCAACAACATCCGGTGACACTCTGAGGAAGACAACAGTGAACATCGAAACATGTTATGTAAACAAAACCTAAAAAATTAGATGTCTGATAAAAAAGAAAAAGAGTATTGTCACAAAGAACACCTGTTCCATGAATCTCCCTACTGTCCCAATTAAAACATTTTTATATGTCACTTAAAATTTAACTACAGCAGCCTGTATCATGAAGCTGGATTTCTTGCTTAGCCAGTATCTTATACAATTTGTGGTAGTCTGGACTCGTAATGTACTCGTAAATGAACATAGATAATGTCCATTTAAACTAGGGTACCTTAAATGTGATAAGTAGTCCAACCAAGTAAGAAACCTGCCTTCGTTATACAAGCCCCTGGAAAGACTTGATCCTACCAAGCCTCAGCTGTCACTATTTATATTTAGTGCAGCAGGAGTGAATGTGCTGCTTTCTGTCTCCAAAAATCCCTCTGCCTAGTCTCGCCTGTGTCTGTATGATTCCAGTTAGTCCCTGTCTGGAGGTTAACTTGACATGCCTTACTTTGGTGACCACTCTGACCTGGAGATTTTAATTTTTATCATCCTCATCCTTGTCCACTGACTACCAGGGGGGATTGGGCAGGTGTTGCACGAAGCAGGATTTCTTGGGTAGCTGGATAACTTGTAAGATTTAAGGTAGTTTGGGCTAAAGGGACTTTATCTTCATTCATTTACACTAAATTCAGACTACCTTGAATTTCACAAGTTTTCTGGCTAAGCAAGAAATCCTGCTACACTTCCCTGGGCATTATGATAACCATCACTATACTTAGAAATATTTTAAAGTAAATATAAACAACTCTAATGACCCTAAAGCCAGAACATTATGCGGCTGCATCCCAGTGTTGTGTTGCTAGAGTGAGCTGAAAATTTGTAATTACAGTTACTATTTATTTTATTCAAAAGTTATTCATTTACTTTGCCAGTTACTGCATATAAATTTTTATTAGTTACTAGGGTAAGTAACTTTTGGGTTACTTCAATTGTCTTATTAATTAATACCTACCCAGACAGTACACATAGTCACCGCATTGTTGGTTTAGCCAATAAATGATTGTGTTCCACTTCAACTGAATAATAATATTTAACTTATATATATAGTAATATATGATTTGGCGAGTGCATTTTCTCAATAATTCAGCAGAATTGTTTAGCCTATTTATAAAAAATAAACATATCACTTTTAATTACCTAAATTGTTTGTTTGGTTTTAAAGATCTTCATATGTGGTGAACAGAATAAATCTACCC
>JABFDZ020000066.1:18474224-18506549 GCA_019775955.2 Pollimyrus isidori
ATAGTGTAACATTACTGTGGGCTATATAGCCTAAATTAGGAAAAATAACAGTAGGCTAAACATTGCATAGTGATCTCTTTAACGTGGTGCTGACATGGGGGGATGTGAAATCAATATGTGGTACCAACGTCTCTGTGATGTTATACCAGTGAGCAAATGAACTCATAGAGATGCCAATTTTAAAGCATTGTGGAGACATTGTGTCTCACCTGTCAAATACATCACACAAATACATCACAATACAACTGTATGTTTTATCTATCACTGTACATAATATCATCCATTCCTTGCACCACCCTAAGTCTGGATGACATTAGATCAGAAACAGGTACTTAGGGGAATAGGTTGCACTTTCCCAGTAATATTGTCATGCAAGATAAAAGGTATTAATTACATTGCATTACTCTTTAAAAGTTTCAGCGGTCAGGGAGTCTAAAGACGGGACCTACAGAACTGTGATGCAGGCCCAGAACTGGAGCATGATCTGTGCTGGATATAGGGAAATGCTGTGCAGGGCAAGGCTGAAGTGAGAGACAGCTCTGCAAGACCAGGCTACGGTCTCTGGGGACTGACTGGAAGTGCCAGCCATTCAGAGAAGCATAGTGGCATGTCTGTATGAGGCAGAGCTAAGTGAGTGAGTGACAGGACTGTATGGCCGGCCTGAAGTCTCTGGAGTGTTACTGGTAGCGCCAGCCATCCAGAGAAATATAGTGGGTGTGTCTTTATGAGGCGGGGCATGGAGAGCTCTGCATGGCCAGCCTGCACTCTCTGGGGATTTCCTGAACATATCTTCCATGAGTTCATACTCTGCAGGTTGCCAGACCATTCAAGCGTTTTCAGGGCAATAAACCAAGAATTTATACTTGTGCTCCTCATTACTCCTACTGTGGTGTAAGACACCCCCCTAGTGCAAGGTGAGTGAGTGGGTGTCACAGGCCCAGGGGCGGAAGTCTGCATAAGAGGTTGTCCGCATTGCCAGCAATGAAGCCAGTAGGTGCTTACTGTATGCTGTCACTGTGGCAGACTGAAGATCCCCCTTCTGTTTACAATCTTATTTCTTCAGTGAGCTTCAGAGTCACTAGAAATAAAAAGAATAATGATAAATTTCAAAAAGATGGAAGCAAGGAAATTGCAGATCAGAGGACCCCACTCTACCAGGATTTGGCCCCTGCTACATTTTCCATCAGTGCCCTAGCCAACTATTTCCCATCACTCAGCTTCAGTGAACCGTGCACATCATTCACACCACTAATGGAACACATCCTAATTGCTAGAAAGACTTTTCCAAGAGCCATACCTGTGGCCCTCCGCAGGGAACCTGCTGTTCGGCCGAATGAGCATTAGCGGTGAGTGCCTGCAGCCCTATTGCACTTGACCAGGAGTTAAAGCGTTTCAAACCTGTTGCACTCATGTCAGATGTGTTGTTTCAGGTGCTAAACGAGAGGCAGAAGTTTGGCAGAGCTGTGTTTTCATGCTAATTGTTTCCGACAGTCAGCGAGCAACCCTCACAACAAGCAACCTGTCAACAGAACTGCAGGGATCAATTAAACAAAGTTTGGTCTTTCCCTTGTTATTTTGTCATCTTTTGTTTGCATAATGATATATGCTGATGTTGTTATCTCATCAAAATACTCCTAATTTACAAGAAATCCCATGTTCCTGACCAGGAAAGGCTGATTTGATTGAGTTCCTTAAGCATAAACGTGAGCTGCGTGTGGGTCGCTGCACTGCAGTAGTATTAAACACGGCTGAGCCTTGGGAGAGTGCAATGAAATGAAATAAGCATAACCTTCCCAAGGAGATATGCCAGGAAGGCTGCCATTTCGCGGCCAAGTAACACAGCAGCAGCCTATTTATAACCAGTGGCAAATAGTGATGAATAATTTAGTATATAATAATATTTAAATGAGAAAAAAGCACACATATAGAGGAATTTTACAGGACTCCTGCCTCGGAACAGTTCACTCAAAGTAGTGTGACAGACTGAGCCAGTGGATGCATACAGATTTAATGTTTCCTGTAAAAGAGAAGCTCGAGAGACTTTGCCGGTCGGCACGGCCCATGTCTGGGAATCCTCTCCGTGTCCAAGCTAAACTTTGAGGGTTAAATGTTCATTTAAACAACAGGTGACTTTTCACAGGGGTATTATAAGTCTTTTTTAAACTAAAATGTATTTTAATTATTTAAATAGTTAATTTTTTAAAAATGTTAACGTTCCACTCCTAGTATTCTCCCTAATTGCTTTAAGTCTTCGAAACAAAACTAGGTCCTTTCCTTATATTGGATGATGAAAGAGAACCTCTAAGACACATTCATCAAGTTCATCAGTAGAAGTTCAAAGTATGTTTGGACTTTAATCATTATAGCCTGAGGGAACTATATACTATATAAGCAACTTCAAAAAGGCACCAAAAAACACAAGATTAAGTGAATTTGCCTCACGCAATTCTTTCGGTCATACAATGCTTGCTATTGATTTGGTCTGGAGTCAATATATTGTTGTTATTATATTTATATAATGCTGCATGCATTTTACACAAAAATATTTCAGTGATTATTGGAAACTTAAAATCAGCAAACCCCACCAGAGGGATATGCCACTCATATGGGGGGGTCAAGGTACTGACTCAGAGGAAGCTTGCATGTTTTGTGTTTATTTCTCTACCCATTAGTTAATAAACAGAAACAGGGTTTCCACCCCTACCAGATCAGATGAGTACAATTGTGTTATCTAATGGCATAGATACTGAGCTTGGAAGAGCAATGGCTGGCAGGTCACTGAGATCGGACATGGGGCCAGTCACAGATATACGCATGACGCACACTAGACAATGCAGTCTTCATCTGAACATGGACAGATAGCAAACAATGGCGTTTCCTTAGCACTCCTGTTGATAGCAGGGAAATCCTGCTGATACTAATACTGTAATCTGTTCAAAAAAGTTTATCTTCTATTTACATACTGTAGAACACAGACCATTCTGAGCAATATTATTTTAACAGAAGTTATAAATACAATTCTGTATTCTGTTCTCTGCATGTAAATTTATGCAAACTGTTCAAAACCAGATCAAAATTATTTTTTAAACCTCTGGATTTCAATCATAACATTTATAGTTTAACTAATTATACTGAACATTGTGGAATAACATTGATGTTTACCTTATGTATCTTATCATTGAAATGACCTTCAAATGCAGGATGATGATTTTGCAGAAAAGATGCAGGTAATTTTGGAAAACTTCCCCATTTCAGAGGTATCCTGTTCATGGTGAATGACACACACAGGCAGCCCTTCCTTCCACACTGTCAGTCAGCAGTTAAACTCTGAGGCTGACAAAATACTCATGGCGTGCTGCTGCCACCTTCCCCATCTGTCATAGCATAGTAATCTGAGATCTTGTAGTGACAAGTTCAGCTACCATCAAACTGGTATTCCAGAAGTGGCAGAAACCTGGGAGGTTTGTTAATGTAGATTTTTACACTTTTAAAAAAGGCAGTTACTTATGGATTTTAGGGGCTGTTATAAAAATTTTAATAAGATCCTGTCAAAGGTTTGGACTTTTAGACTAGTGCATCTTCCAAATGATTAACATTGCCATTAATGTGTTTCGGTTCCAGTCTTTTGCCCAGCGTTCCTCGTTGCTTTCCTGGTATACATATCAGTAGGGACACAAATCATTGGATAGGGCCTCAAAGATGAGGGCGTATAACCCTAAACTGGCCCACGATCCACAGGGGGTGATGACAGCCTGTGAAGGTGGCCGTCCAGGCCACACTGTCACAGCCCCATCCAAAAGCATGCCCTGAAGAGTAACCGCACAGCACAACAATAGGAGCAGGTCCTCATCGCACTTCGTCACGTGATCCATGAGCCTGATCTGCGGCCTCACACAGCAGCACCACTGCAGCCTCAGGCATCAACGGTACTGCAGTCACGCATATCACTGCTGCGGTGTCATTCATCAGCATTGCTGAAGTCACACACATCACTGTTACATGTGTGCTGTCAGCACTGCTGGAGTTGGACACAGCACTGCTGCGGCCTCACAAATCTGCACCGCTGTAGCCTCACATATGGAGAGAGACACACTGTTTAAATTTGCTAGCACTTGCTACTGTATATTCCAAGGTGAGTGATGAAGAATAGTTCAGACTCCCTCGACAAATAAAACAGAGATGGTGGAAAAATCCCCCCCCCCACCACCAACACCTCAGAAGACAGCTTCTGTTTGGGAATTAGTCCGATTCCACTGAGGAAAGGAACGCCCAGGTTCGGTGATCGTATGAAGACTCGTATGCATGAGTGTTTAGTCTGAGTGGTGAGGCTTTGCTAATGAGTCCCCCGGAAAAGGAGGGAAGCATTCAGGGCCAAGGATATGAACATGCTATAGAGATTTTGGGAACATTAAGCAGTGCATCGGCTAGCCTGCCTGCAAGGAGGACAGCAAAGGGTGCATAGGCTTAACAACCATGCTAATAATATCTGGAGAGAGAGCACTCAGACTTGACTCTGCTGAAATGTGAAAATGAGTGTTATGTGTTCATTTCAGCATTGTTAAAACCACCCCATTACTCTGAGACCAACACTCTTATTAGTGTTCTCTGAAGAAATTAATGTTCAATCAACATTTTAAAAGGAGAGACTTTGCTTTCATGGACTTACACTCTGCCTCCACCTCAGGAATGACAGGCTAAAGGCCACAGTTACAACATTGAAAAAATTACACCCTCCCCTCCCCCTGACATTTTACAAACCAAGCAGTAAAACTGGCTTGCAAGAGTCTCCAGGCTACAGCAGGATAATCCCACTGAACAAGCCGCTGAAAATGTGTTTCTGAGACGCTTCCAAGTTGACGAAACAATGTAGCCCAGCAAAATTAATGACTGCTATTGCTTCTGACAGAAATGTGCTTACAAATGTATAAATCTGAGCTATAACCATCCTTTTTGACAAACCAATTTACATACTTGGATTGTAGGGGAGATGTATGCACATTCATAATGTGGCTCTTGTATGTGGAATGAAACAGTGAGAGTAAAAAATGTATTTTTTAAGAAACTGCCCTGTCTTGCCATTGAAAAACTTTAATGATCACAGACAGACAATCTGTCGACAGAGGAAATAATCAAATTCCAAACCAGCGTAATTATCTGGCAGTGCCATACAAAGCTCAGGAAACATTTTGATGTTTTTTTCCATGGGAGCGATCATTTGAGAAATGTTGTATTATTATTAAAGTTTTATTCTCTGTGTAATGGTGTGCACAACTAATTACAGAAGCAATTAGCTTCCTAGTGGCTCCCTGCATGATGCAGAAAAACCAGCCAACAGCAACCCATAATGCACTGCAACATGACAATATACTGAGGAAGGGAGGAGCTGAGGGGAAACCAAAGATCGACATGGAGACATTCATCACCTGAGTGCTGACAACTATGTTCACATCCATGGCAGAAAGCCCTTAACCATAGTTATTGGCACCTGTCTTCCACAGTTCTGTGCTATGCTCTGTCCTACGCAGAGATGGACAGTAGTGCTGCAGTTCTCGAGACCAGTTTTTTGTGGTCTCGGTTTTTTCTTGATCTGACACTATTTGGTCTCAGTCTTGTCTTGGTCTCGACTCCATTTAGTCTCGGTAATATTGTATACATTTTCTCAATGGACACTGCCAGTGCTTCACAGTCCATACACGTCATACACATCACATCATAGCGAAGTCGTTAAAGAAATGTCCGAAAATGTCTGCGAAGTCTATAGCATAGTTATAATTCGAATAAATTAGAAATTCATTAGAAAGCACGGTGGAGGCTCATTCTCTTCAATTCAAAGCAAAGGGTCATTACATAGCCGTATTCATACCGTACCCAAGGTCTCTGTCCCTGGTGTAAGAGACTTAATATGAACATGTTTCTGGTGCATCCCATCTCTTTCCCTCTGATAAAACGGTTATAGGAGAGGATTGCTGAGAATATTATTTTCCATCAGACCTCATAACTATGACAAATCTGAGAGATTTTAAATGAGACATATGGACAATATGATTGAAAAGATAACATGAATTTGATTTAACGACGAATGACACTTTACAGCAATGCCTTGTAATGCACAATAATTTGATGTCAATTCTACCCCCTGTTTTTGGTCTTGGTCTTGGTCTCGCTTTAGTGTGTCTTGGCCTTGGTCTTTGACTTGGACTTGGTCTTGGTACCCTCAAGTCTCGGCAGTGTCTTGGTCTTTATAACCTCCGGTCTCGGCAATGTCTTGGTCTCGGTTTAGGCGGTCTTGACTACAACACTGGTGGACAGTAATAAAGTAGATTTACTTGAGTACTGTACTTAAGTATAATTTTTGAGTATCTGTACCTCACCTGAATAATACTTTTTGTAAACTTATGACTTTCACTTCACTACATTTTAAAAACAAATATCATACTTTTTACTTCACTACATTTCTATCAAGGGTCTCGTTACTCATTACTTTTAATGGTTTTTTTCCCCCTTTTCTAAAACGTGATTGTTTTTTTCCCCAGGTGACAGCCTATCAGTAATCAGTAGAGTCTGACGTAGTCTGTAACCATTAAATTATGGTCAACGCTACTGCAGTTTCGCAATGCGAGACGATGGAAGAGACGGTGATTCTTTGGTGACTTTTTCGCATCTTTGGCCATATTTAGATAAAATGTTTATATTTTCCAAAAAGGATCAAATATTCATTTCGTTTTAAGTGCGTGTTGTGTCTGCCTAAAACAAACTACATCCTCCTGAGACCCCACCTATTCATTTACGTCCACTATATTGGACATTTTATTTTTGCATTTATCTTTTCATTGATGTTAAAAAACTTATCTAATCCTGTTGTGCACTAAAGAGGACATGCTGTGAAATTAAAAATAAAAAAAATCTAAATTAAAAGATGTCTTATTTCCTTCAAAGACAAATAACCTACAATTGAAGGACATTTTTTTTCCTTGGATCTCAGGAGGATGTAACGGCCTACAAAAACTTGCCCTCCAGCCTGCACAAACATATTGAGGTATGTAAACATTTTAAAACATAGAATGATAGCTGAGGACTAGCTTTAGAATTTATATGGTTGAATCAACATTGATAATGTTTTCTCAATATAAAATAAACTAAAAATAGCTCCAGATTCACATTTTAGATTAGGGTTAAATTTATGCTGATATATTTTCAATGAATCGGTTTAAAATCCGCTGTTGATTCAACTTAAAACATACCTAGTGCTTTCAATTTGGTTTCAATGTCGCGTATCAAATTAGATTCAATTTTTCAATCTGATTTCGCTATCTGGGAGACGAAGAGAAATATTTTAGCTGTTATCTTAGGCTACTGATGACTCTGCTTGTATGTTAGCACTAGCTTACATAGGCTGGAGCACCAGTAATGTTATGGGTGTAGTGCATCTTGGTTGTAGTGAAAAGGTTTATGGTTGTTACGTTAATGAAATGTAAGCCTATCCTTTTTTGCTACCACTACATGAATGATTTCTAATGCCACAATTGGATTTTAAGTTAAGAAAAGACACTTTATTTTCAATGCATCAGAAACACAACAAAAATTGTTTGGAACCTCATGGCTCAGCAGCAAAGAGGTATACAATACATTAATGTATCACATTAGTATAGCATATATTCTATTAGACATGCAATAAGTATAAATAAACCTAATATAACTATTGGTAAAGCACAATATAAGAAATATATTTCCTAGTGCAGTCTACAGTGTGCTGGATGAGAAAATCCTAAATTATTTACAGATTTAGGTATTTACAAGTCAATGTGGTTAAAGTGACCAAGTGCATATCAGCAGCAATGCAAAGGTATGGATGTGACCTAATGGTCAAAGTTCTGTAGTAGGAAGGGGTGTGACAGAGGCCACTGCTCTTGGGAAAAAGCTGTTCCTCAGTCTGTTTGTTCGTGATTTGGTGGTCTGGAATCTTTTGCCCCATGGGAGAGGGACAAACAGTTTGTCACCCGGGTGGGTGGGGTCCTTGATGATGTTGCTAGCTTTCCATACATAGTTGGCTAGCATAAACATTGTTCAGATCTCGGAGCTTGGTACCCATGATCAACTGTGCAATCTTAACTGTAGCACCGTAGCAGAGAATGCTCTCTATTGTGCTCCTATAAAAGTTAACAAGGACCTGAGTGGGAAGTCTGGCTTTTTTGAGTGTTCTTAAGAAGAAAAGTCTGTTGAGCTTTCATCACCAGGTAGGAGGTGTTCACAGTCCATTTCAGGTCCTTTGAGATGTAGATCCCCAGGAATTTGATGTTGTTAACCCTCACCACTTATGTGAAGAAGGGAAGGTGTCATTTTGCTGGCTCTCCTAAAGTCCATAACAATGTCCTTTGTCGTGGATGCATTCAAGACATGATTACTGAGCACCACTGTACCAGGTGTTGCATCTCCTCCCTGTAGTGAGTTTCATCGTCTCCTGTTATTAGTCCCACTGCCGTGGTGTGATATGCAAATTTCACTATGGTGTCGGAGGTGGGGATGGGTGTGCAGTCATGTGTGAATAGGGTGCAAAGGGATGGGCTGAGGACACAGCCCTGTGGTCCTGCTGTGCTCAGTGTGAGAGAGGATGATATGTCGTTTCCCATCCTCACATTTTGTGGTCTGTTGGTGGTTAGTGGTGGTTAGCCCCAGGTTGGTGAGCTTGGTAATCAGTTTATGAGGGATTGTTGAGTTAAAGGTAGAGCTGCAGTCAATAAATGACCTTCTGGCGTATCTGTGGGGATGCTCCAGATGAAACAGGGTCGCTTGAAGTGCAACTGAAATTGCATCTTCTGTTGACCTGTTTCCATGGTAAGCAAACCAATGACTGTCCAGATCAGTGGGAACGCTGGCCTTGATGTGCATGACAAAAGCCCCTCAAAGCACTTCATAGAAATTGGTGGTAAAGCAACAGGATAATAATCATTGACACATGTGGTTGCTTGCTTTTTTGTCACTGGGACACTGGTAGTGGTTTTGAGGCATGTGGGGACTATAGCCCCCTGCAGAGACAGATTAAAGATGTTTGTTAGCATCCCCTGCTAGCTTATCAGCATGTGACTTAAGTGTGCAGCCTTGTACCCTGTCTGGTCCTGCTGCTTTGGAGGTATTGAGATGTTATTTTGTTATTATTATTAACTGTAACATTACTCACTGTCTTTGGCTGCCTGCAAAAGAAAAACTGAAGCTGGGACATCATCTTCAAATGTCAAACAAATGAAACTTGAAAAAACAAGACAAATCTCTCAGAAAACAGTGGATAACGCTGTACTCCACTTCGTAGTTTAAGGTCCCCAGCCCTTGTCTCTTGTTGAACAGCCTTCTTTCCAAAGCTTTGGATTTTCAGCCAAAGTGTATGGTAATGTCTCGATCTGTGGTGTGGTGCAAGACTGATGCAGCCACAGCAATCGTGAAGGAACAAGTGAAAGAAGCAATGAGGAAGATTACATACATTGCCACAACAAGTGATTGCTGAACTGTGAGAAGGAGGAGTAACAAAAAACAAGGAACAGTTATAAAATGATTTTATAAAGCTAATTCCTTTGTGATCTGAAATTACTCGTTTGTGAGGGTGTTTTATTGTATTAGCCATTTTATGTACATTGGAGGAGAAATTATTAGTTTTTTTATTATTAGTCTTTTTTTCTTGTGTTAGGTACAGTCCGGCTGACAGACTTTTTGGGTAAATACACCAGCACCAAGAATCCAACATGTGGGATGGCTACAACCTATAATCACTACCCTTGTGACCAAACTTGACAAAATGAGAGCATCGCTGAGATTCAGCAAGCAGTTAGTTGTTGCCCTCCTAGATGGTTTAAGGAAATGGTTTGGAGATATGATCTCTGATCTTGAACTAGTTGCAGCAGCCATTCTTCATCTGAAGTTTACAAACCCCTGGACCAGTGATAAAGAGGTCCTTAGACTTGGTAGTAAATTTGCCTACTCTTTGGAAGACAATAAATAAATAAATTGTAATTGCATAAGCTTACAGCTTAATGACAAAGTACTATAAAAATGATGATTAATCTATAATTGTTTCTGAGTTAGGCCTCAGTTACATTAAGGGGTATCTTCCTGACCATGATGAGGGTGTTCGGCCTGCTGACAACTCCTTAACTACTTCTGATGAAGAGGATTTCTTCTCTAATATCAAGCATACACAGACACATTAGACAACCAAACTGTTAGATGCATACCTAACATGTGCAGCTGAAGGTGTGACTATGCTGACCGCTAATTTATCACTTAAGCTAAACACAGCTCTGCCTGCCTCAGCAGCATGTGAGAGGATTTTTAGTACAGCTGGATTGATCTTTAGGCCAAGACAGGCAGCAATCAGCTCATGCAACTTTGACAAGCAGCTTCTGGTTAACATAAATAAGAACTTTTACAAGTATGAGTAATTTCACCGCAATGGGATTGTCTTGATGACTTGTTAAAAATAAAGTACTTGTTTTCTTTGTCAGCTTGTGTTGTGTTTCATTCTGTAACATTTTACCAATTTCTTATTCTAGAGGTTCTACAAGCTAGTCAGAGGCATTAGGTATAGTATGTGTGCCAATAATGCAACAATGCGGTGAAAGAAAATGTACTTTTAATACTTAAGTATTTTTAAAAGCAAGTACTTCAGTACTTTAACTTTCACTTGTATTGGAGTAACATTTGACCAGTGGTATCTGTACTTTCACCTTAAGTAATGAATTTGAGTACTTTGTCCACCTCTTGTCCGATGGAGCCCCACTCTGCTCAGGCCACGGGCCTGGCTTTCAAAAGGCAATGCCTTGCGAGGTCAGCACCCATTCCAGACTGGCCAGGAATGGCTGTAGGGAAACTGCATATCCCCACCATTTTTTCAATTGTTCAAGAGCTGATTTCTTATTTCAGTATTTAGAAGAGCCATGACTACATGTCCCCTAAATAGTACCCAGATTAAAAAAAAAAAAATGCATTTGGAAGAAGAAAATGCACGTGTCATTCAGAAAATGACCCGTCTCAATAGATAGTGATCAGACTTTCACAGTAATACAGACGAGATCAAAATCTTTGGTACCCTTCCACTCCTTAAAAAAGAATCACAATTTTCTGTGAAATAAGAGATTGATAAAAAAGTAATTCCCTATTTGTTTTATGACTTAACATATTATTCTGCATAATGAAACAAATGAAAACGGTAACACGGGGATTCCACATGAGGTAGCGAGGGGGCGTGACACACTAGAGGATCAGACGAGCGGGGCATGACATCAGCTGGCTTGAGCAAAGTGGAAGAGTACCAATATTTTTAAAGGTATTTAAAATATTTTTTCTTTTTTGGCTGTTTAATTTTTTTTGAGTTGAATTAATTTCCCAACTGCCAAGAGATACCGCAATGTAATCCTTCAAGAATGAAGCGGAACAATTTTAATGCTTTTTGGCTCTGAAGTTCTGGAAAATTTCTGCAGATGCACTACTTCTGCTTGAGGTTTGAAAGGAACAGGCTACTGATATCCAGTAAGAACTTCCCTGGGTCAAGGTAGATTATGCTGCAGATCTGCTTACGCATATACACGGGCCTTTGGGTTTTCACCCTTTCAAAATGTGATTTGTGATTGTGCCTTCTGGTCTCCTTATAACAATAGGGGCACATGCGTGTACCCAGGAGGTGACACTGTGTGGGCAATCTCTTCCACTCCTTTGTACACTGTCGGTCATCACCTGCATTTATCAGGTCCAATTAAATGTACTGTTGGCTTGGGAGCCAAACTCCATATCATGTCTCGAATTCTCCAGGCAGAACAAAAGAGTCCTGAGTAGCATTTATTAATAGCATAACCACATGACCGTTGACCCTGGTGATACAGAGAAGATCTTTGTTCAGGCACCCTGAGCCCAACCAGTTTACCTGAAGTAAACCAGAGCATGATAAAATGGCTTAGAGGGGAAAAGGTTATTATTTTAAGACAATATTTACAAAGACCATTAATAAGCCATGGAGGGGAAGCTTCATCAGTGTTACACTCCTGTTATTTTAGTGCACGGTTTCTCAGAGAAGCTAACGGAGAAAGGCCTGCTTATTAGAGCCACATTAGCTCCGAGCCTGCATGGTGAAGGATTACTTTGGCTGAGAGGTACTGGTTATTTCTTTGGTTATTCCTTCCAAGAAACAGGACACACAGCACATAATTGCTTAGGTCTTTGTGCAAGTGCCAGTATAGACACATGAATTTGATGTGATAAAAAATGATTTGTCTAAAGTGTGTGGAATTTTTCCACAGCTTGGCTGGGCTGCTCACATACGATTTATGAGATTATTTGAAGATAAGTATATTACATATCAAGGAAATATAAAGAAGCAGCATGGTGTAGAATGATAGCTTTGATAGCCCATCTGGATTAGTGATACACACCTTCCTGTTACTCCGGATTCACAATTGATCTTCTTCATTATCAACTGACGTATGATAGCTTTAGGTTGCCTGGATCACATACACCAATGCACTTCCTTTATGTAAATGGAGATGGCAGATATTGTCCACCTCCCATCATCGATTGCACAGCATGTTCCACGGGAGCCATTCTGCTCTGTGGTTCATGGCCCAGTGGGGGAGAGACTTCCAGATAGACAGTGGCACCCAGGCAATGCAGGACCGGAGGACTACATCCTATCAGGTATCTGCCTGACAGCTTTCCCAGCCCTGCTCCACAAAGCAGCAGGGCCACCCCCACCCAGGCTAATCCCCCCAACATTCCCACTGATTCCCTCTCAGACCTGCAAAGTCCATCAGGACAGTACAGTCCACATTCCCTGCTTTAACCGCCTGCTGCTTGAGAAAGAGCCCACCTTAGGTAACGGGGTCAGGAGATAGGGGAGTGAATTTGAAGGAGTGGTACAAAGTTCTATACGAAGGATATTTACATTGTCTGTAAATTGTCTTTCTTTCTATTTGTTTCCTTTCTGTTTGATGAGAAAAAACAAAACCTGGAGTGTACTTCCTATTTACAGGAATCAGATGATCGAAATGTCATTATGAGTTGTTTATTACAGCCAAAGTGCTTCTATAACCATGGAAAAGCACAGTAAGGTAAGATCCTTTGAAAAGTACACACAAAGGTACATTACAAGGAAGCTCATATCTTCTTTTAGGGGTATGTAGATCAGGTCAATACCAACAAAAAGCAGCAATAGAACAGTTTGTATTTCTTAATTCAACCCATATCACACAGCGAGTATCCGTACATGTCTTCTCTTCTGATTAAAAGGGTAACTCCCCACATGTGTTTGAAGGAAATATAGCTTCTCTGATTGAGATCTATCGTTTTTTACCTTAAAAAAGTCTAAATTTTATTCTATAGTGTCATTACTTGAAATGAGAGCTGCAGTTTTGCAGCATTACATATTTTAAAAGATCGCCTGCATTTTTTTTTGTGGAGATGTGTTAAAGATATTAAATACCTCAGTGGCTGAATCTTTGAGATGAACCGCAGCAATATTAAAGGGATCATGGCTGAAATAGCATAGGTATGTGCAGACTGGTTTTGGGCCCCACATGCTACTTTTAGTGGCTCAAATTGAGGGCCAAATTCTGAGTACAGCACATGCATTATCAGGGGTTGTATTCAGAAACTCCACATGCTGGAAATGAGGGGGTTAATAATCATATGAAGTGCACACTGCCAAGATCCGAAACTGAAGAAGGTTCCAGATGTTTGGAAGAAGAAAGCAGCTTTGTTGATGTTTCAAATCGTTTCGACTGCTGGATCAAGGTGTCTTGAAGGGTCCGCTACAAAATAAGGCAAATAATGGCTTGGAGTAATAGCTACCTACCGAGAGAACACAATACAACTCTTGCTGACTGATCTAACGCAACTTTCAACAAGAAATCTGAGGCACTTAAACATTCAAAATCAAAATAACATACTGTCAGAACATGGACCATATTGTATATGAATGCATAGCAACTTCAGGCTTTGAATACGTGTGCAGCTGTGTGTTTTTTACAAGGGGTACACAGGAAAAGAAAAACACACAGCCTGCTCACCGTATTTGACTGCCTCCCCTCGCCTGTAGAAGCAGCAGTGGGCCTGGCAGCCACCTAAGTGACACTCACAGAGCGCTTTGCTCCCTTAAGTCCAAACACTGGCTATTCCCAGCTGCCTCTTTGCTGTAGTTTGGCTGAAATAATCCAAGGTACATTTCCTTAACAGGGCTGAAATCCAGCTACTCCACTAACTGTGAATTTACAGCAGCTGGACATATGGCCTCCTTAGCTATCCTTTGTGTGCCAGGTTGCAGCGTGACAGTCAGATTTAAGTACTACCTCTAGCTTGGTGTTAGGTTGCCTGACTTCCCTGGAGTGAAGCATGGACTCTTACTGATTAATAATGTGGTCATTGCCCACTCCGCTTTGTAAGCCATTGTTGACTCAGTTTAGATTTCTGAATATCATGCTTCAAATATGTGTTTGAGTGCATCTCAACCTGGTGCTATACTGTCAGTGAGGCCGACACATCCATCACACCAGTTGTTCATCCGGGGTTGGGGTCAAGTGCTAAGCAGCCGCTGTTTTATGCTGTGCTTTGGCCACTATGTCTGTATCCTACAACGTAATTGGCTGTAGTGTCAGAGGCCTGCATTGTAATTGGCCACAGTATCCGAGGCCCCTGACCCAGTTGGCCTCTCTGCTCAGGTGGGGTGACATTCCTCTGAGACATTTGCCTTAGCCTTGCTCCAGTTTCTATTTATCTCACTATTACCCCTGGCCTAAATGTACATTTTGCCAAATTTGTCCATAATAATAAATAGTGTGTCTTTTACCTTGACAAGTGGAAAGGTCACAACATTATCACAGTGTATTTACAGTTATACACCTCATGGAGCTGTAGGACCATCCCCCACAGTCCTAGTCCAGGAAAAATGGATAACATATCATTTTCATGTAGTATGTCTATAGGGTTTACTTTATGGTTTGTCGGTTTAGTGCTATCAAGTATCAGCTAGAAGCTAAGGTTGGGCCCCATTGGACAGACAAATTCACCACACAATAACCGGAGGATGTCATTACCTTCACATCTATAAACCTCTGGTATTTTAAGGTCATTTGAACTGGGGTCACTCATAGTGATGAGTGTCCCAGAATGCACCTGATCTAGCACATAGCCTTCATCCAGGTAATTTTCCTTTACTGGTGACTAGTTTGACTATACTTTGTGCTTTACAGCAACTGCAACATCTGCAAGGGACATGCGTCCCTGCAACATCAGCTGCGGGATGCTATACCCAGAGATATCGCAGATAACAAACGTGAACCTTTTAGGATTTGGACGTGGTCTACAGCTGGCCTCAGGAATAATACAGTAGCTTGCAACCCACTGTGCCAAAATAGAAGCAATGCATCTCAATAGAAGTGAAAACATTCATAAAGTGCATCAAAAATAAATGCAGCGTTGCATTCTGGGAAACTAACTCTTTGTGTAGGGCAGTACTTCTCAACCATAGTACCCACTGAACTGTGGATCTTTTATTGAAAAATGGTTAAGCATGGTTCTTATTTGGCCTCATCAGTTCTGAGCAACATTTGCTGCTGACATTTCCAAATCCCCTAACATTGCCGTGGAGGAGTACTTGCATGGAGAAAAATTTAGAACTCCAAAAAAAAAAAAATCTGGTCTTTACCTTAATTCTTGTATTCCAACATTTGTATGAATCTAATTACTGTTAAAAAACAAATTCTCACTTACGCAACTCATCACATACGTAAGGCTCTCTACAATAAGCACATTTCTTATAGCCTATTTTTCGGCCTCAAAACAGCCAGACAGTCAGACCTGAGTCAACCAAAAAAAGTTGTGAGGCTGGTTGGAACAGAGACACTCTAGAACTAGGACCATGTGTCACTCATTCATATGCTTGCTATATTCATTCATTTGTGGGGGTGTGTGTATGAGTAACTCATAGGGTGGTCAAGGGGGTGGAGGAGTGCCCATCCAGTATTTAAGAATTATATAAAAAGAGTATAACCATTGTACCAAAACTGGTGGCAACTCGTGCATTAATCCTACTGATCCTCCCAAGCCTCTTCCTTTGATTCTCTAAAATAATCCCCGATTCTTTATACATGGAGTCATAAATCATTAATTTTGTCTGATCTATAAAAACACACAAATGTTAACTACAGCTTGGCTGGGCTGCTCACATAAATTTTTGCTATTATTTGAAGATACGTATATTACATATCAAGGAAGTATAAAGAGGCAGCATGGTGTAGAATGACAGCTTTAATAGCCCATCTGGATTAGTGATACATACTGTACACCTTCCTGTTCCTTCAGATTCACAATTCATAATCTTCAGTATCAACTGATTATGCTTTGGTCCTTTGAGGAAGGAACTGGAAGTTATTTTAACAGATACAGGTAAAAAGCACATTCAGGAATGTCAGGTGCCTCAGAGTAAAAAGACAAAGGCTGGTGCATGATGCTTGAAAGCACTTGGAAACACATTGACATGGTAGCATAGATGCCATTGCGGATCGTTACTCCATTTCCCAGTGTGGGTATGTAATCTACTGTATAGTGCACCACATCTCCCAGTAATGCAACTCTGCTCCTCATGCTGACATGGATGCATGTGCGTAACGGCACACCTTATTTAGGACCTGCCCCTTTACAGAATACTGATACTTAACCTGTTTTACGGCCACTGAGATCTCAGCGTCACCCATTCTTACTCTTTGCTGTCATCAGCCATAATGTTTCCTGGGACACAGGAAAAGGAGGATTTGGCTGGCCAGCTTAGGTGAAACCATATTAGTACTACACATGCTCCAAGCCCCTACGAGCTGGGGCGCACCAAAGGATGAGCGCAGATGGCGTCTGGGACACTACAGCACTGTGGGGACCCCTGGAATGCACTTGCCTCAGGTCGGCCTGTGTCGTCCATTAGCGTAGCCCAAGGCCTTTTTGATTGGTCGACTCAATCCACAGTGTGAGCAGGAGGAACAGTCGTTTGGGGGACCTTCATTCTTAACAGATGAAACATGCATCATGGCTCATATTTACACAATCCTCAAGTAATTGTTTTTGGGTGTAGCATAGCTACATATGGAGGATTTGTATGTATGTCACTTTCATTCTCACTAAGGGACTCGGTTTTGCCAAAATTAGACATTGGAGCGTTCAAGTAAACACGGTAACTCTGAGAACCAACTTTTATCTAAAGGAAAAATGAAATAGGAAGCAGAGCCAGCCAGAAACAGGGCCTGTGCGTGCAGTTATAAGCAGGATGGAGTACACAAGTCCCCCAGGTGTGAATGAAGCTTGTGTATCTGCAGAGGGAAAGGCCAGACAGATGCTTGAGATGTGCATGGGACCACAGGGCTGGATCCAGATCCTCACCGTTATAAATCCAGATTCCCTACACAGTGTTTGCCCGCCAATGGGGGCGACTCACAGGAGCTGTCATTGGCCAGAGAGCATAAGATTTACAGCAGGTAGCTCAGCCCCTACCTACTGATGTCTGTTATTACAGGCTGATTTATGCCCACCCCCATCCAGGCTGATGGCTTTAGCAGCCGCAGTGCGAGCCACTTCTAAGGTGAGACCCCCAGTAAGGGATGCTGGGAGGTGTCAGCCGTTTTCGGCTTGCAAGAAGAGATGTTTCCAGTAAGTTGGGTGGGCAGGATAGAGTTAATATCCTCACAAAACTCATATAAATGGTTGAAGAGGATTTTCAGTTCAAAGGGATGTATTCTGATTTGTTGCAATGATATCTTCAGTCCCACTTATTTACTTGGGCTGGTTTTTATTCTCTATTATTGACATCTGGGTAATGATAAGAATGAGATATGTGTACATTTTCACTGACTCAAGTTAGAGGAATGATCTGATAAATAATTTAAAAAATGGCAAAATTAAACCATCTAGGCAGGGGCGGGCAAGTTGATCCACAAAGGGCGATGCTGGTTTTGGGGATAACCTTTAGGTCAGCTGGTCAAACCCAGCCAATCAGTCCTCTAATTAGTAATCACGTTAGGCACGTTCTGGATAAAATTGCCCACCCCTGATCTAGGCAATATGCATAACTATGCAGACTATGATTTCATTTTACCACAAGTCCAGTAGATACACTTAAACAGCAGGGACAATCTGTAAATAGATTATATGATATATGGTAAATTATTCATCATGGTCTGTAGTGATCTTAGTCAGCTTTGAAGCTTGGAGAACAGCAGAATCACTTAGGCAGGAAAATGCATCTGTGATTATGACCTCTGTACAGAAGTGGTTCCCTCCGATCCAAAAAAAAAGAGGTCGTTCTGCAGCACCTCAAAGAACCACACAGAAGGAACTCTAGCATGTTCCCTACTGTGGCATTCCAGCTATGGAAGCTGCATAGAAAAGAGGCACCTCAGTAATATGCATGAGCCACAAGTCATGAGGGCGAGAGGGAACTGTCAAGACAGACACGCTTGTCAATCTATTCTAGAATGTCTTTTTTGAGAATTAAATAGAAGGCATGGTCAAAGGAGCTGTTTTTCCAGTCCCTTATGGAAAAGCATTATGTCAGTGAGGCTTCCTTTTCCCTGGCTGCTTTTTATTGGTGAATATTTCTCTAAATATATGATATATTCTATCTCTACAATATCAAAGAGTGTTAAGTTGCTTCTACAGTCATTCATAAATTTAATGGAAAAAAATGAAGATGAATGAAAGCATGGAGCTGTAAATATGTGGTGTAATATATCTGTAGTATTGTACTCCCACACACTTCCAAGGCAGAACTTCTAACCTGATAGTAAAGGCAAGATTTTAACCAAAAGGCTGGTCAGCTTCCATGCTAGCTTATTTTATCACATGCCCCCCATAAAAACTCTTCTGCAGGCTTTCCCCTTATTGGGCCCAAAGCTACAGATGGTGCCCATGCCAGAAAGAAAGCCTGGTCACCTTCTGCACACAGTCTTCACATGTTCATCCGAGAGCCCCTTTAAGAATGGTAGGGGCAGGGGTAAAGGCCTACGAGCTTCCGACATATCGCCCTGGGCTCCATCTGCTGCTTCTTATTCCACCCCATTGGTTCCACTATCTTATGTCAATTCGGTTAGTACTGGTCTAGTATAATGATTCATTATCCTCCATACAGTAATACAGCATTTCCTGAGTGCATTTACAAATGCAGCTCCACCACAGTCCCAGTGAAGTGGCAGTGCACCTCGTACCACGCTCTGACCGCATCCGGAGCTGTGCACTGCAGCAGCCCCTTCACCGGCCCAGCCTGAGAAACCAATCTGGCACATCTGGCTCATCACTTACGGAGGGAATGACCTCGACCACATGCTTCTAAAGAATATTATACAGTTAATACACATAATGGAATTTTTTCCGTAACACTTCAGTTAAAACATTGCAATTAGTCCCAGACTGAGGCTTGGTTAATCCTCTGTGCTTGGTCAAGGACAAAAGCAAATCAAGTCTATAAAAGCTGGACTTTAAAAATGAAAAGCAAGCAGTATTTCTCATAGGCGCGAATGCGTGAATTTGAGATATTTTCGAGTGAGTCGAGAGGGGTGGCCTTCATTCCTAGAATGATGAAGACTGTGAGGTTCTGTGACTGATTGGGGCTGCAGTCATCAGTCCCCAGTGTGAGCTGTCGTTGATTCAGAGTCAGGACAGCTTGGCAAGAACAGACATTTGCTTGGTTGGGAGGGGGTGCTGGGAGCTGGATGTTATCTGTGACTCATGAATGTACATCGTAACTTTGTCGATAATAGTAAAAACCTTTAGATTTTGGAAAAGGCAGTGAAACACAAAAGGGGAAATGGTTGGTGAAAATCCATATGTTTTAATTTGGATGGAAGCTGTGGGGTGGGGAGCAGGTGGAAGAGGATGGATGGAGAAAAAGCCCCCCCCCCTCCCCCCCCTCCAAACCAGTCCAACCTGTACAGTGTCACAGGAGAACATAGGTGAAGGTGGAAATCATCAAAAAGAAGGTTCAATTTACTAAGAACAAAATGCTGTTATTTATATGCTATAGACCAAATGGCTTTTCTTTTGATTAATAGTTTAAAAATTTAATCAATATAAAATGTAACAGTTCTACGCAAATATGGCACTTGTCTTCTCTTTTTGTGGCTCTTGCAGTCGGAATATCACTAAGCATATGCCTCTGCTGTATCTCATAAATTCTCATTTCCCAAGCAGAAGAAATTATTCTGTTCACATCTATAGAACTGGGAACAAAAAACAACATACTCCCCACCCTGTGCTCTGTCTACAATGCAGTTAATACATAATCATCCTCCAAGAGATCCCAATTAGCAAAAATAACCTGGCCACAGAGCATCACTCGTGTTATTTATCCTCTGGCTCTATGCACATGTAAAGTCTGGAATATAGGTTATTTTAACATCCTTTAAACACTGAACCCTGGTCAAACAGCCAAGTGTCTGCACACCTGGATGGCCTTTAATCACAGGATGCAGGTGCCATAACACACACAATTTCAGAAATAAGCATGAGAGGGTTACAAAAACGCACGTTGAACCTTCTCATGGGAAAAAGTTTCACTTGTCTGTAAGACATAGCTCAGAGTTTTATCTCAGCAGTAGTGTAGGGTACCTCATTAATCCCCTGAAAGGGCCGGCTAACATCTACATGTGTGCCCTCATGAAGGTGACATTATTTCCATGTCCATCCACAAATAATACAGAGAAATGCTTAATAATTCAGCAGTCTAAGAACACTAATTATTCAAAGAAATATTATTTCCCAGTATTATCAGGTATTTCCATGCATTAGCACTATGTGTAGACCAGTGTTTCCCAAACCATAAAGCCCATTGAATAGATCCACACTTTAGTATTACCGCAGTTCCCAGCACTTGTAAGGTATTTAGAGTTCCTGATTGTTTGTGTCAGGTGTTCTGGGAACATGTATAAAATGACAATGTTCACACCACGCCCTGGTGGAGGGGAGGTGGGTCCCATTTCTTGTCTTTCTCAGGATTAAATTCACACCTTCCAAATGGGCTTGTCTTCTACACCGATCAGTCATGATATTAAAACCACTGAGAGATGAAGTGAATAACATTGATCATCTTGTTAAAATACTACATGCCATTATATTTTAGGTTAGTGAACAGTCAGTAAGGATCTGAGTGACTTTAATGAGGGCCAAATTGTGATAGCTAGACTCATTGATGTACATGGGAAGTGAAAGCTAGCCCATCTAAAAAGGTTATGGTGGATTTGGGGCTATGCAGTCACAGACTGCTCAGAGTGCTCTTGCTAACCTCTGTCCACGACCAAAGGTACCAGCAAAGGGCATGTGGGCATCAGAAATGGACTGTGGTGCAATGGATGAAGATAGCCTGTTCTGATGAGTCACATTTTCTGTTACACCATGTGGATGGCCTGGTGCATGTGTGGTGTTTACATGAGGAAGAGATGGCACTAGGTTACACTATGGGAATGAGGGAAGCTGGCAGAGGCAGTGTGATGCTATGGGCAATGTTCTGCTGGGAAACTTGGGTCATGGGTCCTGTCTGCTGGATCCTGGCAGTCATGTAGATATTACTGTGACATGTGCCACCTACCGAAACATTGCTGCAGATCAAGTATATCCCTTCACAGCGACAGTATTCCTTGATGGCAGTGGTCTCTTTCAGCAGGATAATGTGCCTTGACACTCTGCAAAAAAGTTCAGGAGTGGTTTGAAGAGCGTGAAAAGGTTCAAGGTGTTGATTTAACCTCCAAATTCCACATGTCTCAATCTGATTGACCATCTGTGGGATGTGCTGGACAAGCAAATCAAATCCATGGAAGCCCCACCTCAAAACTCACAGGACTAATGGATCTGCGACTAACATCTTGGTGCCAGATACCATGGGACATCTTCAGAGCTCTTGTGGACTTCTAAATATATTTTCATGGTGGCCATAATCCTCTTCTGTACACTTTTTTGATCCCAGTGGTGAAATTGTCTTTAAGCCTCCTTCAATTTGTTCTTTTTTGCATAGTAAGCTATCTGTGAAGAGCAGCCACCCATAGTGGCACCCAGATAACTGGGTGGTTTAAGGGCCTTGCTCAAAGAGCTGCAGACATGCTGAGGGTGGGTTTGACCCAGCAACCTTCGGATTACAGACACAGAGGCTTAGCCTACTGAACCACACAGTGCCCCCATAATTGTGTTATGAAAATCACTTCTGCAGAACACTGACCAGTCACACAGCTGAACTGGATGCATTCACGGATTTCCATAACACATGTTAACAGTTTCCTGTTGATTCTCGCAAAAGTTGATTCTTGTGAATTACAATAACTGCCTGTAAATATGTATATAGGCCTGTACCTACCATTGAGTACACAGAGCTCAAGTCCTCAGTATTTTTCTGCAACTCCAATAACCACGACCCATTACTAGACACATCTTAGAAGGGCTAACACTTCTGACCTCTGTATTTTAAAAGTTCTGGTTACAGCCCTAATTGCAAATTATAAACAGAGAGAATGTATAAAAATATAGTCATCACCTTTAATTAGCCTGTATTTTCTGGTTACAGAGCAGGGAAGTCCTACAAAACCACCACTTAAATTTGTTAAGATCACAAGTAGCTACTACACATGCAAGAGTGTGTGGACTGACAACACATTTGTAAGGCAATTCAAATTTGCATTTATTAATTGTTTTGCTATAGGCAGGAACCTGTTTCCAGGCTCAGAATATCACAAGGCGCTACTCATGTACATGTACATCAAGCCACTGAGGTCTCATGTGACGTCACAAATTTCAGGCTGTGGCTTTCAAAGAGAAATCCATTCTTCATGTTAACCTTTCATCTCCCCTTTAGTTCCACAGGCCACAAGACAGGCAGTATATCATTTCAAAAGAAGAGAAAAGCTTTCAAGTGAGCACGTCCCTTGAAAAGTAACCCCAGCCATAATTATAGCACAGGGAAGATGGGTCACTTTGAATCCCGCAGCAGGTTGCTTGTGTGGTGAGATATGCAAAATGCCAGATGAAAAGACGTGTGTACACATCTTGTGTACAGTTTTGACTAAAGTAGCTTTTCCTTCATAGAGTGCAGATCAAAGAACCTTCCATTGTGAAAGTTTGCAAATGATTCTGTTCCACAACGTCTAGATTGTAACTGTCTTCCGAAATGCATATCATCACACCATAGAAGAAACTGAGAACTCTATTGACATACATGAGGCAGGCAGGATATCAGTCCATGAGTAACAGGTATCTGATAAAAGAGCTCAGTTTGTTTGTTCAGTACCATCATTGGACTGAAAGCTGCATGAGAGTAGCTTGGCTCCTAATCTGCATGCGTGACTTAAAAAGCATTTGAGAATGCGGCTACAGAAAGATCTGAAGACCTAAATGTAACTTAAAAGCAGTGGGACAAATTAGTCATACACGGGCTTGAGTCTGAAACCTTTTTAACATCTGTGAGCATATTACTTTTTAAGACTTACCGTTTTCAAATCCACAGTCTTTGGCATAGTCACTTAATAAAAATTAAAAAAAAACTAAGTGAAACAAATTAGATACTTAGAAAACAAGCAGTTAATGTAATTCAAGAAAAGGAATTCCTAAAAATAAGGTTATGACTCTGCTAGATTAGAGAACAGGAATGAATTATGCGGAGCAAAATATATCTTAAACATGTCTGCAATATAAGTAGAAAACACGGTTGGCTAAAGGCTAAAATAAACACACATTGAACTGGTAGCCAGATGAGGCCAAACAGATCTTGTGTATGCAGGTGTTTCCATGATTCCTCTTCTCTTAGATGGCCTGTGTACCACACTGGCTCTGGTGAGAGCACTGCTGTCTACCTTGGACTCCCAGCAAAATTTTGGGAACGATGGAGCCAATGCCCAACCCCCAGCCCAGGGCACCCCATACACACACACACACACAGGGTAGGTACACTAAAGTGGGGGTTCTAGGGAACAACACAGTTTCCACTTGACTGTTTACTCTCCATGGGGGTTTAAAGACTCGCGGGATGCAGATTGGCAGTACTGTTGTACCACCTATACTTCCTTATACCTCATAGTTTGTTAATGCCTGCAGAGTGAAGATATGAAAGTGAGTAATGTGCTTTGAATTGATGCCTTCTGCTAGTCTCATGGATAAATTACCATTTGCAAACAACCATTTAGTTATAATCTGCAAGGAATATTGACAAAGCATTTACAGTTTAAACATATTCATGTTATGAAATAAAAGTTTATTTATATGTTTTACAAAATCTCATTCAAGTTAATATAGCTGTCCGCTGTTAATGCTTCGGAGTCATATGAAGGTCCGATGTTGCATGTGTCATGCCCATTTTAGGCACCAGTACCATTAAGGCTTCTCAGTAGGAAAGAAGAAACACCATGCTGGATAAGTGCCATTCGACAGGGTAGAGCTACTGAATAGAGTGAAAACATAGCATTTCATTATTGGCACAATACGACATTCTCGAAAATGCAACTCATCTGGCTTGGCAGTAGAGAAGCTGTCTCTTTAGATCTTGAAACAGTTTAAAAATTACAAAGCATAAAGAAGCTGGAGGCTGCGGCTCAAGAAAGAGTCAAGGAGTCATGTGCCTTCTCACCTATAGGTCATCAGAGTCACATTCCAGCCCAGGTTAGTACAGGGATTGCCGATGAGGGAATGAGCAGTGATGGAAAGGTGGACAGGTGTCTTTACTGCTAATCCACAGCTGTATCCATAAATCAGTGTTGCTGGGCTTTACATCACGTGACCAAACCGCTACAGAGGATGTTTTTAGGTAGGATTAGGTTTGGGAAAAGTTTCACACATTACACTTACTTGCTGGTCAACATCTCCCAGACATGGAGACGTCCTACTCCAGGCGCCCATAATGTATTCATGTCAAGGGCAAAACTGGAGAATTTAAGGGGCACAAGGAAGGACAGGCAGGCACCATGACTGAACACAGAGGGGGCTTAAGCCACAAATCCCCCCATTTTTATGGTGTACATTTATGGTCACCATTCAGCAGCTCACGGTTATCCTGCATTTGCTGCAGTCAAAGTCATTTCATGCACTAAAAACCCAAACGTACTGTACACTTAAGGAAATATAATGGTAATACGTAGCACTGAGCTCATCCCATCGAGAAAGGAGGGACAGTTGCCATAAACACCAGTGACCTTCACTCTGCATCGCAATGCCAGGTGTCCTGCGGCTATTAATGCATGTGGCAGGAGCCTCATGATAGTTAGGTGGATTTAAACACTGAAAGCAGGACCCTTGCATGGCCTCTGTCACTCTGTCAGCAGCCTGCTCACAGACCTACTGGGTAGAGGTGAGGATGCCACCTACTGGTCCAAAGAGGTTTCAGACAGGGCCTTTCATTCCAGTGCATGTGAGGAAGAGCATGTGCTCCGAACCAACTTTGTCCCAATCCCAGAAAACTGCGGGCACAAACCTAAACACACAAATTGAATTTGGTTCAGTTTGGTTCAATTTTCACGAAAAAAAAAATCATAAATGTGTGTTTTTCTTAAAATGAAGGAACATAGCATCTGCTCCATTATTTCCTATAAGTTTGAAAAAATAATTAATTTATTGCAGCAATAATTGCAGAAGTGTAAACAACATAACAATATAATATAACAATATAACTGCCTGGCTGATATACCAGAGACCAGAATCTGTAATGGAAAACCTACGATCCCTCACGTGGATGTGACCGATGATTCCGGCAGTCGCTTTGGGTTAATACCGGACCCTGTGGACTCTATTTTTACCTGGTATTGTTTATATCCGATATTAGGCATAGGCTTCAAAGGGCTGCACACGGGAGAGGTTTGCGTGCTGTCATGCCTTTGAAATCCAATACTGTTGTGTGATGTTGTTGGGGCGACTGTCCATCAAAACGACTAACCAATAAACAAGAACCTTAAACAGGGTTGTGAACCTGTCAAAACAGGTTAGCAAACATTTCATCATGGACAAAAATACAAAACATAATGAGGCAATCCAGGAAGCTCTATTTACAAAAAAGATGGATCATTCACATGCAGATGTGCATAGTATTAGCGTGCGTCCTGCTTGTCAGAGATATGACAAAGATGCCGTAGACTGATCTCCAGCATGGGCGGCAATATCAGATGTCCCAAATCTGGTTCGGGGAAAAAGCATGCATGAAGCATCAAAGCAAAGGACATCACAGATCAGTTCACCTTCATTTAGGAAAAAAAAAACATTGTTCCATGATGCACTTCCTCCTTTGTAAACGCTTGCACTAGTTTTCACTGTGCTAATACTGTTGATTATGTTATACTGTGTTTTTTTACTACTGCTACTGTTTCTAAGGAATTTCCCCATTGTGGGATTAATAAAGTCAATCAATCAACCAATCAATATACAAATACTTAGATCAGAATAAGCATGAAAAAACAGTTATATAGGTGCGGCATGGTGGTGCAGTGGTTAGCACTGTTGCCTTACACCTCTGGGACCTGGGTTCAAGTCTCTGCCTGGGCTTCCTGTGTGTGGACGTCGTGCGGTTTCCTCCGGGTACTCTGGTTTCCCCCCGCAGTCCAAAAACATGCTGAGGCTGACTGGAGTTGCCAAATTGCCCATAGGTGTGCATGTGTGGTTGACTGGTGTGTGAGTGTGCCCTGCAATGGGTTGACCCCCCCATCCAGCGTTGTTTCCTGCCTCGTGCCCGTTGCTTCCGGGATAGGCTCTGGACCCTGCGACCCTGTAAGGATAAGTGGTTTGGAAAATGGATGGATGGAACCAGTTATAAAAATGGCTAGAGCTTACTCTTGTAACATACATCTATAGCAGGTTTGCATTTCAAGGTGATCGAACTGACATAAATGCTACTGCAGAGGCGATCACTTTGCACTTTAACTGCCTTCTCGAAATTTCACAGAGGATTCTGATTCCTGCAGTGCTGAATGAGTCATCTTTCTTCAGACTGTAGTGCTGAAGAAGAGCAAAGGTTCCAGGAGCACAGTCACCCGAGCGGGAAACTCTGTACCAGTGGTTTTTCACACTAATTGATCAATTTAGGGACGGAACTCCTTCCAGATGAATAGACATTTCCATTCCTGTTTGCAGTGGCTCTACTTTAGCTATCATGAACACAGACAAACATGATACTGAATACTCCGTACTTGTAAGTGGCCTTTGCTATGTACCTGGGCCCTACCCTGCAAGCAGATTTACAGACATCATGTTCCATATGTGCTTTGATTGCCGACCCGCTGGTATAATTTTACTGATGTAATTGAATGGCATTTGTAAATAGCAAAATATCCCTCATTGGAATAAGACAAGAGTGCAGTGAGTAGCTTTATACTGGTTGTGGCTCAGCTACAGCCACATTTTTCCCTTCCGATTTATAGGAGGGATGAAAGGTTGTTTGCTGAGGACAATATTTTCCATGCAAAACCAACTAGCAATAAAAGGCTCAACAAAGACAGGAGCAAGCAGATTACATTTTACAAATTACAGATTACCAGAGCAAGCAGATTACATTACTTCACTCTGAAGTTATACCTTGACTTGTTCATATAGGTATAAATTAGGTCTCAAACCTTGTGGAAGCTGGTGTTCCTTTCTAGGGTGCAGTTAGAAACTACTGATGTTTCCATGTTAACAATAGTAGTTTGTTATTTGGAATTGCCTATTTAGCTTTTCATTTATTGATAGCTGGGTGAGTGACAGCATATGTTCAGTTGTCCTTTCCTTTCTCAGTTTGGTTATATTGTTGTTTCATAGGTGATGTGGACAGTGGCACCTATACAGAAAACTATATAACATTCATATTATGCTCTTATTTCCCATTCCTCTGACTGGGTCAACCTCCATTATGTGAACTACCAAATATTGCTTTCTCACCTCAATTACATGCAGGCATTGGGTTACATTCACAAAAATGTCTGATGTGTTGTAATATCTGTTCAACTGAGTATCACCATGTTGTCAGTACAAATGACTGTAGAATGCACTTTAAATGAAAGCATAAAATAGCCTTTAAAGGCAGAGAATGACCTTAAAAGACAGCTCTGTATTTTTATCTGGGCCCGGGCGGCTGTCTCCCCAAACCCGTCTTCCACAGGAACAGGAAATGCTACAGATTGCCCAGGATTTGTTGCCCGGCCAAGTTTAAATGCCACAGCTAAAAATACCAGGCAGGAATGCAGGCTTGGCATAGGGTCAGGCTATTGGGGCAGCCCATTGGAGCAGGCCACGTCGCCACGCTGAGGACGCGTTTCCTCACAGCAACGCTGCTGGAGCGTAACCTGAGCCCAGGTCACAGTCTGAGTCCTTTGCTTTAATGCCTTATTCTGTCCTGGGACACTTTGGGATGACCTAGAGATGAGGGCTTTGGGGATCTATTCCCATAGTGCCACAGTGAGGACCATGTTTATAGGTGCTGGTCTGGGAATTGGGTGACTCATCTGGTCTTAAAAATACAAGCCCAGGGTATCAGTGCTGGAGCTGGCCACAGCCCTTATTTTAATGCAGACCTGTTCAGTAAAGGCCCCCCCACCTCACCAGCCAGCAATAACATTATAGGAACATCATGTTCAAATGCTGCCATCTGTGCTGACCTCCTAGATGAAATGCAGTCCATGCCAGGAGTAAGGCTGAGCTTCATATTGATGTGTCACTTCCTGTGACTGAGAGACATCTTGATGGTTCCCTAAGGTATGAGTGGGACACATTCACTTCACAATCACCTGCTGAAGCCCTTGTATGAGATCTCCAGCTGATGTATAGTGCAGTCAAACACACTGTACTGTATTTACACACTTCAACGCTATTTTTATGGTCATGGTTACTTTTAATGCATGGTGGGGCGAGGTATTGGTACATGTCATACATGTACATTTTCACAATCTCAAATTGCATCTTATTTTTTCAAGTTAATGTCTAACAGAAACTAAGCCAATAGTCCAGAACAGAAGACACTGAAATACTGTCACGGGACTGCATACCTGCTAATACAGTACATTCCAAAAGGCCAAGATTACCATATTGTCTCCAACAAACATGGAGGTGTTTTTTTCTCCAATAGGTCCTGAGGCAACATGAAAACTTGAGGCCTGTCAAGCATTTCGGCACACAAGCAGCGCAGGCCGGCGTCCTGCTAAATTCCAGGCACAGGAAGTATAGCTTTCTCACCAAATGATGCTCACATGACACTCGATGTTCTGAAGAAAAGCGCAGCACTGCTGCACATCTGCTGGCTAACAATAAACATGTGGACGTCGACTGACTGAATTCTTAGTATGTTTTTACCACAATGCAACTTGAATGGGAGACTTAAGAAACATCCATGAGTATCGCATTCTCTTTTTGGAGGTTATACACAGACCAGTCTTAAAACTTAATCTGATTAAATCATTACACAATGATTTTTTTAAATGAATAATTGTAAAACACACATAAAATTATTAATGGAGCAGGTATTTAAAATTCCCCTTTCTACATTTCAAAATGCACCAAAACTGTAGCATCAAACCAAATGCAAAGAGATGTTATGACAGCTTTTGTAGACATGCTGATATCAGGGTTGTACAAAACCAGCACGAGGCTTGTAAAACACCTAACAATACCTTCTGGCACAACCATTCTTAAACACTCATGACTAATAAATTATGAAAGCAAAGTGGTGCAACATAGCCCTGAGTAAACAGATGTTAACAGGTTTTCCATCTGGCTCTTTGCAGACACCTGAGTGAGCTTTTGAGGCACAAGGTGCTGAAAAGCCACAGGACAGCCAAGCATTCACAGCCAATTAGTTTGTCAGAGGATTGGATCACCTCATGCTGTCTAAGGAATCAGGCGTAATTCGTTACCAGCAGCAATAAACATCAACAGTGATATGAGTTTCAGGCAGCTGTTTAACCAATTTAGTCAGCTGCCAGGTCTTTCCCATGGCTATCTAGTCAGCCACTTCAACAGCGATTATACTCAAACATCAGGAATTAATTGCTAAATGTATAACACGCTTCTCCATGTAGATGTACTACATAGAGCTGTGGTACTCCAGCCCAGACTCCAGGGGTCCACATGTAGATGGACTCGGTCAGCTCACATACATAGATGAATTTTTACTTGGCCTTGACTTGGATTTGGACACTTGTGTATGTCTGACGGCCCCATTCCTGACTTTAACTTTAATGTTTTTCAAACAATGCACATGCACCCACTCAGGGTGCCCTGCCAGGCAATTTTACTTTGCATTGGATGGGGGGCGCTGGCAGTGAAATATGCTACTGTAAGGGCACTATATCAGCTAGAAACAGTACTACAACCACTCAAACCCCTCATCATGTCTGCTGATGCACCAAATATTTGGTTGGTATACATCAACCAATATGAGTTTCCATGTAATTCATCCAGTTAAAATAGTATACTGTGAATGCCAGTATTGCAAATAATCAGTTGTGAATGAATGAATGTTATATTCAGAGATGGATAGTTCAGGTCCGGAAAGTAAAAGTTCAGATCAAGATTTTGTTTCAACCAGCCAGTTGAGTATAAAGAATCACAGTCACAGAGTACTCTCCGAACCTGAATTACCTACTTCTGTTTACACTTCATATAGCGCTTTACAGAACAAATGAGGAGTTACTTCAGCCACTACCACTGTGTAGAACACACTAATACGATGTGACGGCAGCCATTCTGCACCAGTATGCCTTCAAGGTGCGCTAATGGTTTTTTATTTTATTTTATCTTATTTATATGTGGGTCACTGGGGTCACTTAGAAATTTTCTAGCTTTTGAAAAAAAGTTTTTTTGTCCATTAGAATAACATTGGATTGATCAGAAATACTATGTAGACATTGTTCATGCTGCAAACTACTATCATAGCCAGAAACAGCTGTTTTTAATGGAATATCTACATTGGTGAAAAGAGGCCCATTATCAGCAACAATTAGTCCTGTGTTCCAGTGGAATGTTGTGTTTGCTAACGCAAGCTTATCATTTTAAAAGGTTAATTGATCATTAAAATACCCCTTTGCAATTATGGTAGCACAGATGAAAGTTGTTGTGCTGATTAAAGTAGCAATAACACTGGCCTTCTTTGGGCTAGTTCAGCATCTGGAGCATCAGCAATTGTGCGTTCGATTACAAGCTGAAAATGGTCTGAGACAAAAAAAATTTCTTCTGAAACTCATCAGTCTATTCTTGTTCTTAGAAATAGAGGCTATTCCATTTGATAAATTGTCAAGAAACTGAAGATCTCATACAACGCTGTGTACTACTCCCTTCAAAGAACAGCACAAACTGGCTCTAACTACAATAGAAAGAGGAGAATGGGGCACCTGGTACACAACTGAGTGAGTGTGTAGTTTTAGAAACAGATTCCTATAGGTCTTCAACTGGCTGCTTCATTAAGTAATACCCGCAAAAGACCTGTCTTAACGTCATCAGTGAAGAGGCAACTTTGGGATGCTGGCCTTCTAGGCATAATTGCAACAAAAAAGTCATGCAGTGGTACCTCTGTTCTCAAACTCATTAGAACTCAAATTTCTTAAAAGTCGACCAGCCAGTTTGAAAAAAAAAATTACCTAGAACTCAATCTGAATCTCAGAAGTCAAACCATGAATGCTGACCTAAGATAACTTGTACCTCAACAAACTGACACCTATCACGGATCAACCCCGGGAATCCCCAAGTAACATCACGAGGCCCACACCCCCAGGGAAACTCAAACCAGTCTTACTTTCCTGAACACAGTGTCTGCCCTGGTAACGTGCGTCTGCGCTGATTTTCTGATTTTTCTGTTTTTATTTGCAGCTATGTCCTCACAGTTTATTCCAAGTTGTTCTAATCAGTCTGTTTAAGTTCATCTGATCTTGCACTCAGATGAAAGATCTTGGTTTTTCCATGGATTCGATTAGTCCTGATTCCTGTCTGCCTCCTGATTTGTCTGACCCAATTTCTGTCCTTAGACTCCGAATTCTGTCCTACCCTTCTTACTCATGATCTGACCATCACTCGCCTTCTGACCACGACACCCGCCAAGCCCCTTGATCGACCCTGCACATCATCCAACCTTCACCTGCCCCTCGACCGGGATTATGTCAGCACCCTTGCTTTAGTTTTTTGGCTCTGGTTTCGACCTGGACTGTTTCGTCTACAAGCTGCTTCATCCCCACTAAAGCCGCTGCACATACCTGACTTTGCATCCGCGTCAGCATCAATCACTACTTGAATTTCCAAAAATTATTATTTCTAACTTTGTTAGCTGTCACGGTCGGCGGGCGTGCAGAGTGAAAAGACCAGGATCCGGGGCAAGGTAAAGGGAAACGAGGATTTATTCCA
>JABFDZ020000066.1:18506649-18527244 GCA_019775955.2 Pollimyrus isidori
AGGGAAGCACAGAAGGTAACGAGGTGGGCGTGGCACACGCAGGGCTGGAACATGCCGGACGACGCGGTACGTAACAGTTAGCAACATTTATTTAGCTATATTTCCTATTCAAATTCATGTAATGAATGTTTTCATATAAATCAAGGAAATTTCTAAGTTACCCCAAACCTTTGAATGGTAGTGTGTATTGAGTAAAGAATAAACCATATCAGTAAACAAAAATTGTTTGAATTAATTAGAATTAAGCACATACTGTAATTTTAAGGACATTTGGATTGCTGAAAATGCGCTTCAGGTGTTTTTGATACGTCAAGTGAAAAATTACAAGACAGCCCTCAGAAGGTCCCAGCATTATTTGTGGGGTGTTATATGCTGCATAAAATTGCCATGCATGATGGATGTCTGTTGGACATAAACGAAGACACATTACAGGACTTTCTGAACTGCTAATACCAACAAAGGAGCTTATATCAGCAGCAGCACGGGCAAGGAGGGGCAGCAGGCAGAAGAGCTGATTTGTCTGTAGCGTGGTAAGGGATCCAAACTGTGAGATATAGAAAAATAACAGCCCTATCGACCTTTTATTTGAACATTTCAAAACACCTTAAAAACTGTAGGTTGTGTTTTGTTTGAAGACTGCACTTTTATTTCTATTTGCCGACTACAGACCCAAAATAAAAAACACCGAAGCATAATTAAGTCACTGTTCCCAGCTGCTGTGCTCATTCAGCAGTGAGCTCTTACACCACTTTTTATAGCACTTTGGGCACTGATTGGATGGTCTGGTGATGCCAGAAAGCAAGGACACACTTCCTGCTAACTCATTCCATACCTGCTTCACCTTGAAAGGTTTAGGAGGAACAGTGGTGCTCCCGTAGATGATTTGTTCACTAGGGTGGGGTGAAAAACATCAAAATTTCCAATAGTAATTTCCAATAGTGTGGAAAAGTTGTTACTGGACCTAGTTATTAAATGTACAAAATATCTTTGAAATAGGTTAATATTTTCACCTGTCACATCAATGTGCAGATCCACGCTACGTATCATCCATATCATAACGCAATGTAAAATTGGTCACCTCGCACACTAGCATGTCCATTTCCTGAGGGGAAAAGAGATCTAGCTTGCCGAGTAAACGGTAATCATACCATCGTAATAGGAATCTGCTGTAGATAATGCGCCACTGCCTTTCAAAGGTGAAGTGATGTGCCATTCTGATTGGTTCATTGAATGTTATGCCCAAAACACGCCTCTGAATAATTAAGACAGTTAGAACAACATTTTTGAGCCTTGCACTGGCGCCAAATCTGTCTTTTTTTCAACATCAAAATAGCAAAATGGATTTGGACACACCCATATACGTTAGCTGCGCTTTGCGCTGCACCTTTGTGTTAAATTGTCAAAACAGAGCTCATAGTCTTGACTGGGACTCAACTAAGGTGGACCTGAACATTACACTGATACTATAGCCACAGTAAGTCTAAAATTACAGCAAAGCTTATTAATATATAGATAATAATGAAGTATTCAAGTGATAATGCTTTATGGTACATACTGTCCATTAAGTATCCTATGGAAAAACTGTGATTTCTCCACTGGTATGATCGAATTGTGATCACTGTACATGTTTTCTTCTTAAGTGTTATAAAATCCACATGTTGACCAGCAATGGTTAATGTCTTCATCGTGCCATTTTCCCTTTAAAGTTCATGTTTGGTTGGCTCTAATTATAAAATAATGTACAAACTACGTACATGGATATGTCTGCATGCTACAACTTATATCTCATTTCAGTAAGAAAATGGTACGGATTCAGTTGGATTTTAAAGCTTATGAATGCACAATGTGCTGGGATGCAGAGAGCTTGAAAGGCCTCAAAGAGAATTTACATTTTCTACAGTGAAAAACAAGGATGAGCATACTTGCTTTCATTTGCTTATCTGAAATGATATCAGTATCAAGACAGAACATAATGTGGTAACCAATAAATAATTTACTTATATTACATTTATGTTACATTAACATTTGCCACGGTACTGGACTATACAGAACTGATTAAAGAGATGCTTTCAAAATTTTCACATGATGAAAGAAAAATGCAAAAAAAGCAATTTAGGTGAAACTAAAGTAAAAGAAAAATTACCAAATAGTTTGTGGCAAACCTGATATTCAAAGTGTGACACAGCATCTGTCTTCCCCAAACAGGAGGCAGATCAAACACAAATCAGAAGTGAAATTTAAAAAATTCAGATGTTCTTGACATTTCTACTTCGGATGAATTACCAGCAAATTTTGTAAAATGAAAAGCAGTTGTAACAGGCCTATTTGATTTCTGACCTAGGCCTATCCCAGTTTGTTATCAGCTTGTTAAAAGCAATGGACATTGAAACAAAGCAGTACAATGAGTGTGGGCCAAGTTGCAGGGTTTTTTCCCCCCAACATTTTACTGAAAAAAAACAATGTATTAAAAAATCATTGCTGACATCTTTCTTAGTTTTGAAGAATCTTTCTGGGGTTTCCAGGAACATATACACGTTTAATTGCCAGTTATTTGATTGTCAGACATTTTGCGTGTGTTTGTTTCTAGAAGTAAATATTTATTGAATATTTCATGTGATTATGTGTTGTTTGGTCTTTGTACAGCTCTGAAATGGAGATTTCAATGTGATTAATCAATCTGCTGTGCACGCAAGTGTTTGTACAAAGCCTGAAGGGTGATGGATATGCTCTGCAGGGTTTGCATTCCATGTTACAATTCATAAATTATCTTAAATTTCACCAAGGGGTGCCTAAAGCTTTGTGAAACAGATTAACTCTATGACAAACCTAAACTTTCCAGCATCAAATTTTCTTAAGTACTTGCTATAGCTATAGGTCTTTACTATGGTGGATGATGGTGGATGATGTTGTATTGTAGTTGCAAGTTTAATGGTTAAGAAATGCTTTAAGGGAAAATAAATATAAATTTATTTTGGAATAGATAATGTTAAAAGAAGAAATGATGGAGGTGGAATCTCAAAGTATATATAATGCAAATGGGACCAGAATAGGAAACATAATGAGAGTATCAGAGAAAGCTTCTGCCTTCTGCTCAGGTTGTATGGTATCGGAGACTGCACCCCTAGTCCTAAATTACTGTGTGTGCTTTATAGTTTCTACTGTTTGATGATCAAGTCACTATAAGTTTCTATTTTGTTATGCATTTAAATGACTTCCAAAAATAGCTGTCTGGCACAAGACAAGAATGCAGCACACGACCAGCTCTGAAAAAACTTGAAATCTACATACAAACCATGCTTTTCCTGCTAATTGCTCTCCACAGTAAACACAGCAAAGCATGGGTAAACACAGTTAACTCTCTATGCTATCACCACAGAGCAACTGATATCACCCGGAGACAAGAGGAAACTCCAGGTTTTCCTGAGAATATTAATTGGGAAGTAAAGCAACAAGGAAGCTCCACCCTGCCGCCAAGGACTTCGCTTTCCCATGAGAATGATTACAGAAAACTGGACCTCTCTTACTCATTCATTGTGCTCAGAAGTGAATGCCTCACACTGACAGCAAAACCCCTGCTAATACTGACGTGACTGGCTGTACATCCACATTTCCTACTTCACATGTTGAGATATGGTTAAAGTGTTTTGCTGAACTAAGGTTCATGCAGTCACTCACAGCTATGGTTACACACAAAAACTTAGGTCTTTAGACAGAAAAACCATGCGTGTTTTGAAAACAAAGCCAATATCCTCCTTTTATACAGTTTTAATACATTTGTTAGAACGGTCCACAAGAGGGCGCCAGAAATACAGATTCTAGTCGTTACAAATAACAGAACACACAACTGATATTTGCACAGATTCAGATAAATTATATACATCTTTTGATCGGTTGTACAATATGCTTTCACCTAATTTCTAAGGATTTATAATAAGAACTATATAAGGACTAATGGGGTATGAATTATGATCTTGGTATTGTGTTAGATCTGAAATAAATAATTTGAGCAGGCATTTATCCTGAAAACTTTTGTGTTCTTATTTAAAACGTATAGGCAATTTTTGTCACAACATAAGGCCACTGCATATTATGACATCTGAGAAATTAAAGCAGAGATAATGTGAATCTCTGCACATCACTGTACACAAGGTTGACATTAACTTTTGTTTCAATTATGAACAGCTGTCTTAATAATGACCCTAGTTGGGACATCACCTCTGACTAAAGGAGCCTGCCTTTCCTGGGATGCTTCAAGGAAGAGTTTTCCCTGCAGTTCCCCCAACTCTGGGGAAGTCATTTGTTGTCCTTCGAAGGGTCTACAGGCATCTGGAATATGTATTTCAGTTAGAAGCATGTATAGAACTCCTGAAAACGTTCAATTATTAGGCCGGATATAACATTTTTGGTGACCAAAGCCAACATATGTCTATAAAGTGTCTGCATCTTCTCCAACTTAATTTTTATTGCTGCCATCTGTTCTGCTTTTATGGAGGAAGGCCGGAAAAAAAACTGTCTTTCTGCTTGATGGTCTCTATTGCTGTGCAGATATTATGACAGTAACAGGCTAAATTCCATGATCTAGTTTGTCAACATATTTCATGTATTGATGAGGTGCAATGTCTTTGTTTTGGTCAGTGGTAATATAAGTCATTTTTATGACTTAAACATTGGTATACAATATGCTTCCGTGCATGTGTGAATTTCAGCCATCAAAAACACAGTCAAGTTCGTACTGATTAACATCTTATGTAAATGCAAGAACATAAAAGATATATACATGGTGTGTATATCCAAGATGTGCATACTAGTTTGTGGTTACCATAAATAAAGTACATACTGAAGGTCTGTAAATAATGGAGATCTCACATTTGATACACCACCATACTTTGACATGATTCATTGCAAGGCTGTTAGGGTTAATGCAGAGTATTTACATTTCAGGCTTCAGTGGTCTGCTCAGAACTCAGGAACTGACAGTCAGCCTTTTCTTCACGCTGTTTGCGAAACTGTTTTGGATTGTGAAGGTTCAGATAAACTAACCAAAATGAATTCATTTCATTATTTTTCATTTAATTATTTTACAGTTCACTCCAAAAATGCTCTTGTACGTCTGTGACTGAAGGCCCGTAGAATTAACCAACTTAGTTCACTTGTAGTTATTGAATTTACTTTATCTTTTACTGCCCTCTGCTGGGGACTTTTTCAATTTTTAAATTCAGTATTTTTTTGTTTAGTGTACTTTAATTCATGGTTAAAATCAGAATCCTTTTATTCTCCATGTAAAAAATACGTCTTGTATTTTTTACATGGAGAATAAAAGGATTCTGATTTGTTTTAGTAGTGACACAAGTATACAGCAGAAAATACACAAATACAAAACACACAAAACAATAAATAGAATAGAGAGATGGTGAATAAGTAAATGTGCTATTGCTAAATAAACAAACAGTTAAGCAGGCATAAAAATCAGGGTGAGGTGACAAAATGAATAGGATACAAGCAGTTTGAGAGAATGTGCTGATAAGCTTAGAGTCAATAGGAGTATAAAATACAGTTGGTGACTAAGTGAGGAAGGTTCTCACGGGGTCAGTGTGCTTCTTGTGGGACCTCACTCTGGAGGGCAATTGTCTGGGGGAAGAAACTGTTCAAGTGGCAGGTCATCCTTGTGTTCAATGCTCTTAGTCTCAGCTTTTGAGAATGAAGATGTCTGAAAAGGGATGGACCAAAGTGAGAATAGTTAAAGATTATTCTCTAGGACCTGTCCCTCATTCATGATGAGTAGAGAACTCTAGTAAGAAGGAGTTTGCACCATTTTCAGGGAAGATCATAGTCTGCAATTTTCTATATTCTTCACTTAGAGTACAGTGATGTATTTCTCTATTGGTGGTTTGGGAGCTTGCACCTTTCTGATGTGTGCCTTTGGACTGTGTGAACGGAAAAAATATTGCAGCAGTTGTTTTCACATAACAGTGCCTCAGTGCACAGATAAACGCTTAGATGTGGAGAGGTAACCTTTTACTAGATATGCATGTATATATTCTAATGACAAAAATATTTTTCCACCACCACTTGTCATTTCAAAACTTACACATCTTGGCATATTTTGACCAGGTACTAGTCATAGGTCACAGCATCTGCATAAAGCAAAGTAACCATCTGGGGAAGTCATTTCTGATTTTTAACTATAGTCGAGTTTCCTGGTGATTAGTGCAGTCACATTCCATGTAAAGTACAGTGTTACTCAGAAACTTTGTCACCATTAAACAAATTGCTTGTTTTTTATTCCCTTCCCGATATTTTTGCTAAACCAGGAAGTAGTCGTATTTATCACCAAATCCATTTTCCCTAGTGCAAAGTGTGTGAGAGGTCTGAAATGAAATGCCATGCTTAGATCGCATCTTCTGTGTGTTATGCCTTATGGTGTTTGTTCACACTCATGTGCTTTTCTCTCAGGCATTTCAATATTCACTGGAAACGACGAGGGGCGAATTTCCTGAAATTTTCTTATCTATACCACATTCGTTCTGTCTTTTGACATAGAATTTAGGAATGACTTGGCGCTAATTAGTCCTCGGGAAATTCACCCCACATCATTTTCATCATTAGAATATATAGGCCTACAGTACATTTAAAACTCATAATAATCCTCGAACCTCTAGATCAGAGCTATGCCATGGACGTATTACATTGCATTGTTGCAATCTTGCATTCTTGTAAATTCTTTGTGCAAAGGCAGGCCGGGTTCTGCTTGTGTTCATTTGAATGAATATAAAAGATTATGGATGTTGTGTCATACCGACTATTTGATTAAATTATTCTCACACAAAGTCTGCTGTTAGCCTAGTTAATGCGCGCGCACGGGGAATATGCTTTTTTATCATCTCGCCCCTAAGTGGTTATGGATGTACCCACATGTTGCTAATAAACTAGTTAAAAATTAAACGTTTCAACCCTTCGGTCTTCTTGCACAGTCTAATTTATATCTGTTGTGACGGTCCCACAACTCCATGTAGGTAAGAAAACTATGTTCTTTTTAAACAGTTGATAAGAACGAGGGGAAATGACGAATTGATGCTACCAAACCAGCTTATTTTTGTCAGTCTGTGAAACCGAGAGTTGCACGTTAGTTGTGCTTTTTAATCTTTAAACCACACGGATACCGGAAACAGATTTAAAAGGAAATTTTATTTACTGAAAATTGCACGATTTGGCGCTTTCGCTGTATTTTCAGAATTAGCAACGAATTAAACACGTCGCTTATGTCTCAAATAATTCATTTTGTTTTAAACATGAGCAACTTTCAGTCTGTCCGTTGTCTGTCAGTCTTTCTCCGGGGGCGTTTTCGGCGTGTTTTCTTCCGTACTGAATTTTTCCCCTTGGCAGCATCAGTAGTATAGAGCCTGCCTCCGACGAGCGGTGGCCGTGTATTTAGCTTGTAAAATATCAGGATACATACCAGGACAGAGAATAAGAATAAATACAATCTCCTAGGGGATTTCACGGGAAAACCCGGGCCTGCTTTGATACGTTAAAGGAGAACAAACAGGTACAAATAAGAGAATTACAGAAATATATCGAGCTATTCGCGGTTGGCGTCATACTAGGCTTTTCGACTGATACCATGTCTGGCAGGGTACGTTAGCCTACACATTTAGCGGATTGAACACGCACAGGAAGGAACGGAGCCAGGCTACGGCCCTGCTTCAGACCTTTCGCCTAAATACGAGGCGGCAATTGTTTGTATAATGCTCTCATCTGGACATTGCTTTGGATAGCTATGATTTGTCAACTGTTAGCAACATTGTGCATTTTATTACGCCAGGGCAGCCTGAGGTTTGTATCCGAGAGTACTTCTGTAAGGCATATTTTAATAATGAAATAGCGCTCGTTTCGCGTTTTCGATTTGGCTTTGCAGTGTATGTATTTTAGGGGGTATTCATGCTGGCGTACCTTTCCTAGACGTGCTCGCTGGCTAGCCTTTTGAAGCTAGCCTTAGGCGGACTACAACGCTGCATTTGTACGAACGATTCTCGGTCGGGTAGCTTTGACTGGCGGCTAGCTGCCTAACTAGCCACTAAGTTTAAAAAACGCATTGAGTAATAGTGGTTTTAAACACCAAGGACTTGAGCCGTCGTGTGATGAGGCTGGTGTAAAATGCACAGAGCTGGCGAGAGGCTTAATTTTTTCGCAATGGTGCGCTTCCGAGGCCTTTGCGTCGCTTACTGTGTATCCTCGCATACACGTAGCTCCTTTATCCTCTTGGGTCTGCATTGGCTGGGCGCGCAGCATCCGTCAGCTGGTAAATGCAATAGTTGCATTTCCCAAGCGCGACCCTTTGCATTAAATGACTTTCAGAATGGGCATCTGTTCTCGTTGACTCAATCGTCTAGCGGATTCAGGTAAACCGTAAGCTCAGAAACACGCTTAGCAAATTGACTCGTGTCTTTTTTCTTTGGTCGCTTTCTGTAATGTTATCGACGCTGATGAATTGAATATCTGTGAAGTACAACGCTTCGTACGGTGTTTTTATTTTATACCGTATACATACCAACTAGAAACACAGAAAGCTTTTTTCAGATATGCGTTGCAAAGTTTCAGGTGAACGGCATAGGACTACGTGACCTGGATGCACCGAATAAAAGGAGCGACTGAGATGGAATCGCATGTTGACATATATGACCATGAAGGTTCTTCTTAACCAGCTGTACTCCGGTTAACAACCTAATAAAAAGTTAAGGCTCTAACGATGTTGCACAGAGAAACGCCAGTCGTATTTGTACACTTTTTCCACGAATGACGAACTTCGTGAAAACAGTAATAAAATGCTGAAGTGCCGATGGAGGGAGTTTTCAGAATGTCTGAGTTCCTCAATTCGCCAGCAGAAAACTACTTTCAATTATATTGCGACATACTTTACCAATGACGATATCGACCAGACAGGTTATTGCTTACGGATATTTCGAGCAGCTACACCTGGGCATGAGTGGGACCTTTTCCAGCATTTCAACTGACAGCCCAAAATGGAAACACGTGCAAGCTGCCCATTCATACAAAATGTGTATAATTAAAAGGCGTTTTTTTTGCAAGGAATGCATTTGAGCTGTAGGTTAGAAGAAAAAAAAAAACTTTTCCCTCTCAGCAGCAGGGAACTTATTCTGTTTTTGGTATGTGGATTCAGTAACTGTAGTGTTCCTCTCAGTCTGCCCTGTCCTAATGACCAACTGTTAGGTGATAACCTGCAGAAGAGTAGAACACACAGAAAACATCTTTTTGCCTTATTTCAAAAACTTTGTTTTATGGTGAGAAATGCCTGCTACAAATGATGGCTATATCATCTTTGCCCTCTTGTGCAGTTTGAATTTGAGAATAAAGCTGTGCTGAGCCTGTCTCATGTCTGACTGAAATGTCATCCACAAATACTGGTGTGATGAGATGAAATAAAGGTGCTCCATCTTGTCCTTATATTTTTACATCTGTGCAAGTTTGTACAGACAAACTAGGAGAAAGAAGGTGAATGTGGAAAATCGCCTGTGCCATTTTAAGCAGATAATTTTGGAATTATCCTTAAATTACCTATATAGCTCTGCTCATTTGTACCTAAATGTGCTATTACAATACAAAACATTTTACCACCAGTTTCTGTGGACCAGTTACATATTGATATATAATCATTTTAAGATTTGAAAAAAATGATTGTTAGAAGTAATTAAAAATTCATCTCGAATTTAACAGAATTTAACTCATAACACATGCAAAACTTCCGAAACAAAAACCGATTTTACATAACTTTACAGTGCTGTGTACTATAACCTTAATTCCCAGAATTAAGTTAGCAATGCAGCTATTAATTTTCTTTGAACATTATTAAACAAAGGTATGTTCCTATAATGCCATCTGACATGTTAGACAGATAAACACTTTTCTGATAGCCTAATAATTCAGTGTAGTGATTAAAGGGTTCAGCAGCCTTTGTATAAAAGTCTTGAGAATGAGCATGTTTACCAAGTTGTTTAGCTTAATGCACAGGTAACAGCCAGTTAGGCCTGAATATGAGCAGCACAGAAGTCAGTGACTTATTCAGATATTATATTCAGATCATTTTCAGCATTAAACCACACATTCAGCCTGACAGTTCTGAATGCACTGCTAGTGGTTATGCATGAGATTTTCTTAGGGCTATGTGAACCCCCCTCCCTACCATTTACCAAAAAAGGCAACTTTAAGTGTAAAATAAATCACAAATCATTGTATCCTTTTATATAAATGCGACACCCAATTGCTACTCCATAAATTGTTCAATGAATGACACATCAGGTAAATATTAAATGCTATATCGCACCAAAGAAAATTTGTCCCAACTGCAAAGCAACAGCATTTGATTTGAGCATTCGACCTGCAATGCCACATAATTTACAGAAGCAGCATTTGAGCTTCAGTCTGCTGCTGCCTCTGAAATATTAACAACCCACAAGGGCATTGCGTGTACTCTTTGGAAAAACCTGAAATCGCTTCAAAGAACACTTAGATTACATCTGAAAATCTATTTGGGCATTATGCTCATCCACGGGCTCTGACAGATGTGTAAATATGTGTGGATTGCTGCAGTATTCATTCACTAAGTCTGTTTTTCTTAAATGCTTTGTGTGTTAAGGTTTCTATGTGATGAATGACAGGAGTAGCAGGATCCTTGCAGAATGGTCTTTGGACTGCAGCATAAAGTGTGGAAACTCACTCAGAAAACCCAGCTCTATGAATATTGAGTAGAAACCAAAACTAAAATCGCTATAGTTATGGAGTTTGGTATATTTTCAGATGACTTGTTTGCTCCTGATGTTACTCTGTGTTGCAGGATGTCTGCCAGAGGTGGCAAGAAGAAAACCACTAAACTGTCTCGCTCAGCCAGGGCAGGGGTCATCTTTCCTGTTGGCAGGATGATGAGGTATCTACGTACGGGTACCCACAAGTACCGCATTGGCATGGGTGCCCCGGTCTACATGGCAGCTGTCATTGAGTACCTGGCAGGTAAGCATGGGGTCTGCCCATACCTTTTGGCTGAGAGGCTGTTGATGTGTGCCAGCTAGCAGGTTACCTGATATGGTGGACTGGGTAATAGTGTTGTCATTTGGCTACATATTTTCTGGCCAAAATGTTTGATGGTCTTGTAAACATACACTTGAGTATTTACTAATATAGATAATGATACAAACACCACCTTTTTTAATGTGTTAAAATAGTTTTGATGACGGATTTTTAAATGCAAGACTAATAGTTGATAAGCAATTGATTGTAATATAATTGAGATCATAATTCTCCACTACCTGTGTAGCATTATTACACTGACTTAGTTTATACTTTAAAATGGTAATAATTATATCTGAAAGGGGCTGAAAATTGGATGCTGTTTTTGTATGTTTTTCAAACAATTCATTCCCTCTGGTACCTTTTGTCCTAGCTGAGATTTTGGAGCTGGCAGGTAACGCGGCACGGGACAACAAGAAGGGCCGTATTACACCAAGACACATCAAGCTGGCCATAGCCAATGATGAGGAGCTCAATCAGGTGCAGTTGGACAATCAGTGACACTTCACTGATATTTACACAAGGGGGTATCCACACCCATGGGGCTGGGGGTTAAGGGCCTTGTCAAGGGCCTATGGACATGTAGGTTTTCTGGTCGTGGTCATTTTTCAGAAGAAAATTGTTTCCGTTTACATTTATGTGGCATGTGTGTACATCTCAGGTCGCTGTTCCCATAAAATGAGACACACTTTTCATCCGCAATACTTGCTAACAAATTTAAAATAAAATAGCTAAAATATAGTTTTATTTTCATTTATTTGCCAAAAATGTACTGGATCACTAGTGACCTGAATAAGGTAAGGTTTTTGTGCTTTTGAAGTGCTGGACATTAAAACTTTGCTCAAAACTTGTTTTTTTCCCATCTCCCCAAGTCAGAGTTACTTAGAATATCACTGAAATAAGTTAAAATAAAAAGTGTGCTCATTTTGATGTTTTTTTTCCTCATTACCTCCCACTCTTTGTCCTGGAATGGCTTGGTGTGAACGGGACATAATTATTATCGCTGATGTTTCATCTTGTCACCTGCAGCTTCTTCGTAGTGTGACCATATCTAATGGAGGAGTCCTACCTCGGATTCATCCCGAGCTGCTGTCCAAGAAGAGGGGCAGCCGTGTCAAGGTGGATACTCAGGTCACCGTGCCAGAGAAACGCACCAGTCGAGTGAAGAGCATCAAAAAGCCCTCAGCAAAAAGAGGAAGAGGAAAGCCAAGCCGGAAGCCAAGGGTGTGTGGACTGGAAGTGTTTGGTTTACCTGGTTTGTTCCATGACATGATGAGAGAGATTTGAGTGACAAAGAAACCAGTGGTTTTCTGTGCCTAGAAGCTGATGTGTACCTTTCCTCAACAGAAAAATGCAGAACATGACAAAGAAGGGGCCTCCAGTTCAACTACAGAAGATGGTCCAGGTGATGGCTTTACAGTCCTTTCAGCAAAGAGTTTGTTCCTGGGTCAGAAGGTTGGCATCCTGTTTTTGATGTTCATATCTGCTACAGTAAGCTACTGGCCTTTATTCTGTACCACCATGGTACAGCCACTGTGATCCATTATCTAATCTTTGTAGGTGTATTCTGCTTGAAAGTTTTTTGGCCTTTTCGGTGTACAAGTGATAATTTATCTGCCGAGGTTGATAGACTGCTTTTCTCAGCTTTCATTGACAGAGACAGAAATGGGCAAAATTGGATCCATCAAAGTAGAGGGAATCATCAATCCCACCAATGCTGATATAGACCTAAAGGAGGGCATCGGTGAGTGACAGGCAGGGCTGTCATGTGATTGAATGGTGGGCACCTCAAAGCCCACAAAGCTAATTGGTTAAAAATGTCAAGCTCACCTTGTAGGAACGAAGATCAAATGCTGTTTCTGGTTCTTCCTAACGCTTTTGTGACTGGCTGTGGTTTCAGGCAATGCTCTTGAAAAGGCTGGAGGGAGAGAATTCCTGGAAGGAGTAAAAGAACTAAGAAAATCCCAAGGCCCTCTGGACGTTGCCGCAGGTGAGGAGAGCAAAAGCAGTGAAACAGGGGCAGGCTGACCCCCACGTGCATTTACAGTAAAATCCCATTATAGTGGACTTGCTTATAATGGAAGAATCGCCTATAATGGACGAAGTCCGCTGGTCCCGGCCTTGCGCCTTTAAGAACATGCAGAAAAAGCATCGGACTCGCATATAATGGACAATTTGGTCCCCATGGCCGCTTTTAGCTGTAGTTCTGTTTGGCTATAACGGATACACAGTCTCCGCCTACAAGGCGTGTGGCGTGCCGCTGATATCCAGCGCAGATACATACGTAGTCGGGATTATTAATAGTCACGGATCTTGTCAGGTAAAGTTGGATTACTACATGTACAATATAATAATCTATAGGCCTACCACAGTGTCTGCTGGGGTCTGACATGAGTAAATGGTGTCCTGTAGTTGTGTTCTGGGAAAACAGCAACTCTGCATAACAGACTTTGGATATGAAGGACTGTTTTGCCAGGTCCCTTGAAGTCTGTTATAACTGGATTTTACTGTACATTTAATTAGCTTTTTAAAAGTGAAGGCATGTGTGTTACTGATAGAAATGATCAAAAAAGCCAAATATTTTGCAAATCATAGACACTCTTGCAGTGTCACTTTAGCAGCATCTCATGTAACACTGAGCCTGACGCAATAAGCCGCCAGTCATCAGACAAAAAGAGCTGAAAGGCGACTTGCCCCCCCCCCCCTACCCATCTGCAGTTGCAGTTAGCCAAGCCAGTGGCCTGGCAGCTCGCTTTGTCATCCACTGCAATGTCCCTCAGTGGGGCTCAGAGAAGTGCGAGGACCAGCTGGAGAAAACGGTTAAAAACTGCCTCTCTGCTGCAGAAGAGAAGAAGCTTAAGTCAGTGGCCTTTCCCTCTCTCCCTGCAGGCCGGTAAGGCGGGAATTCACACATTGGTCTCTGTACAGGTTCTCTGTTTTGTAATGCTGATAGTGACCTTCACACGCAAACCATCCCCATGCCTGGCCACATTATACAGTGTGCATGTCATAGCAAGGTGCGGCTATTATGGTCCACACATTTCATCAGAAAAACAAACAGTGCTTAACACATGAAAGTTTCACACAAACATGAAACGCTTATCCAGCACAAATTAATATTTGCCCCTATACAGCTCCAAGACCTTTAGCACCTGTGAACATTGCCGCTGGAGTGTACTAAGGATATAGAAAAGAATCACCCTCTTTCAAAATATTCACAGTTTGTTGTTTTCCAGCTGTATTGACTGAATGCAACTTATAACACCAAGTGAAACATAATAGCAACAGTTCAGAATAAAAAAATAAAACCTTGACAGAGATGGTTAAAAGTTTACCCACTGTGGCAGTACTTTGTAGAACCACCTTTTGCTTTGGTTACAGCTGTGAATCTGTTGGGATACCTACCTATCAACTTCCCTTACTATTGGTGGATTGCGATCTTCAAGTCCACAGGTTTTCAGTAGGGTTTAAGTCTGGGCTCTGGCTAGGCCACACAGGGACATTCAGCTTTTTCCTCCTTCAGCCACTGTGTAGTGAACTTTGTTGTGTACTTCAGGTCATTGTCATGTTGGAAGGTGAACCTTCTTCCCGTTGATAACTTCCCGGCAGAGGGCAGCAGATTTTCCTCTAGAATTTTACAGTATTTTGTCCCATTCATTTCCCAATCTATCTTGAGTGCCCAGTCCCTGCTGCAGAGAAACAACCCCATGCAGGATGATACCACCTCCATGCTGTATTGTTCTTTAGATGCTAACCTGTTCTGGCTTTTTGCCAGACAACCCGCTTGGCCCTGAGGCCAAATAATTTTGGTCTCATCTGACCATAACATCTCTTCCCATACGGCCTAGAATCCTCAAAATGCTCAAAATTCTTGAGTGGCTTCTTTCTTGCAACCCTCTCATAGAAGCCACATTTCTGGATCGTTTGTGATATTGTCACCACATGTACACAATGATCACTCTTTGCCAAAAATTCCTGTAACTGCGTCAAAGTTGTCATAGGCCCACTGGTAGCCTCTCTGGCCAGTTTCCTCTTTGCTCGTCCATCCAGTTTGGAGGGATGGCCTGATCCAGAACAGGTCCTATTAGTACCAAATACTTTCCACTTCTTGATTATGGACTTTATTGTGCTCCTAGGCATTGGTAAATCACCTGTCCACAGCCTGAGACCTGTTGACAGTGCCTTGCTATCCATGATTGATTGTTTGCTTTCAGTTGCACTCCCAAGGACAGGAATGCTCTAGAAATAGCTTTTTTTAATGCTGAACTCATCAGAATGATCACAGGTGGAAGCCAATGAGCTTGGTGTACAATGGAGAAGGTGATTAGTTACATCTGACAGTTTACAGTATTGTTTAGGAGGGGGTGATCCTTTAACCATCTCAGTGATTCCTTTTTACATTTTCTTTCTGAACTGTCACTATTATATATTATCACTTGGCTGTTATAAGTAGCAATGAGTAGATAAAGCTGGATAAATATTATTGTGTGTATTCATTTTGGGCTGCAAGCAAGAAAATGTGAATATTTTGAAGGGGGGTGATTCTTTTCTATACCCACTGTACTTGCATATATGTATGTGTCTTTGTTCAGGAATGGCTTCCCTAAGCAGACTGCAGCCCAGCTGATCCTCAAGGCCATTTCCAGTCACTTTGTGTCTGCCACAGCCTCCTCTCTGAAAAACATCTACTTCGTACTGTTCGACAGCGAGAGCATTGGCATTTATCTTCAGGAAATGGCTAAGATGGATGCCAAGTGAAGACTTAGTGGTTCTCACCATGTTTCAGGTGGATTTCTTTGCAGCTGGTATAGTGCGATGCACAGAAAGCTGTGAGTAGAAGTTTTTAACAGTGAAGATAGTTTCTGTGCGGGACACAAAATGGTTGTGAGTCAAGTACTGTAAGAGTTCACTTTACACTGTTTTCCTCTTTTAAAATACGACATTTGTATAGGATAGGAAGAGTTAATATCCCATCGCTTGCCATCTCTCCTCACAGATGTTTTTACATTACACATAAGGATGAATTGAGATTAATTTTTTTTTCTTCTTGCCAGTTTTCTGTGTAGTTTCAGATACTGTTAGTAACTGTACATCATTCTGCTTTGAAATAAAAAACAGATGTTTAGATCTTAAAAACACTGTTTGGATTTTTTCCCCCCATTTTTCAGGCGATTAGATTCCTAAATTTCCTCCTTGTTTACTTGCTGCTTGTGGTATTGTAACTGTAATTTTCTCTTCTTAGGGATTCTGCAGTCCATAAGTCATTTGATGGATTTAAGAGTTGGGGCAGGTCATGATGGAACTGGCTTCCATGTCTCAGTACAGCACAGTGGTCCAAACTTACCGGTAGGATGACGTTCAACAACACTGGTTTAAAAGCAAGACAAATGATAGCTTTTTTTATTTATTACATTGTAAAAATTACATTACCATTTATATATACACATTACTTCATCAGGTCATTCTTTGTTACCTAAAACATATTCCTGACATTTCTAATTATGCAGTACAACAGATTCAAATATTGACCACATGATCTTTACACCCACTGCAGAGTGCAGCCGCTATCAGAGTCAAGTCATTACATAAGCTTGATTCCATTTTGCATGATGTGACATAAGGCAGTAGCAAATGATCTCCCAGTACTGGATGTGTCTCTTGAACTTATTTCCAAAAGACGTTCACTCCAAACTTCAGTCCCATGTGCAAAGAAGGGGTTTCATGGCTAAGAAAACTGATAGGGCATCGAACAGGTTCAATATTTATAATAGAGTGCTACTTCGGGGAGCATCTATAGCAGGTATCTCAGTTATTCTAAGATGGAAGATGTACATTAACAATTTACCTGGATCTTTAGCATGGAGGTTTGATTAGAGGTTTTTTCTTACAGTTTATCTCAACTTCTGTTGTTTATTAGATTAAACAAGATTAATTGTGCTCTTGGTCCCCATCAGTCTAATAAGACTGCACTGACAGTACAGCATTTCTCAATGGCCACCACTTACAAGCACATGAAAAACTCACCCGCTCCACATAGCAAAATAAATCTAACAATGTACTCTTCTCAGTAAGCCCTCTTGGAAAAGTGCAGCTTGATTAGTTATTTCTGAAATTACTTCTCTATACACTAAACAACCAGTCATTCATTGGGACAGATGGTTTTGTTACATTTGGAATGTTCCAGACCTAAAACAATACCAAAAAACAAACCAGTGGTATCCTCCTCTTTTTAGAATATAAGACATGGGCTGAAATGTACCTTCAATCATTAACTACTGAAGTATGCGCTGTTGTTAAGATGACTATAAGCAACCTGTCTGGAAGGCATTGGTTCTAAACAGCAACAAATTAGGTTCATGTTGCAAACAATTCACCGTTTAAGTTCTTCTTCTGTAATAGTCTTTCAGTATTTATCGGTCCATTTCAAAATTGCTAAAAAACCAAATTGTTTTTCCTATGACAGAGTGAGAGATACCAGTGTAATATTTTTCTGTACATGTAAAGTATAATCTAAGTCATAACAAATGACAGTTTAATACACAGTTCTGCCCTCTCCTTTTCAAAGCCACTGTACCCAGGTACACCTTCATGGTAATCATGAACATTCCATACAATGACCAGCATGCAGATTCCAGGTGAGTTCATGGGGAGCCCTCCCTGTAGTTTCAAACATACTTAATGAAATGTGTCAGTGTACAATGCTGTTTTGGGAAGATCTGACTTGCTAATATCAGATCACCCTTGATTTTCATTAGTATGCTTCCATAGTGTTGCATGACGCACTCCAGGACAGTAATCACCAAGTGACCAGATAACAGGTTTAGCACAGAGTGCAGCACCAGAGTGACTGAATTTACAAAGCAGAATGAGACGTCAAAGTTCCCAGTTCTTATTTGATGACCATGCTAGCATGTGTTTTCTTTGAGAAGTCGTCATTATTTCCTGTAGTAGGCACAGCAATGCTGGGGAAACCGCAGTCAAATAATGGTTCAGGAGCTAAAACAACATGTTCATTTTGGGCCTCCTCCTGTCTTTACCATGAGGCACCGGGTGTGGAAACTCTACTTTACCTCAGAGACGTCACTGGGCTCTGTGGGCCGAGAAGCAGGGAGCAATGGTACGGGACAAGTGGCCTCTATAAGGGCGGGATTAAGGATGATTGGCAAGGACATGGGCGGTACGCCCACCTGCAGCGGCGAGGCCAGAGGCTGCAGGATGAGGGGAGATGACTGATTGATGGTAGGAGGAGCCTCACTGGGGCTCATCTTCACAGGGATGGGCACTGGCAATGTAGAGGGCACTGGAGAGGATCGCTCTGTTCAAAAAATACCAAACCAAATGTTTAAGATGGGAGAAGAACATGTCCTGTATTTGCATGCACACATTCGGTACTACAGTGACAATGCATCTAACTGCAGCTCACCATTGGCACTGAGAAGGGGAGGCTCCTGGGGTGACTCTGGCCTGCTGGGAATCTTTGGCTCAGTGGGGGTTGCTGGCACTGGGGATGCAGTACGAGGAGCTGGGGCTGGGGAGGGCTCGACTGGCACGCTAGAAACAGGTTCTACGCAGCACACAATCCACAGAGGCATCCAGTCATTCCCCAGAATGCATTTGTGAATGGCCTTTGGCAAGATTTTAACTATAACAATGGTTTGCTTGGAATGGGTGACAGAAATTGTATTGCTGGTTTAATAAGTACCATCATGTCCCTAAGGACGTGTGTGAATGTTTATCTTCCCTTCCCATCTATTGTTGTCATTGAAATGTTTGAGTTAAATATGAGCTCAAACCAACTTTGCCGTGCATCAGGGACATGGAAGTTAGTGTTCACTTTAATTGGTATCCAAAAAGAACACTTAAAATTTTATGCCCTCCATGTCAAAGGTAGGAGCCCCATCGAGCATTCCTAGAATATTCATTGGTCATTAAGTTTGACAGTCTGGACAACTAACCTTGACCTAATTTAACTTCAGTGTGATGAGTACCAAGTCTTTGACCAGTGCTGTTATGTGAATTCACGCAAGCCAAGGTGAGCTGTGTAAGACCACAACACAGGATCTGTGTCGGCTCCGCTACCTGGCATGACAGCCTGCTTGAAGAGCTCCTGTCTTAGCCGTGGCAAGAAGCAGTCAATCCTCTCCCAGGTGATCTCCCATAGGTCAGAGTATCCGGTGCGTGAGTCGGCACAGTGGAAGATGCCAGCTGTGTCCATCACCAGGAGCATGTTCTTCAGGGACTCTGGGATGGCTTCCAGCTGGTGACAACACCCAACACATCAGTCAATTATTAGCCACTTGCAGACTATCTGCAGTGAGCAGTCATTCATGTAAACTGGCTTACTGACCAGCAGGTCACTCGATCCGGCGTGCATGTATTTGTCCATGAAGTCCAGAATGGTGAGCCACAGAGCAGCAAATGTAGGAAGTGACAACAGAGGAGAGAGATGCTGTAGGAAGACCTGCAGTGTCGCACAGGAAAAACAATTCAGCACAGAGTATTTTCTATGGATCAATCGTTTTAATTATTTTCCTGCTTGTTTTTCTTGCACACGAGTCTTCGGTTCCTTTGTAAGGTTCTGACCTTTGACAGCAGGGTACAGGCCCTCATGCGGGTTTCCTCCATGCCACCCACATCTGCAGGGCTGATGTTGTCTAGCAATTTGGTTAACAGTGGGAACAGCACCTGCATACCCATGAAAACAGCAGTACTATTAAGAAATGAAGCACCAGTATCACTAAAGCTTCAGGCACAGTCAGTGGGGTTCAGACAGTTTGTCTATGCTTTCATTTCCCACATAAAAGCTGGGAGATATTAAAAAAAAAAAGAAAAAGAAACCCAATCTTTTAATAAAAAAAAATCTATATAAAAATAATACACACCTTTTAATTTACATTTTTTTACTTGAAATAAAAATGTGAAAGCGTGATTTAAAAGTCTAAAGCAGTGATTTATAAACTTAAGGCAAGCATTAATAGCATGTCATGTTTACGCACACAAAAACTTAAGGAGTATTTAAAAAAATAATTTGTGCATTTAACTGATTTTGAAATGTAAGCCAAAAGCTAAATCATGAGTCTTTGCTATTTTACTATGTGCGCCCTGCCTACTTTCTGATAATTGGTGATAATCGCTGGTCAGTTAGTGCCAGGTATTGAGGGTTCTCATCGATTATCAAAAATATCATGATATCGCCCTGACACCAGTGGGTGTCACAAGCTGACAAGCATGTTCTGGGGTCTTTCTTACCTTGTTGAAGCAGGACTCCCATTCCACAGCATCCAGGGTCTGCAGGTCATGCACTAACAGCGCTCTCTGCAGGTAAGTGAGGGCCTGCATTCGTACCTGACGCCGTGCATCACAGCATAGCCAGGCAATCCCTGTGTTAACAAACCACTGGATTTGTGATCAAGCTCATCACATGACAGTAGACACTGATTACCAGTGTTGGGCATTTCAGGTTCACAAGCTACAAATCCAGACCAGGATTTTGTTTTTACCAACCAGTTCAGCATA
>JABFDZ020000066.1:18571327-18582429 GCA_019775955.2 Pollimyrus isidori
ATATATTATATATATTATATATATGTATTGGTCATGTATATTTGTGCAGGTGTTGAGTAGTTCCTACTCCAGTACTGTTTGCACTTGTACCTGGGCAGTCATTGGACAGCACAGTTCAACCTAGTAGCACTTATGTCATGCCAACTCCTCGACAGCACATATGACTGTAATGTGCTATTTGCACATCACTTTGAACAAAAGCATCTGCTAAATATGGAATATAAAATGTAAATGGCAGCACTGAGTGTGCATAGGGACAGCATGGGGTTACTCACCTTTAGCACTTTTCCCCTGCTCTCCTCTACCTGCACTCCAAGAGTCAGGCTGAGAGACAGAGGAGTAGCGAGTGTGTCTTCAAAATTAAGATAAAGCTGTGCTGTGGTGTAAGGTCTGATGGGGGCGGCCAGGGAAAAGACACAGGCATACTTCATAATGGAAAGCCAACTATCAGGTTAGGCCAATGGAAAAGAAAGCTCAGCCCCCCCCCCCCCAACACCACCACCCTGCAAAGGGAGAGCAGTTGTAAATTCTTCAAGGGCCACACACTTATAGTACTTTGGGTCCATGCTTTGGTTGGGTGCCTGACATTTATTACTCAGAGTTTAAAAATAAACAATAAGAAAATGGTGGGAGAGTGTCCTTTCTAATCCTGGAACGGACAGGTTATTCTCATGATCGGAAAAATATATTTTTAATTGCGCATTCACCAGTTAGAATGCTGAATATAAACAGAGCAGCCTACTACTAACTCGGTAACAAAAATAGCAGAAAGAGTCCAGCTCATTATAGCAGCTCTTACAGTTAAGGGCGCACAAGGGCAGCCTCCCCACAAATATACACGCTGCAGAGATGGCCGCCCACCAGATGACATGAGTTATGGCACTACCTCCCACCATGCATTTGCCAGCCACGTTCCTGCGGTTCAGTTTGGCGACGGCACAGTGTCGAAATGCAGAGCCGCTGGATACGTCACAGCTGCACATCCCTGTCTCAGCGCAAAGCTTGACCTTGATCTTTAGCTCCAGCAGTGGACTAGCTTCACTACAAGTGTGGTGGAAGCCAGACCCTGACGCTTAAGGAGCTGCTACCAGGGCGCCCGCTTACAGTTGGGGCATCGGGACAGAAAGACATGTGCGATGATGATGGGGGAGGCCTTGGCTGGACGCACAACCTTAAAGCCCAATTTAGGCAAGTTAGGCCAATGAAAGCCATATAACCTGCTATGGAAAATGTTGACAGGCCGGCGTGGAATTCTTTGTATGCGCCCGGTCATTAGGTGGGGCATGACTGTAAGCTTAAAGGCCATAAAAGGAGGTCAGGTCCATAATTCATCAACGGCCAAAGTGTCAGCGGGGCTGAAGGGCTGCGTTCCACTGAAGCTGAAACATTGCTCAGGTGACTCAGGACCTGTTCGGAGGACCACACAGATGGATACTGAGCTGAGGACATGCCTATGCATTACAGCAAATAACCAACCCTGGGAGCGATCAAGGCAATTTTTGCTCTGGAACCGTTTCATTGATGTACACAGCTATTTACAGGAGGGAAGCGCAGGTGTGACACCTCAACGGCATGGCACCCGCAGTACCCAAGGGAAGAGCTGGTACCACAGGGAAGCATGCTTCACATGCCAGTGCCTACAAGGGTCCAATACAGATACCGCATCATAGATAATCAGAGCCATAGCAATGAGGCAAATCACATGATGCTCAATGATGCTTTAAAATTAAACTGACCTTGAGCAGAGGCTCCTCAATAACCAATTAAACAGGCCAACAGAAAACCTCCCATCACGACCTGCCAGATCATCCTCAGTGCCCCTACTGTAGGCACAGGGTCTTCCCAGATACACCACTCAATTAGAAGTGTGCTTGTGAATCCTGTTACTGTTAAAAAGCTGACGGGCCAGCTGTCACTCACAGCCTGATCTCTCTTTGAATCTTGGGAGTGTCGGAATGGCTAAACCGATATTTGTATGAATAAAAATGAGGGGATTTAGTCAGACGGCTTTCTCTGCAGACTTGTCAGAAATCTGACCTTTGCAGCTGGAGGTTGGCTGAGGGGAGATTTAAAGATTTCAAAAGCAAAGGCTGGAGACGGCTACTGCATAACAAAGCCAGGTGAAGATGAGGAGAAAGGAAAAATACATCTCCCCATAGAAAGCAGCTTGCAAAAGAACATGGACAGTATACTTCCCCTCCCCCATTCTTCAAACAGGATCTTTTTCCACTTTGCACCCCATGAAATTAATACAATGCAATTTAAAAGGGGCCCGATATGGTTAAGACAGTACTAGCACAATCGCTAGCATTAGCAGCAAGAGCTCTACATGTGTCATTAATATTTAGTATAAATTCAAAATTGCTATCAAAACCAGCCATATTATAAAGAAATGTAAAGACACCCTGCTTCCCAAAAAAACAATGTTGTTTCACATGACGAACAAGCCACCAGCTCCACTGAAGATCACAATGTCAGGACAGCTGAACAACCACCCTGTTCATATTCCCAATGGAATGCGTCAAGTACAGAAGAAACTTTTTAACACGTAATATATCTTTTAAGCAGGATCACACGTGAAGTACACTCAGCACCTGTGTGTGGGTAACACACCACCACAGTGATCTGCTAGAGTCACAGGTGTTTGAGCACCTTAGGCAGATGAGGGGCAGCGGCCGATTCCCACCATGCTGGAAGGGGCGGGCGGGGGGTTCACAACAAATGTTTCTCCGTCACAGGACTCTTTCACTGTATGTTCTTTGTTCAAAATAAAGAAATTCATGTTCCAGAAGTGCAGGAAATTATTTTTCGAACGAGAGACAACACTTCCTTTCCCAGAACAATTTATCTCCGGGGCTGACAAGACTACTGCTATATTTACCCAACTGAATTTGCAGATGATATACTTCCAGCTGCATTCTATACACATGTTCCTGTCAATCACAGGAAAACACAAGGAGGAAAATGGAAGCTTTAAGCGGGGCAGGCTGCTGAGAAATACTCATGGCTAATCCACACTTCCTTTGCAGTGGGCCTTTGTTGTTAAGGGAAGATAAAATACCCTGTGTGGCAGGAATTACAGTGCTTTCATTAGCTGACAGCTGGGCCACAGAGGCCAAAGAGCACAGCAACCCACCACACAACCCACAGATAGACACAGGGGAGAAAAGGCTAAGCTTCTGTTTATGTTGCTGCAAAACAGAGAAGAAAAAAAAATGAGAGAGATTGATCTGTCAAGAGCTGAGATTGTATTGTGGCCCTGTTATCCGATCTGCTTTTTGGACCTGCATCTTTCACCAGGACATGAACATACTGGGCACGTTACCCAGCATGACGAGAGGTTTGCCAGGCCACCACAGTACTTCAGCCGCTGTCACTGAGCTCTCACACATGCCCTAGGGAAATAAATGAGCAGTTACACAGAATTTAAACATGAGACGCATCTCTCCAGGTTCCATGATTCATCCCTTTCCCAACACTAATGGAAGGTCTCGACATATGTAAAACCAAAATAAATCTGAGGAGGGGTTCAGACCAATTTCAACCAAACATTAAAGCAGCAAATACCAAACACAACATAACACGTAAGGGGGGGAAAGCACAAAAAATTATTCTTTCTTGCTGCATTCAAATGACTAACCAGGTCTTTGGAAGATGACCAAGACAAGAAAAAAAAGCATAGCTGATTGCTCCCCCATCACAGCCAGACGCGTCTGTCCATCTTAGAGGTGCTCCCTGGAGAGCACTACAAAGACCGGCAGAATGGTGGGGTATGCAAGGCACTCCATGTGCTCACAACAGCGGCAAAAAGCACAGACTGACTAGCTACTGCTCTAACCTCACACCAATTGTCTCCAACCTCTTCACAAAGATTGGCTGAAGCTAACCAAAGTATAAATAAAAAGGACATTTATTTCTAAAACTTCCAAGTCCTGTCAATAAAAATCCATTTTCAGAGAAGGCCTCCAAACGGCCCAGCAGGGCTGCAAGTTTTATCAATTTCAAATCGAAATCACAATTTGAAACAACGAGATTACAAAGTCACGAAAATCAAAATTTGGGATATACATTATACAACACACCAGACCCAGAGGTTAAAACTGCTGTGAGAATAGTTTAACAAATTCATGCTGTGCTCCCTGTGTGACAGTAATTCTCACCAATCACAAGTGCCGTGCTTCTTGCGTGCCAGTCATGCTCACCAATCAGAAGCGGCCCAAGAAGGCATACAGGCCCACAAACAGCAAACACGCGAAACCCAAGGTGCGGAAAAATACTGATTCCGCTACTGAGCTACAAGTCAATTGCCTTCCTTTTTGTTTCAGAAAGGACCTATCATTAATAGAACCGGTGAGCTCCTTTTAAACACCAGCAGCAACATACTTCACCTTGGGATTTTGTTAATAGGCAATAGCATTAGTATACCGTTAATCCATCAAAATAACAATGAGACTTCTCATTTAAAATAAAGGAAGGGTTGGCAACTTTGGTCATCTGCATGGAGTAAGATTCTCTGTCCTCTGTTCTGCACACACTTTACATGTGCGTAAATATTATTACCTTGTGAATAGTCTGTAGGGTTTGAAAATTGCTGTAACGTTTTTGATGCAGCTATAATTTTAAATTCAGAATGGAATATAGATTTGCTGAAAGATTTCTTGCATGAGAGTCTGAGTTTGCAACCATGAACACAGATTTTTTTTGTTTCACTTGAATTGATTTGTATAAAACTAACCGTATACAGTTCTTAAACGGAAACTTCGACCAACATGAAATCAACAATAAACAACTTCTATTTATTCAACATTTTATAAAATGCATACTATGTTTAAAAATGTCCAGCTGTACGGTTTCAGGACAGAACAGCCACTCTGTTATGAACATTATGGTTGAGTGTTATTAGTGTTAACAGCACCTAACAACACAATAGTGCAAACAGAAGGGCTGCATACACCAAAGTAGTTCTTGCTTGTTCAGTAGCGTGGGAAAAGGTGGTTCTAGTGTTATTAGGAGGGTAATAAGCGTTACCTGCAAGATCGCCATTTTTCTTTTTGCAGCAATTGTTTTCAATAATATTTTATTTAATTTGAGACATCAAATTCTCATCCTTGCATTACAATATAGACCAGTTAATACTGATGGTATCTCACGCTGCGTCATATGCTTTAAAATTACTACACACTGAATATTGAACTGAAGCTTGACATAAAAAAATTTAAAATCACAAGTCAAATCATAATCACAATTTCTGTCAGATAAATCACAATTCGATATTTTCACCAAATCGTGCAGCCCTACTGCCCAGCATTTCTACAGACCCCCAAAGAGCAAATAGCTGAATAATGTGAGCAGCAAATAACCTCCATATGTCTTTCCTTTGCGTTCATGTTACAGTAACAAACACTTACCTGAGCGCAGGGGGGCATTCCATGAAGGGGGATTTCTCAGTTAGCTGGGTTAAGCCAGAAGTCATGATAGTGCAAAAAGAGCTAACAGACGATCCCTATTACACAATCATGACTTCTAGCTTAAGCTGGACGTCTCTAACTTCTCTAACTGAGAAGTCCTTCTCTGTAGAACAACCCCAAGGTCTTCTAAAGAGAAGAAGCATGGCTAACACACATAGGCACCATGTCTGAAATGAAAACTACCCATAACTTGCAATGTTCGGTCTCCTGACATTGGAGGCAGCTTCCACTAAAGGGTTGAAGAATGAGCTTCTTTTGTGATTTACACCGGCAACTGCATTTCTACCATGATCCCTGTACTGCTCCTTTCCCAAAATCCTAGTACATTCTCAAAGCTTCAAACTCCGGATTACATCAACTGCTACAGTTAGAGACAATGTACAGTTGACAGTTGGAACGAAGCCCTTTAAGTAACGGTTACCAATACATCACCCGTGATACAGACAACAATAAGTCACCCCCATAAATCTCCTTAGATATACAATCAATTATGTAATTTTCTTTGTTTCATCATTTACCTAATACATATGTACATTGAGGTGTAAATCCCACAGGTTGGCATTTGCTGAGGCGCCATGCTGCAGTCTCGATGTAAAAAGAGAAATACTACAGTTGAGAATGAATCCCTATATCACATCCAGTACATCTGGCACAGTGTGACAGCTGATTTCATGATCGCACGACGAATAGTGGGTACAAGAAGTGACCTGATGCGACAGTGTTGGCCAGCACATGGCGAACACACCGTAACATTTACCTTGGCCTCCTCACTCATTACAAGGCATTTGACTAAATGATGAACAAACACTAATATAGTTTCTCAGGGATTGGCTATGATAAACTGAATAATCCAAAACAGTAAGACTTCTGAAAGATAATGTTGGCAGACACCAAAGGCCATCCTCCCTCTGTGGAAATCTCTCGCACACCTGATTAAATATGCATTCTTTCTTTGGACAGAATAGGTACCCTGAGCTCAGAGGCACTCTGACTGTATTAATTCCAAGGTCCCACCTGACTCTGATTTATCTCCTTGATGTGATGATAGGAAAAAAATGAACCCTAAAATATGGTTTTAGACACAAGTCTGAATGAAAAGTGTCCTTAAACTGTGGAGACCGAGTTGTCTGGTCCTGCAGAGCACTGTGAACAAAGCAGCAGGTCCATTACCCATGTTCGAATGACTGTTATGGTGTTAAAGAACAGTCACAGAGCGAGATGCCTCACACCTTTAATGTTGTTGAGCAGGTCCTTCAAATGGCTGAAACTGTTCAGGAGAGGATCCTGTTCTTCATCCTGGTGAGAAGGTACAGAAATGTTAGAAACCTTAAGAAAAGTGTCCCTAATCTCACACAAACAGCAGTGTGACAGGAACATCAAAATACCATCTAACTGGCAAGCAACAAACCATTAACATGTGTTCTGAGAGCAAAATATTTAAAAACATGTAACTAAGAGATAACATGCTAATATTTAATCCAAAGTTCATAAATGAGGCACAGATACATACCAGGGGAGTGTGCGTGCTCCATCTGGAATTCCGCTTAATTGCTCCAACAACTGCACAGATTTCACCTTGAACAATATATATATTCTTGTCTACCATGGTGAGATCTAATGAGAAAGACAAAAAAAGAACAAAGAGAGTAGTGTCACATTTTCACTGTATCAACATCTGAAAGGCTTACACCCAGTTCTACAAAAGCTAGTTATAAATGAATGTACATTTTAAATAAAACATGGGAAATTGTACAATTCCAAACTGAGGTATCATATTGGACAGAAAATGGAACTGACAAAATATTATCATCTTAAAAACTTAATATTTGAAAAGGATTGAGCAACACATCTGAAAACTGAGGATTAACCTGTCGAACAAGGCAAGAGAGAAAGATGTCCCCATGGTCCTAGATTTCACGCAAGACAGTCATGTTACTGTATTCTGAACTCTAAAACGTGCACACATCACGCTGAAACCAACATGCAACATTTATGCAGGCCAATCAAGTGACTGTTCTTCATACAAGTGAACCTGATCTTCAATATCTATCAAAGAAAAAGTTCCACTTTTGTTATTCAGATAGAATTAAACAGGATACAAAACGCATATTGTGCAAGTTAAACCAAACCCCCACGAAGATAGCTCCACCTTAAATTAGGGCTGGGCATTTAATCAGATTCAAATTTCAATTAGAATTTTGGCTTCCAATGATTATCAAAACAAAATATATCAAGATAACAGATTTTGCACAACAATCATTTTTTCACAATGATGCCCCCATTGTGCCCCCATATCTTGTTATAAATCCAGCCAACCCCTTTCAAACTGCTTTTTATTTCTCTCAGTTGAATTATATTTAAGAGTTCAAGGAAATTTACTGTTAAGGCATTTTCTAAAATTCAATTAATGCATGACATGCCCAAAGTCGATGAGCACTAATGTTAAATAATTGTAATGTCAAAGTGGTCTAAAAAAACATCATGATTACGATTTTTGCAATAATCAAGCATCCCTACCTTAAATAGAAACTTAAATTCCAATCAAGTCCTTGGGCTCATGTAAGACCAGATGGAGCAGAAACACAATAATCTATATAACATGGCCAAAGACCGTGATGTGTCTGGCCCACGCAATGATCTAGCCCCCAAATGCCAACCTGCAGGTATGGAAGAATAAGGCAGTGATTACTTTTCTCCCTAGCTGAGCAAACTAAGCTCCATAAGTTTTGTCCTGTGTTTCACGCCTATAACATTATCCAATACCAGAATATATAGCCCATATGCACCAACTGTCCACTTAAACCAGCCATACTTCAGATACATCTGTAACAGTAGCTTATCCTCACCGAGGCATGTAGCTTAGAATTTAGCCAGTAAATCAGAAAAGCTTATAACAATTTATGCATTTGGTTATTTTTACAGGAAGTATATGCAAACCAACATAGAATGTAATCTAAGTGCAAACATTAATAATGAGAGGGCAGCTGAATTCACAAAGCAATGCTTACACTGATGGACCCAGCAGACATAGTACTACACAACTACGTACAGGCAAAATATATATCACAAGTGTCTTATTTGAAAGCATCGTTTGTGTCTGAAATTCTTTTTAGCAATATAAATCCAAAACAATTTTACATTGTTTTCACTCACAACATAAAGCTGGCAATTTTTATGAATACTGAATATCATCCTCCTGAGACCCAACCCATTCATTTATGTCCATTGCAGTGGGCATTTTGTTTTCACTAATGTAAGAAAACGTATTTATTCCTGTTGTTCACTAAAGAGGACATGCTGTGGAAAAAAAAAAAAAATTGGGAAAAAACTAAAATCGTAAGAATGTCTTATTTCCTCCAAAGACAAATAACCAACAATTGACGGATACTTTCCTTGGGTCTCAGGAGGATATAAATTAAATATAAATGTAACATTTTTGGTTTTGCACACATTTCTCAGTATGAAAAAAATTTAAGTTTTTGTAGCCACAAAATGAGCATACATCTGAAGCTTTGCAAAATAATTTTCATTCTTTTTGATGCATTGATATCCCTTGATTCATCCATCCATCTGTCTGCTGACAGCTCAATGTGGAATTTATTAGCTGTTAGAGAAATTTCTGTAAATTTCTGTTTATTGTTAGTATTAATATCAAAATGCTATTTATTGTCAAAAGGTATCGTAGGTAATGAATCGTGTTACTACACACCTACAATTCCTTTCAGAATCAATAACAAAGTGGCTCAAAACTGTAACCAAAACACATATGCAAACTTTTATTGAGAGAGTGCCATTTAAAATTTCACTAGGTTGCATCTGTGCCACTGTATAAAAGTCATCAGGATGTTTTGCTCCAGCATGAGTGCTGCATTAATGGAAGCTTGAAAGTTCTTCCCCCCCCCCCATTTCCCTGATTCAGTGTGTCTTGAGTTTGTCTCTCCCTACCTGCACACGGGACTACATATGTATATGTGCAATGATGATGAAACACAGAAAAATCCCTTTAACTGTGGTGTTAACATGCTGCAAAAAGGAAGCAGTCCATAGGTGATTATAATAAACAAAATGAGAAGAAAGAAGACGTGGATGGTGGAGGACAGTCAAAGAGAGACCCCAAGATGAACTTTCCTCATCGCTTGGGTCTAAGTTAAAATATTTTGCAAGAAAATTACTATATCAAGTCTTGAGTCACTGTCAATCATTCGATAGCATAAAAACCAGGGTATGCATCATCAGCATGGAAGGTCCCTGACTAATAACACGCTGCACCAAATGCTGCGACCACGCTGTGACCAAATCGTGTTCCAGATGTGACCAATTAAAAAAGCTGGTAATAGCAAAGCTACCAGTGGAAAAGATAGTCTGGAGCCTTGTACCTATCCATCCATTGGTTAGGTGTAGCAGATCAATACGCTGAGTGTGCAGCACCATAACATTACAGGGGCTATTTATGGGGTAATAAGGTACATTGTCCCAGATGCTTCAGGTTCTGCGGGACCGTGCCAATATCGTGCTGGGTACAGGGTTGTGTACCAACCATACATGTCCATTTCTCTACCATAAGGCACTTTTGCTTCTAGGAGTACATCCAGCCAGCTTCAAAATTTCAGACCACATGGCCTGCATGCTCACCAGACTTGTCACTCATTAAGCATATTTGGGATGCTCTGGATGGGTACAACAATATCAGACATCATTACCTGAAGTCAAACAGTGGAACAACATTCCACAGGCCGCAAGCTCCAACCTGAACAACTCTAAGTTATGTCGCTGCTACAGACTAACAGTGGTCACATGAGATACAAATGAGGGAATTCATTACCAAGAGCCACCTTGCTTTTCTGGGCATCTGTGCCCAAGAAAGCTGACTTTATGCATTTCAGTTTTTGGATTTCCATTTATGAATCTCTTATCAATAAAATTTTTGAATTGGTTGGGTGTTGCATTTTTATTTTTGTTCAGTATAATTTAAATAATAGTATATGAGCTGGAGACACCTTGGACAGGAGGCCAGTACATCAAAGGTGTATACATGCATACACTAAACTCAGTTTTGTAAAAACTATCTAAATCCTGTCTTTAGATTAAGAAAGGAAACTACAGCTCTTGGATGAAGTCCAAAGAAAACCCAGGGAGAGCATGCAACACATGCAGATCCAGAGTGGGAAATGAGCCTATAACAGAACTATGAGCAGATCATTAAACATGGCCAGTGATGGGACTCTCCCGTTAATTTACAGGATACTGAAGGATACTGTGTGACAAAAAAAACACGTATGCACTAAAAATCAGTACTGAATTATAATACCCTAATGTTTTGGGTATCTGAAATAAACATTAAAATGTGCAATCCTAAATTCTGAACTCTTTGGAATTACATTGGGATGAATAACCAGGATTTTTATTTTATATGTTGCTGTTAGCTGGATATTTTGGTTATGAAAATGAGATATATGCACAACACGACAATTTCAGTCCAATCCTGATAACTGGTACGGTAATAATTTATTACATTTATATAGCGCTTTTCAAGGCACTCAAAGCGCTTTACATACAAGGGGGGGGGGGGATCTCCTCAACCACCACCAGTGTGCAGCATCCACCTGGATGATGCGACGGCAGCCATAGTGCGCC
>JABFDZ020000066.1:18588583-18608073 GCA_019775955.2 Pollimyrus isidori
ACCCCCCCCCCCCCCCCCCCAGAATGAACAAACAAACAAATATAATCTAGTAGCGTTGTGCGGGTTAATACTTGATGACTGAGGTACCTTTAATGTCAACTATAGCATGATTAGACGTTATGATCGTTGAAGTTAAGTATAGCCTACACCTAATTTATACTTTGGGTCGTAAGTAATCTAAAAAGCCACAGATGTCTCGTTATGTTTATAGGCAGCTCTTAACTGTCAGGTAAATGATCGCGACCTTGTCCTCTCTCGCACAGCTGCATGCATGTGTGTGTAACTGGCCCCTACTGGGGGATCACCGGGGTGCTCTGTAACAGTACTCTTTCTTTGTTTCCCTCTGGATATTATTTCGACGAATTTGAAAGCGATCCCCGTCTTCAACATTCATAGGTAGGATTGCTCTGTCTATATTTAACAATCCTAATCTTTTGACACTAAAATCACACAGTAGTTTAAATTTGTAAATCACAATGAACAGGACAGGTCAAATTGGCGGTCAGGGTACCTGAAATTACAGATGTGAGGTATCCCACGCATAGTCGCCGCAATAAACCGAGTAGTGAATATCTCGCCAATTGTCCTAAGAACAGCTCAGTAACAACGGACGGCTGCAAAGAAAAGCGGGGTAAGAGAGCGGGGTGTGGGGTAAGTGAAAGCCGTGAAGTGGGCAGTCCTTCTCTCCGACGAACCTGTCGCACAAGATATTTAGCATAAAGTCAATCCCCTCTGCATGGGGATCTCTTAGGGTCTCACTCTTCGGCGGTCTTTATGCCAGGCAACAGCGAAAGAAGGAAACTGTCCAGATTATATTTTCTTTTATAACTGAAAAGGGAATTTTCCGACACCATCAACTGTACCGGACAACCCTTATAACTACAAGTCTTGTCGTTTACGAGGATTATTCTAACTCGGATTTAACGTAAGTTACTAGACTGTCACTCTCAAACGCTTACTGTGGATATTTGTCCATTTTCAGCGAAAGACGGTGAAAATTAAAAGAAGTTATTTTGTGCTTCATCAGATATTTACATCTTAACTGTGCTGTTACCAACCATTTTGTGTGCTCATTCAATGCACTGCCGAATCGGTCAACTAATTTGAATCATTTTTAAGCATCAGTAGCCTAAATCATCGGGCGTATTCTGGCAGGTTTATGTGTGTGTCTTGCGGGTGAAGTATAACTTTTGCTAATGTATTTGCATTACCTCAAGCGATTAATTAATTTAAAAGTGGACAATGCATTTCCATTGCATCCACTGTCAAGTAAACAATGTTTTAATAGCACAATAAAGTTCGTATAGTAGTGTATGCAAAGATTAAAGAGGTAAGCGAATCGACTGAAGCCAGGTTAGGGTTGAACTGATCAAAAGTGACAAAGGGCACTGTTATGCACTAATAATTTCATATGAATTTTACAAAATAAAAAATGTGTGCGGGGTCGGGGGGGAGGGGAGGCACAGAACAATATGATATAATCACACGGTTTAGTGATGCGCTTTCCGTGCGGTTCGCTCCCGGTTCGAGCTCTTTGGTCCATTTAGATTTCCGGTACCTAGTAGGATAAAGATATATAAATTTTTGGGCGATAATTTAAACGTTTTCGTATACCAGTTCAGACTTTTAGCCTCATGACTTTATATTTTAAGGAGGAACTTTTGTGACCATTTAAGTGGAATATAAAAAGATCCACGTAAATCTAAAAGTTTCAGGAATACATACTATATGGACATCCTGGCGAGTTAAGTATTTTCACCATGTCGTAGGCCTGCATTCAGAGGCGACAAAGTTTCCAGCAGTACACACAGCTGTGGAAGAGGATACTATTCTAGACTAGATAAACGGTCGTCAGTCAAAGACCTGTGTAACAGCAAAACCGTTGCTCTGCTTTTGTTAGGAATGTAACTTAGTGCTTCCTACACATGTAATCGCATCGCATTCTTGGTTTTCCTGACACCGCGACGCGTAGTTTTGTGTGAGTATGTTAGTGTGTGTTTGTAAAGCTGCCGGCAAAGAGCATTGTTGAGGTAAGACTTTTGAGGATATGCTCTAAACTGATAGGTAGCAGGTGCTCCGGAGCCACAGGAGACTAGCTACTGTGTGAAAAACAAAACTACCAGTTCCCTCCTTCTCACTGCTTTTAATATATTATATTATATTATATTATATAATATTATATATACATCTAAGTACCATTAAAACATTACAATAAAAACACAGTGTCACGGGAAAACGAGCTCTAAAAGACTACACTTTTTTATTGTGTATAACGATACAAACAATACAACACATAGCCTACGAAAATGCACAAGTAGTCTTCATTTCTAATAGGTCGAATAGCAATTAATTAATAGGCAAAACCACATAAATGATTTATATATTTTATGATATATTATCATCTTGAGTTAGGAATGCCCAGGCATGAAATGTAGGCTACTGTTAAGAAAAAGTGTTTTTCTTATAGGATATTCGCTTTTAACTGTACTCTGATAGTATCGTATAAAACACTTCTGAACAGTTTTCAGATAGGCCTATTACAGGGCTTCTGTTCGATGATAGACGGTATGCTTCCTTCTTAACGATTTAAAAGTTACATTTACTTTTTGTGGTTCCAAATCTAAAAGTTTCTTTGAAGAATATTTACGTAGTTCAGTACGCATTCGATATTTTGAGGTTAGTTAATTAGACGACTTCTGCCCTGTGTTTTAGTGTGTATCTTGCAAATTATAAACAGTTCGATTTCCAAGCAGCAAATGTAAATATTGGGTATATGCTTTTTAGGAATATATAAACACGACGCCCGACGAGTCCCTTGTGACTAGTATTCGCATCGGAGTGCATTTAGCTCGAAACATCCATTTTTGCCAGACACGTGCATGCAAAAAACGGATTCAAAATTTTTAAGCAATTTCTCTGGCCTTGACAAACACCAAAACAACGGGGCGATTTTTATTTACACATTTGTTGAAAAAAAACGGAAGTAATGTTTTACGTAAATTAAAATGCTGTTACGTTTCAGAACATAACTCGGTTGGAAATATGTAATCACTTCACCAAAGAAACAGTAATAAGCCCAGCTAAGACTGAATTCTGTGGGTTATACATAGAACAAAACAAAGACGCGAATAATAGGTATTATTACACATTCAGATTAAATAGCAAGGTAGGTCAATACATCTGTAAAATAACTGAAGAATAGATCTATGTAAAAATCCCCCTTGAATTAACGATGATTCTTTTCATGGTGGTTATTTGACAGTTCAGCCCCTTGTCGCGATTAGGACAAAAGTCCCAGTAACACAGGATACAAAATAAAAGAGTGTCCATATACACGTTATGGTTAAGCAAACATAAACCGGAGGCAGTGGACAGAAATTCCTTTGGCAAGGCAAACATTGGGACTACATCTCCTGATGTCATACTTTAGTTTATTTCCACAAATAACTATACACTGGGACGTCATTCATATAGCAGATTCGATTACTCAAAATGACAATATCCGTTCTTGTTTCAGGCGCCATAGATTGCATAATTATGTGACTAAGAATGAAAGTTATTATTATTATTATTATTATTATTATTATTATTGATTTCATTTCCGTGTCGTTGATTTAAGTTTATGTGTATATGCTATAGATTGGTAGCGGGCGCCAGGGAGTTTCCCTTGTCCTGATGTAAATCCTGAAATACAGGTAATGTATTACCGAATTATCCCAATTTTAATCAACACATAATAGGCTTGCTTTCGTGAATACTGAAGAATATATCTAATTAAAAGAGGGTAAAGTGATAATTACACAGAATGTAAGACCTAGGTAATTCTTAAAAATGTTTGTACAGGTTTGTTTTTCATTGGTGTGGTCTAAATTGTTTCTCTGTGTACCCCACCCGTATCACCATGTTAATTTCGTTTCTGTTCATGCAAAATTGATATAAATTGGAACTGGCAAGGTTTTTCACCTCAAATTCATTTCAAAATATTTCATTCGCTTATTTTTAACTTAAAAACTAAATGAATAAAATGACTTTGTTAGTTGGCCAATTTGTTTCTAGTTAAATTTGATACTTTTAACTTATTTATACAATGCATCTAATGCTATTCAGTATTTTAAAGAATGTAGCAAAACATTATTAAACGTTAATTACATGTATCATAGCTCCCTAGCCTATAATAAGCGAACTATGTCGCTATGAAAAACACAATATCCATGAAATATGGTAATTCATTATAAACAGTTCGGTTATTTAGGCATATTTAAATACAAATGGATCAAAAATGTATATATCCATATAAAATGTGTCTGTGATTGGATTTTCAGGTTTGCGCAGAACAGAATCGCAAGGGGTGGAATCCATACAACGTGTTTATACGGCGCATAAAATAAATGAAAAATCTCTCTCTGACACACGCAATCGTATGCAAATTGGTGTAAGAGGAGGAAAAATTAACATCTTCAAACACTGAGCAGAAATTCCATCTGCCGCCTTCTCAAGGAGGTCCTTAATAAATTCTCAGACAGCAAAGTGACACACATCTTAATCAACTCTTAATCCAATGAATTAATTCGCGACGCGTTTATGAATAATTCCAGACATAATGCTTGAACCCAAGGAAAAGTAAGCAGTACACTTCAGGCCAGCCAGCAGATGGATTCTTCTGCCTCCCAAAAAATAAAAGGATGGCGGCTTGATATATATGAGAACCTCAGAACTAAGCTCCGGTTTTTTTGTTTCCGTTAAAACACATTTGTAGTAATTTAACAGATGTTAGGATTCTAGCAGATTTCAGGACACCGTGTAGGCGAAAGAGAAAAAATCAAATCTTGGTTAATTTCGCCCTGCCTTCACACATAATCGGGCGACGCACGCACGCACACACACACACACACACATACTCCGTCAATAATCAATATAATTCCTAAAAGGGCTCCAGAATAATTTGATCGCAGTTATGAAGCTGTGTAAGAATATTCTAGTAAATCCAGAAAATAAACAAAAACAGTAGCAAAAATACACACAAAAATACGTACAACGCCTGGGCAATACTTTAAATAAAATGTATTCCACAGTCATTGAGGGTAAGCCCAAAATTACATATTAAGTAAAATTATATCTAATTTCATTTTAATGTGATTTTTAAATCTATTATTTGCGCTGAAATCTAAAATTTCCTTGCTGTGTAGTATAAGACAAATAACGTTACTAACTGTACACCTCGATGTTTCAATGTACTTATGGCTTAATGTCTTAATACTCTTGTGTTAAAATGTCTGGTCTATACTGATTATGTGTCTCAGTATCTATATTCTGTTTATTGCTTTCACATTTGTACATTTACCATCGTAAATGAAATTTCACCATATAGTATATTATTCTATGCATCATGTCAGAAGTTGACAATAATAGATTCTTTGAGTTTGATATTTATAGTTACATGTAGTAAAATAATAATAATAATAATAATGTCAAACAGCTTGTATATTCAGTTATCATCCTAACGTCTGAAATGATGGTGTTTGCTGTTTCGTGTGGTGCCACCTTAAGATGGCCTGCTGTAATAGGCCCTGCTGACCTTGTGGTTGAAAGAATGTGCAGCTGCAGGTGTAACCAGGACGCCCGAAGGCTTAAACTGCAGGTCATCCCTTTGACAGGTTTCCTAATAGCTAGTTATCAATGTTAACAGCTCCACTTCCTGCTCAGAAGTTGTCTGCATTCTCTTTCAGAACGATTTGGGCTGTGAAATGGAATGGCGCTCCCACGGTGCAGATATAACCAGATGCCTTTGCAGCTTTCACTGCAGTGCATACTTAATAGCAATATCAATGGAGCCCCATTGCTGTTGCACCTATTTCACACATGCACAATAATGACTTTTTTAAAAATAAAGTGAGTTTGGCGGTTCAGCACAAGATCCAGCTAAACGGCACCATATAGGATATAGTAGATATGTAACAGATTCAAATTACTTAAAATAAATTGTGTCATAGCCTAAGCATTTGAATCTGCATTTTTATATATTTTTTGTTGAAATTGGGGTTTGCATATTTATCAAGCTTTCATAAGTTACTAATTCATGCATCACAATAAGAGACAGACATAGTATACATGTCAAAAAACATATTTATTCTGCAGCACAGTTACAGTCAGGCGTCACGCAATGGAAACAGTCTGAAAAGCCAAAGCAGTCCTTGTGTAAGATGTTTGTTTACTGCTCCTGTTAGATAAACAAAAGTATCCAGGATCTGCCACAAAGCTGTCGATTTGCTTGTAAATATTAGCCCTAAAGAATTTAACTTGCTATGATAAATGAGTACTATAACAGCAGTTTTACTATATTTAATCCAGTCACACTGGTATGAAAGTGCATAACACTTCCTGTGTGTATTTTCTCATTTGCTCTGGATGATGTGCTTACCCAAGACTGGAAAAATATGATCTTCGGGATCACTGCCTCAGTCTGTTCTGATATATCTCATTAAAGTAGGTTGCTCATTTTAAAAGAAAAAAATTAAATTGTCTTTTACGAACGATGTATGTTAAATGAAAATACTGCCGTTTATATTAAACTAATTTATACAAGAGATCAAATTAACCCAAAGATATAAGACTACAGTTTTGTGCAAACCATATTTTTTCAGCTGAATTATTTGTAACTTTTGGTAACCGGTTAACTACTTTCGAAGCTTTAAATATATATTTTTATATTTGTTTATACCCATTAATACACATTTGGTGAAAATGTTCAGTTTTACGTTCTGTTTATGTTAAATATTGGCTTATAAATCAAAGCATTTCGCTGTATGTCGGTGATATCAAACAGTGTAACGAGGTAATAGCACGACGCTCCTCCCTGTTACCTCATCAGAGAGCAAAGCCATAGATACCGTATTGGACTGGAACTGTTTGTTTTAGAATTGTTTTAACCATGACGTATGTGTGTGTGTGTCTGTGAAACTGAATCTTGGTTTCATTTTATAAATCTAATATCGAGACTTATACAAGGATAAAGGGAAGTATTAACGAACGAGGAACTATGATTATTAACGACTCCATCAGAAATGGGTGCCACTTTACAATCACGCTACTAAAGGGTTTATGAATGGTTTATAATCAGATTTTTAATTATTTTGTAACACTTCGTAAATTATTAATAAACAATTTTAGACAAGTTATAACACAGCTTTCTTTTTATTAATGAGTTACTACAAGTAGCAAAAGGGAGCCTTATTGTAAAATGGTACCCAGAAATCCTATAGATCATTGTTTTGCTTTTCTAATGATGGTATATTCAGGGTATAATAAGTATTATTACTGGAAAGGGCTTCTGACAACCTTTACAATGCGTGGATAAACACAAAATAAGCTACACCATTAATACGTTCACCTCCTTATTTTGTTCAAGCACAGAACACTGTGTATTGGAGGGCTGCTCCATTTTCCTACCTTAGAGACTTAGGGCTCTCTCTCGGACCCGGGTTTGATTTTGACAAATGGAGATGAACTAAGCACAACTGTGGTGCTTCTTATAATCTTGTACCTTCAGTTATGCAGAAATTGGGTTTAACGCAACTGACATTTTCATTGTAGTTCATAACAAAATTCGAGTACGATGACAATACTAAACTAATCACATCTCTCATCTAACCACCCCCTATCTATTTTTCACGGAATTAATTTAACGTTAGATAGCTTTTTCAGTCTCCGATGTTTGGTAACTGACGTTGTTTTGATTCTTTCGTCTAAAAATACTTATTGCCGTATTACTGTACAAAAAATAGTATTATAGGCCAATTTAATCATAACTGTTTTATAAACAATCAATTAAATTATAGATGAATATTTGTTACACCAGTAATCGACAAGTCAGTGCTTGAAGTGTTAACAGTTACCAGGATTTATCTCGTTATTCATTACCGGTAGACTATGGGACGTGCAAGTACGCAGGAAACGTTCTTGGTACTATTAAAAAAGTCAGATTGTACCGATATTGCCTACCGGTGATTACTGGCCTACTAAAAGCACTGGACTAAGATCAAATTTCTGTGAGAATCTCGCATCCGCTAGTCACACGTTTTTATTTTGTAGCATCTCCTGTAACCTTGAAAAATCAATCGTTTAATAATTCAGTTAATAATTCAGTTTAAATCAAGATTAATATTCCGACAATAAATAAATAAATACCTTGGCGTATGAACGACGTGTTTGTGAATACACTACTCAGTGATATAATTATCTTTTTTTGCTGAACTGACATACATAACCCTTTGTTCAATGACGTTTTACTTGCGTCAAGTTTTTAAATTCTACTTAGTTCTGAGGAAACGGCCATACAAATAGTCTTTTACAAATTGTATAAATTAAAATATAGTAACAAATAGTAATATCTGTATAGCGTTTTTTCCCTAAACATCATATATGCTTATATTAATCCAAATGATACAGTATAAGTTAGGAATTGTTTTATTGAATTAAATATTTAAAAACAACATGGCTATTATTCGATAGTAACATATTCTTTAATAGCAGTGTTACAGAATTTTACAAGAAATACGCAGAAATTATTATTAATTGCCGTACCATATATTTTTAAACGACTGTTGAAATTTAGGATGGCTGTATAGAACAACACTGAAATGATCAAGACAAAAGCCGGGAAATTTCTTTTTTAGCTTAATTTATCATTTTTTAAATTAATCTGCCAAGAAAACTATTTATTCATTGTTATTAAGGGACAGGAACGGCGCGCCAAGTAGTCGTGTTGTTTGACGGCGCCGTTACACGTGATTATATAATTGCAATTTGCTAGTTATACGCGTTGTTTCGGTGTGTCTTGGTCTAATTCATATAGGGTTACTGGGATAGGGGTCTTACTCCTGGCCTCGGCATAATAAATCTTAAGAAGCTTTAAATGAGTGTGTGTCCCCGTATCTTAGAGGTGTTAACTACGGTTATATAAATAAACGACCTGTTATTTTAGGCTCCGTTACGTATCAGCTGCGTTTACGATAGTGATGATGCTATTTTACTTTGAAGTGTCACTTGTATGTCATACCGGACCACGAACGACAGAAATAGTAAACACATACCTAATTCTTGACACATACAAAAAAAATAGCTATTTATGACTTTCTATTTATCAGAATGAAAAATAACGCCATTTTTATCCCTTAATGTACGAAATCCTTTGTAATTCGCAAAAAAATAATTTTAAAATCGTCGAAGTCTGCATAGAGACTATAATAAAGACGTTTTTTGGTCAGAAGACCTCATTGCTAGATTCTTGAATGACTTGCTGGTGATTTGTTCATTTTAGCATCTCAAAACAACAACAGCAATAATAATAATAATAATAATAATAATAATAATAATAATAATAATAATAATAATAATAAGTTGTGGGCCAGATATTTCTAAATCTATAAATAAATGGAGGGATTAGAAAGAAAACAAACAGTTCAGATAATGATATTTAAATGGCTGATTCTGGACACGATGGGAACACCTCTTCATGCATAAAAGCACATGCTGTCTTGAAGGCCACATCCTTCGACCACATGGGCAGTTAGGAAGCAAACAAAATGACATCAGTATTCGAGATCAGGCCCATGTTGGGCCTATAGCCACTGAGACAATGATATCGTCTGTACAAAAATTTAAATATCTACTTTCGTCCATGACTTAGCTACACATTAAGATGTACTGTATTTGTGATTCCCATACTTCTGCCATACATATAATTTGAAGGGGTTGGCTTTTCCCTGCAAATTGCTTAAAACTCTGCCTATACACCATTCATATTCTCTCAAATGCTGTTTTTTTCTGCTCAATGACTAAAGTTTGTATGTAATAAAACTGCGAATAAATGAGAAACTATCACTTGCAAATGAAATGTAAGCGTTCAGAGTTGTTGAATAAAGGTACGTCACTCACCTCAGGGGCTGATTATGGGCATTGGGTCTGACACCTGCCAATAACAAATTACCCCATAACGAGAAACACTGTCAAGGTGAATTAGAGTGTGGGTTAATATATGTCTCTGGCTCATTGTGCAAACTACAGGGAAAAACTGGCAAGAACATCAGAGCTGGTTTAACTAATAAGCATACATGTCCCTTAGGTTGACTTAACTGTGCTAGTCATATACAGTCCCTCACTGGCATCCAGCTCGGCTGATGACATGTACTTCCTGATTGAACTGCACTTACATGTACTTACTGTATAGCCTCTCTCAGGACTGATTTAACCCTGTTGATCATACACAGTTCTTCAGCTGGACCAACCGCGCTGATTTCATAGACTGGCCGATCCGTGGTCTCGGCTTTGCACCCTGTGCCTCTGTGCTGTTTCTTGCAGACACTGAAAACATTGCTTTGCTGTATGTCCACAGAGCCTGGCGGTCAGGGTTATGGATTTTAACCTGCTGACTGACAGCGAGACCCGCAGCCCAGCGCTGTCACTCTCAGACACTGGAACCCCCCAGCATGACCAGGGATGCAAGGGCCAGGAAAACAGCGGTCAGTGCTTCAGCCAAGACTGTTATACTGGATTTATACTGGATACTGCACTGTGGCTACTTGAAATGACTACACTGCTAGGCTACTCTTTATCCAACAGGGATCATTAGCTATATAGTAAAAACAGTAACACGTACACTACTACTACTACTACTACTACTACTACTACTACTACTACTACTGCTACTGCTACTACTACTGCTACTACTACTACTACTACTGCTACTGCTACTACTATTACTATTATTTATAACAACAACAACAATAATAATAATAATAATAATAATAATAATTATTATTATTATTATTGGAGGACTCTAAATGACGAGAGACACTTTAAATTGGTATCTTCAGACTGGTGATCTTCAGGCTTTGCTTTTCAAACATGCTTAATTCTGATTATTTATGTAGAAATCAGCCGGGTAGCGTCCCACTTATTCTTCATACAAATATATCTGAAATACAACCACTTGATACAAGTGTCATAATATTATACATGGAAATAATGCAATAAGTAACTTAATGAATTTATAATGGGGCTTCCCCAAAATAAGATGTATGCATTTCAGTAACGTAACAAAAAAAACAGTCTACACAATTTACCAGACAAACTATGATTCTGGAATTCCTAAACATGGTATATTCTGCATTAAACAAATACAGTCATAGGTATTAATTAAAACGGAATAATAAATATACTTCATGGAAGATGCTGAGCATTTTTAAAGTGAACAGAGTCGTGAAAGGTTGATTACGTATTCGTACTCAGCTCATGGATGACGCTTGACCAGAATTAACAAACCGTCAAATGGAAGGTATATTCATATACCAATCTCCAAAACTTTCTCTATATTACTTTGCCTGCAGCAGGGTATGATATTACAATATCACGCAATGTTTTGAGCTTTGGTTACAGGTAAATTAGGGGCAATTGCCATTTCAAACTTCTAAAAATTTAAATGATTCTTATGATGAATGAGGAATTTATGATGAATAACAGAAACAAATCTATTGATTTCATTTTAACAAATGAAATTAAACTAATTAAAGGCATTACTGATACATTTTCCTTACATTGGCCAATACCTGCCAATATACTGTGTGTAAATTTGTGTAGAGATGGATGTTCAATGCTTTACCATAACTCTGCTTCGGATATATGTGTGCATAACGTATCCACTATAAAACAGCTCCCTTGCTCTGAAGAAATAAAGTCTAGGCATATTGGGCAGCAGCCTAATGCAGTTTTTTATTGGCCTATATGTTTACACGATGCACTACGTATTCACCCAGAGAAGCAAGGTGACTAAGGACCTCGCTCTGGCGTCTTCCCATATGACTGCCAAATCACACCTTCCGCCTGTAAAACTGTCTGTCTACAAGACAAATTGAGTCGAAAGGGGAAAGAGCAAACATTTATAATGTTCCTGCGAACTAACTGATGACATTTCATAGAACCAAACGACGCCTTCAAACCTTAGACGTGTGACTAATGTAAACTGAGTACAAAAAGAACTGTTACAAATGTGCTCGCCAGCTTCATGGGAATGTGGGAATGTGCACTGGGGATTAGATATAAGCGACATGGAATGATAACGAGGTGCAGAAACAAAATATTATGGGGCAATAAAAAAGGTTTCCAAGGTAGTTAAGATATTTTCTCTAATTTCCGTAGTTTAGTGAGATAAGCTTCTAAATCAGGTGCGAGTTTTATTGGTTTTAAAGGTCTCCCGTCCCGGGAGAATAGGTTGAATCTCCAATAACTGGAAAGTACAGGCATATGCGATACTGGCTGTCTGTATATAACTCTCGTTACCGAAAGGTCAGTACAGGTTAAGTTCAACTGTATTGTACTTGTTGGTTTTTAAATATTAAGGACGGTTAAAATATTTGATGCTGCAACTGATGTAAGTAAGTATCCAGTAAAGACAGGATGTCAAATGTGTGTTATTTGGCTAAGGAAAAAACAATAAATTCAGTAAAACTACTGTCCGTCAAAATACTTTGGTTTCATTGTTTAAAACATAAGAAACAAATAGCAGAGCCGTTGTCAGCAGGTGTACCACCTGTGGGTCGTGCTGTGTAGTATTACATGGACAGAGGAAAAATAAAGACGCTACTGGTCAAAATAAATTAAATAGTGACATTTATTTGTAAACACTGTTTGTCATATATCTATATTGCTTGAATAAAAAACAGATCTATAGGCCTATGTCACAATATAGCAGGAGATCTGATAATTAGTCATGACTTGGCGATTATTTAATGTAAATTTTACGTCAAGTAAATTTAAATGCAAACCATTTTAATATAAAGTGCTAAAATTACATAAGATCGGCACAACATTTAGAGTTCAGGGATTCCCCACTGCAGCTCAAGCCTGAAAATATACTGCTACACACCGGGATCATAGGCGCAGGCTGATAAATTCAGATTTAATTACAACCAATTGAGATTGACCAAGTGGTCTGCACTCGTAAATCGACTTCTAACGAGCCGTCAAACATCCAGAGCCGAGAACATCGTGGTATGTCAGTCAAAACACTTTATAACAAGCTCTATATATCTGATTGGCAAGAGGAAGCAAGGTAGGCCTATTCACTTTATCGAAGAAATTTGTCTGGAAACGTATGCATTTATTTTGATTAACAATGTCTTCCATTTCGCACCTGTGCATAACCATCTGTATAGTGGTTTATTGGGACAGTAATACTTCAGGTGATTAAGCAAGGTCGACAGTCCAAACTGGGGTTGCATACAATCTAAAGACCATTTTATATAGCATTTTGTACATTTATACCTAACGTTTATGAAATGACTACAAGATAGAGATGGAACTTCTACACACAGCACTTTGCATTTAGAATAAATTAAATTTAATGCAATTTCAATTTATTCTGAATCGATCCTAATACATTATATAGTTCCTAAAAACACAGGATACCTAACTACTGCATTTACTTTCCCTGCAATCCACAAATGCTTTAATTTAAAATGTATATTAATTTGCAATATATAATTTGTCCCACTATTCTACACACCAGCACGGGTTTCAGACTTATTAAATGATTTGAATCTTACCAGAAAAACTCCTTCCAGTGTAAAAGTTTCCTAGAAGAACAGGGACCAAATCAAACTTATAAATAAAGTTTACTTGGACACGCGTGGGTGTTCACTGCTGTGTAGTTTGTTACATTATTAATTTGTTAATGCTACCAAAAATAACAAACCAACCAAATTATCTATCGGTTTAAACAAGGATTTATTTTAACCAAGGAAATCAAAATGACAAAGACGACAATCTGATAATCTAATAACTTTACGAAGAACGCATTTACCTAAAACTACTTGAAATGACTGTTTTTCCATTGGTAATAGCCCTAATAAAAATATTTTTTATATTCATAGGCTACTGGGACGCACAATTGTATGAGAAATAAATAATATGCCTATCATAAATGTTTTCGGCATATTTCGCCTAACTAACATAATCCTATGTAAATTATTGCATTCACTTGTAAAAATGTATAGGTTCCTGCATCGTTTAAGATCAGGTGCAAGGTTTGTTCCATATACAGCATTTAAAATCCTGAAATCTTTCAGGCGCTATCAAAATAGTATTATCAATCCTCCATTAAGACAGTTATCTTTACAGAATATGCTTTTATTTTCTGCTATGCTAAATAAAATTTACATGAACAAACGTTTTAGCTGAAGGCCATGCTGAGTCAGAGTGTTTATCAGGCGATAACAAACAGAGCATGCACGTTATCGGCCTTTCAGGTGGCCCCTAAGAGCCATCTGAACTCACGAATCGCTTATAACTCATCCAGAAGGGCTAAGCCTCTGCCAAACAGTGCAAAACCTATCCTGTCAAAAATGCCTGATCCCCTGGATTAGGTGCTGAAGTAATTTAGCTCCTTCTGTGGGGTCTTCAATTTGCAGAGCTCGGATCAGGAGAGATAGGCCTTTCACAGACATAACATTTACCGTTTGGCCGAGGTGTTTACTCCAGCCTTGTTTGGGCATCTAGGATTATTGATTATTTTCACTCGTCTTATAGGGAAAAATCTGTCAGTGTTGTAAATTTCTCAAATTGTTTGCATCCATGGGACAGACTACACATGTCCTATTGTGTTCAATTACAAATGTACTCCCCATTCCAAGAATGAAAAGTTTGATAAGTAACCTAGGTTACTAGTCTGCCAGCTGCATGCGTTAAAGGTGTGATTGTTTATTTAAACATTCTTCCCCATTCCCACCTAACAGTAAAAAGTAGACAAAGGATCCAAAATGTGATGGCATTTATTCATTTTTTTTTAAATAAATCCATTTATTTGCGAAGACACCGAAAAATCCCACCAGAATCAGACGGACGAATCGAACACTGAGGACGGGTCGTTGAAGAAGAAGCAGCGGAGACAGCGAACGCACTTCACCAGCCAGCAGTTACAGGAGCTGGAAGCCACCTTTCAGAGGAACCGCTACCCCGACATGAGCACCAGGGAGGAGATTGCAGTGTGGACGAACCTTACCGAGGCTAGAGTCAGGGTAAGCTGAGCAGACTGGCGATATGAAGATATAATGTAGGCCCGCTAAAAGTGCATAATTATCATTCAGTAAGATTTCGGGTCGCAAGACCACGCAAATAATGCAAGATTCATAATCTTCCACATTTCTAAAATTAAAAAGCTAACTTTATTGGTGTTTACAAGGTGAAATTCTGTTTTTAATTGAATTGGCACTAAAAACTACTCTGGATTCAAACTTAGGCTTCTGTGTTACTTTTCTTGATGAGGGTCACAATGCTGTCAGTCTGAGTTACTGCAAAGGCAAGAAGATCCAGTTACCTTGGGGAAAATCATCACCAAAATAAAAGCCCATTAAGCCTGCTCTAGGCCACCTAACAACCAGACAAAATCCCTTTTCTTTACAGTAATGAAATGCATTCCAGCTGTATAGCAGAAGTGCATTGTTTCCACAGTTCACCCATCACTAAAAGTCAGTTCGTTTTCTTATCAGGGATAGATTTTCATCACGCATACAGCACATGTGCAACTGATTAATTCTGATGTAAAACTATATTTGTGTGGAAACACAAACCATAAAAAGTGAAAATCAGTTATTTGCATTAAAAACACACCAACTTAGCCATGCTACAGATGTAAAACCAGCAGTGGATGCTTTTTGTGCCAGTGATGTTCTGAGGCTTCTGTGGTGAGCAGAAATGATCCCCTACAGTTCTGAGGTTTGGGCACAACTGCACCATGAAGCAGGGGAAAATATTGTGGTGGAGGACAATGCAATCACCGTCTGATGGATCAGATGTATGTTGGCCAGATAAAAGGTCACATAACTAAAGTCCCAGTTGTTATTTTGAAAGTACGACACAATGCAGGATTCTGAATTCCTATTGTCAATTGAGTAGGCTTTCCATACTTATCAAGTTGCATATTAATCCTGACTGGATAAACCCTGCATTCTTAATACTATTCTTTTGGCTTGAATTATGCAATTTAGAGTGGATGAGAATTTTTTCGATGAACTTTCAAACTTTGAGTAACAGTGGCTTTTGTTGACCAGGGGTGGAATTATGAGATTTGTTGTGTTTTTGGAGAAGGAGTCTACTAAGATGAAAAATTGAGGAGGTAGATTTATCTAGAACTGAAAGAAATAAAGCAGTTAATTAAATTACTCAATTTTTGCTTCAAAGACTGCAATTGAAAGAATCATTCAAAATCTTTAATTTGCTGTTTGCAAGGGGAGTGGGGAACTGCAAAATACAAAATAAAGACACACAACATTGAAGAATGTTATCAGTAAACAGTAGGAGTGTGACAGTACACGTTTTTTACTGAAAGTTTTTGGTACAGGTCTTTCGGTTCAGTATGCATATGTACCGAAGGAATGCAGAAAATGCAGAACCTTTGTGCGTTTGTGCGTTTCCCCCAAGTAACATTTGGAAAGGGGCAGATGATGCTTGTGGGCGTACATCCTAATGTGAACCTGGAAGTTGTTAATGTGAATACAAGTACAGCACAGGTATTTTTTAAAAAGATGCTCCATATTGGATATTTATTTTGTTTTGCCTTGCATTTCTTTGAGACAATATTTCTGTTGCATAGTTTAAATAATATGAATACAATATTTTTGTAATTATCTAAATGTGCACCTTAATGAATGTTTAATTTATTTATATTCAATTGACAGAATATATTCTTTACTTTTAAATAAATTTTAGTTTGTTTAAATACAGTCATACTTTAAGTAATTCACTGCCCATCCATCCATCCATTTTATCAAACTACTTGTCCTATGCAGGGTCATGGGGGGGTCTGGAGCTTATCCCAGAGGCTACAGAAACTAGTCAGGGAACAACCCTGGACAGGGTGCCAACCCTTCACAAGGTACACTCACACCCCAGTCACTCACGCACACCTATCGGCAATTTGGGAACACCAATTAGCCTCAGAATTTTTTTCTTTGACCTGTGGGGAGAAACTAGAGTACTTGGAGGAAAACCCTCAACAACACAGGGAGAACATGCAAACTCCACACATGTGGAGCCCCGGCGAAGATTTGAATCCAGGGCCCATACTGTAGGTGTGAGACGACAGTGCTAATCACTGCACCACCATACCGCCCCCAGTAAACTGCTGTTTAAAGAAATAAATAAAAGAAGCGATTTATGTTTTGTTTCTTTTACCCCCGCTGTACTGAAAACATACTGAACCGTTACTTCAAAAGCAAGGTACATACCAAACCATGATTTGTAGCGTTACGGCCCTTGTCAACAGTGCAGTTGGAAAATGCCATGTAACTATTGCCAGAGAGTAGCCATTCTGTACTGGAGCCTCAGACCAGCATAAATGAATGCCCGTTAGGGCTGCACTCTGTCAGTATGTGACCTGTAATTAAACCAGTGAGAGAAACAGTTCTGGCTTACTGGAATTTTGAATTTGAGTTATAGGATGCTAAACATGATCAGTACAATCAGGGCTTTTTACACACATTACACTGACACCTGGGTTTTTAACACTGTGTTCATTTACATACTGTATAAGTGTAGCCAGCTTTTGATCTATAGTGTAACTGATTTACACCCCCACAACAATCTTCCTTTGTTCCCCATAGCTCATGGATCTGTACAACATTGATAAATGTACAAGGTAATGGTTTTAATCTATACAATTTTTTACTGACATACATGATGTATTGCTTTTAGTGGCTGACAATTGAGGATATTTCAAAAGAAATTCAACTACAAACAAACACAATTATCCCCAACATTATTGTGAAAGGAGGATTAGTAATTAATTACAAAATCTAGTCTGCAATTTATTGATGCGGGTACTATTACAAGATACATTTTAATATTGTAGTAAAACGTTGCCTCATTGGCTACCTCTTGTGGTAAGAAGTCAACATTACAATCATAACTGTTTAAAGAGACTTTCACTAATCGTCTGCAAAATTGATTGATAATGCAGTGCATTCATATAAAAATAGCCAACCAGCAATAGTCACAACCAACTTCTAAAAAACTATTACCTGAGAATTGAAATTCATACAGCTCTAAAAAAAAATGAGAACATTTTTTGTTTCAAAAATTTCTCAATTTATGGGCATGTATCTGTACAGTTGCAAACTGCAGCCTGGTTCTTCCCTGCTTCTCATTGGCAAATGGCTTCTTCTTTGCATCACTGGATTTCAGTCCTGCCCAATATGAACTTCACACTTCATACCTGCAGTTAATGTTTTCTATTCCTTTTAAAGGTCATTTGATGTCATCATTCGATTGATGACAAAGTGTCAGATATGTCGCATAAGTTGACGTCATCTCTGCCATTACAAAGGCGACTTCTGCCCTATATCTGGCTGGTTTCTGGTCGTTTTCCAGTGTCTCCTGCTTCACCTTATTCTTGTGTACTGCTGCCTTCGAATTTTTGAACCTGAAAGCATCCTGCTGCACAGTGTAGCCTTCTGTCAACAGAACCATGATTAAACCGTGATTTAAAAATGCTGATTTGTTTGAAAATATATCTCTTATTTTTTTCCAGAGAAGTATATGGTAGTAAATATTGTATTTAAGTGTAAAGTATGACATTTAAGAAACAATTCTACATAATGATATTGAATTTCAAAAATGCAAAGAGTAGTACCCTCTACATTGATTTCTTCTTTATATGTCATCACGTTAATGTGTGGTCAGATGTGATTCCACAGTTGTGTAACATGACTTTCAAATCAATCATTTATCTAGTACAGACCATAAACATAACACTTGTTTCAAACACAGTTAATTTAGCTCCACTGCTTCTTTGTACCAGTGTATTTTTCAGCTAGCAGAGAAATTACAAAGTCATGTACAGAAGTCATATATTTTTACTTGGATTGCACAAAAATCAGAAGACCCCTCCTTTGCCTAAATGTGCTCTCGGAGATTAGAAATAACAGTCCCTACCCTCAGACTCACCCAAGGGAACTGAATTAAATGTCTTCATTTTACATTTATCATTATAACTTTAATCCCCTTTATTCCCTCTAAAAATAGGATCTTAAAATTGACAAACTGCTTTCACTTGACATTTCTTTCAGAAGGAGCTCATAATTTAAATGACTTTAGTTTTAATGCAACCATATTCAATAAGTTACATTAATAATTGGTTTGGAGTTTGTAGCCAATTTTCTTTCTTTTTTTAACTGCAGTCTTTGCACCGAGTGAACATCAGCAAGAACCAGCTTTGATTGTTTGTTGTTTAGATTGCTGTTTTATAGCCCTGGGCTCTTTGGTTCACACTTGCATTGACCCTATCAAAGTGTGGGACTCCTGAGCTGATAACAACCACAAGTCCTATTACCAGTGGATATTGGTCCAGTGAGAGTGTAAAGCAAAAACTAACAGAAAAATCAGCAGTGACATCATTAGCCATGAGGTGCAGTGTAGTGTAACACAGGGTATGGTGCCATACT
>JABFDZ020000066.1:18638367-18648482 GCA_019775955.2 Pollimyrus isidori
CTGCGATGGGCTGGCCCCCCATCCAGGGTTGTTCCCTGCCTCATGCCCGTTGCTTCCGGGATAGGCTCCGGACCCCCAGCGACCCAGTAAGGATAAGCAGTTTGGAAAATGGATGGATAGTCAAGTCAAATTTTATTTATAAAGCACAGGTTTGACACAACCGCAGTTGATCCAAAGTGTTTTACAATAAAAAAATAAACAGCAAAAGACAAAACAAATATAAAAAGAATTAATAATAACTTCAATATTATTAAAATGCTCATTATTATTATTATCATTATGGTGAAAAATACGAACAATTATAAATCCACAGAAAGTAGTAATCCTGACACATACTTTGTTTAAACCATCTAGTTGAGGATAAAGAGTCACAGTTACAGAATACAAAACTGGTTGGTTGAAACAAAATCTTGGTCTGTAGTTGTACTTTCTGGACCTGTACATTCCACCTCTGTTTTTCAGACATCTTTTTTTCAGTGGTTAGTTTTTCTATGTACACGACAGCAGAAAATTGTCCTCCCCTCCCCCTTTTAAACGCAGAAAGCAAAGTAACTTTGGTTGGGCAAGTGCCTATACCAGCTGACACAACTTTGTATGGTCTGCTGGCACTGTGTTGCCTCCAGTGGGTAAAAGCAAAGGTGGTTTTAAGCCAAGGTTACCTGTTCTGCCAACACCTCTATCCACCTTTGGCAGGTGATACTGCCCACATCTCACCTGGTGCATTCCCACCCCAGCTATGCAACCATCTGCCTATAAAACAAGCATGACTGCAGTTTGTGCTGGACAGCTGTTAAGGTAAGCCATGGCTGCAACACTGCTCCTACTTGTAGTTTTAAAAAGCAAGATCACAAAATAAATGATACTCATGGCCTTTCAATTGTCCTGATGCTTTCCAGATGCTGCTGGTGTGGAGCACCACTCTTCTTTTGCTGGGCTTTGCTCAAGGTAAAGAACAGGATTCCGTTCCCTTTTTTATCTTTTCTTTCAGTTCCAAGACCACAGAATATTCATGTCAAGGCATATTTCAGCAGTTTTACTATATAAAAAGATGAGTGGACCTTCTCCATTTCATGGCTACTTTCATTCAGTAGTTCATAAGGGACAGTAAGCTGCAAGGGACATCAGTCATATACTTTCCTGTATGCCTTTTGCTATTTCCCTCAGTATATCTTGTCCTTAAGCTTTGTGGTTGGATTCTGCTTATAACGATCATGTCTTCAAAGTCTTATTATGCTCACCTATCAGTGTTGGCACTGTTTATCACATTTTCCTAACAAGCTGATTTCCAAAGGGGCACGACATAGCCCTGATTTGCTTATTTGTACAGCAATGTACAGCAACAGTACCCCCAAAAGAGATCTGAAAATGCATTCCATGCTTTAAATGTCTTAATGTTTATCGACCGATTTATTTGCTTCCCAGCACACATGACAATTCTTGTTTATGGCTTTCTCTGTGGTTGACTCAGGCACTGATGTGCACTCATCACCCATTCAGTTACAGGATGTTCACACTGTGATCAGTGACCGAAAGTCATTCATTCTCTATGGGAGAGTGCATTGCCCGGCGGCAAGCGTCAGTGCAACGGTGTGAGCGTCTAAGGGCGCTTTTCCACTGCACCAAGTAACATACTTTTGGTGTGGTGCATTTTGTTACTTTCTGTTTTCCACTGACTTCCGGTCAAATACCAGTGGCAAAAGTGGTACAGTAAATATGGTACAGTACTTTGTCACTTTGGAGGAGGACTTGAAACACTTTCTGAATGAAAGTTTAAGCCGGCCAACTTTACAGCAATGAGGTATGACAAGGTTCGGTCAAATAGTCAATAAACATAAAATGGTTTATTTTTCATATTAATATTATTAATAAGAAATTTTTTTACAAAGCTTTGTATTTCCATGGCACACAGAAGGAGCGGATGATCAGGGCAGGACATATTGTTTTTTTCAAGGGCAAGTCTGTAGTGCATTTTATTCATTAACATATGGTAATATTTTTAATCATCTACTAAAACTCAGAGTTTTTGAAAATTTCAATGAAGAGGTTCATTGTTTTGTCCGTTATGTTGAATTATATGTCTGAATTGGAGCAAGTATTGTAAAAGGAGCAAAGTAGTCAAGGCCGGACAACCCAATATAGAACCATATAAACAGTTCCATTATTTTTATAGGTTTCCATGAGCATATACATCATCTAGACACATTCACGCTTTAATTTTGCATTCATCTAATTTTTATCAGCATGTTTCACCAATTTCATTAAAGCATGAAGTGCTGTAAACAAATACGGAAGCTCTATCAAATGGCACATTAAATATATGATCTGTGCAAGTTCCAAATCTTTAATAAATCACTTGTTACATAATTAATTTTAACGATGGACACTTGCAAAATGTTTCAATGTGAATGTTTCATAGCAGTTCCAACACTAACCCAAGATATAACTAATATTAGGTGGGTGTTGCACTTAGGATTAAAACAGATTTTCTGGTGTTGTGAGGAGAAGGGGCGAAAATACTGTGTTGAGACTTATTCTGTTTCATAGTTCATACCCGACATGCATTCCATAAGACTGATCATTGCCATAGTTATTTATGACATGCCGCTGTTTGTGTACACCAACATTAAAAAAAATCAGGCATGGACCAAGGTGTCTGAAATTGCTGATGTTCCAGATGAGTGGGTGAAGTGCATGATATATTTTTGCGAAAAGGAAGGAAATCGGCAACTAATTTTGGTGCCAAAGCAAGTAAAACCATACAAATCATTGGTAATGTTAATGTTACTTATTTATAACAGTACAGTTTGTCTTAACATAATTTCATCTGCTTTGACAAATGATACCATATTGGCAGTACACACAAAGATAAGCTGCATGCGTGTTTGATTTTCCCTTTTAAAATTTGTAAGACCGTTCTGAACGACCTTGTCCCTACCTACTCCTTCTACTGTACATCAGAGAGCGTCCCCAGCATTTGCTAGTGTCACAGGCAAGGCAGCCAGAGCGAACACTGACCTTGTCACCACCTACGGTATGAATATACACTTACACAGCAATCTGCAGTTATACAGTAGAAGGGTTAATTTATTTACATGCAACTACACCAGCCAAGGTAGGTGCTGAATGTCTCAATAATTATAGGAAATGTAACATTGACATCTTTGTCTTTTAAATCACTCTATCAGCTTTTCAGCTGGTGATTCCTAACATAAATGTAAAATCCCCCTTGGGTGTGACAATCCAGTTGTTCACAATCACCTTGCTGCTGTGCATGTTCCAACAGGGGCTGAGGTCTGTTATGAGAACTTGGGCTGTTTCACGGATGACAGGCCCTGGTCTGACACTGCTGAGAGGCCCATTGCCCGCCTACCTTGGGCCCCAGAAAAGATTGGCACCCGCTACTTGCTCTTCACTGCAAAAAACCCTGATAACTTCCAGGCAAATGAGCACAGTTCCATCACTCTCATGTTTACTGAACACATCATCAAAACCCTAATTTTTAAGATCACTATCTTTGTCTTAAGAATAACACTTGGATATAGTAAAGATATGAGCTATGAAATAAATGAACATACACATTAAGGCTTTTAAGCATTTTGTCTGAAATTAACTTAGAGTGATTGACATTACTGGTTGGTTCTTGTGTTTCTACAGGAAATAAGTACCAACAAGGACATTCTTCTATCATCAAACTATCAAGGAGAAAAGATGACCCGTTTTATTACCCATGGATTCATTGACCAAGGAGAGGAAAACTGGCTTCTGGATATGTGTAGGGTAGGTGTATGTCTCTCTCAGAGCGAACCTTATCTATGAATATGCGTGGGGCGGGTGTGTGTGTCTGAGAGGGAACCTGCCTTCTGGATATAAGTATAGTAGGAACCTGCATTTATTTTCTGTAATTTGTGCATCACCCATAAATTCATTAAGCTCCAGTGGTGTCAGAAGTAGAATGACATTGAGGTGACTAAATTTGCCCCAGCAGTGTGGTGGGTGGGAGGAGTATGATGTATAGTGTGACTTTACAGTGAGCACACATGCAATAGTGTCATTGTGAAAGGGTGTATTGTATGAAAGATTTTAAAAGCATTTTAAAATAATGAAGATGTTGTAATATAAAATAAAATTAACACTGTTCATCGTGCAGTTTCATAACCAAATGTAACTAAAAAAACTGATCCATGTGATAAAATGATTTTGTCCGATATAGGAATAGAAACTCCGTTAAGCATACAATACGTTTGATTCTCGTGCTCTGCCTATGCAGTCAATAGGCTTTCGTAACACGTAAGAGTCATAATGAGAGATGAGGAACTTGCTCTTAATTTGCCTGTTCCATCTATCTGTTTCATCTACTTCATGACAGAAATGCATCAAATAGCAAAAGGGGCCATTACAAACAATGATCGCATGACCCAAAAATATTGCAATGTGATTATTTTCTTTTTGTCATGAGGACATGCTGAAAACTGTAGGGGTCGCAGGTCAAACTGAAGCTTCACAGAGAATGCAACGTGACTTCAGCTGGATGGGGTGGGGGGCAGTCTGCTGATGCAGATATTGGGGGGGAATGCGTTCCCCCTTCTCCCCCATTTGAAACACAGCTGTCCTGTATGACTCATATCCTTTGAACCTTAAAAGTGTCAAAAATTTAATGTAATTGAATGCAACCTTGCTACATTACTTGTGACAAGATATTACAGTTCCAAGCAGCATTCACTGTAGGTCTCTATTGTTTTTGTACTAATTATAATAATTTTATTATTCCCAAAATTATATTATAGCCCAAACAGTCTGACTTTTAGGTGTGAAATTTGCAGGATATGTATATCACATAAAGATTTCGTTTAAATCCCAGACTTAAGAAATAAAGTAGAACTCTAAAACCAGAGTGTTGTTGGCCTGCTGACAAAATTATAAGCAGGAATTGTGAGTTGGTGGGGTTCTGGGACTGCGCTCTTAGACAGATGGAGCATATTAACAAGTGCAACTTGGCTCATGCATCGTGCTCCTGATGGTTGGTATTGTCAGACCATGCTCCTGGTGGAGGACATTAACTGCATCTGTGTGGATTGGAAGAGGGGAGGAAGGACCACTTATACACAGGCGGCCAACAACATCCGGGTAGTAGGTGCAGAGATTGCCTATATGATTGAGCTCTTCCAGGTAAGTATATACCTTGCAACTATTTACAGTTACTGATCGGAGCCCACTGGTTGCATTTCTATTCTTAAGGTACAGACACTCTGAGACAAAATATAGTCATTTTACTTCTTGCACAGAAGGCAAACAGTGGCATGTCTGGTGTGTATATGTTACAGAGAATGCTAATATACATTGAAAATGATCTGCTTTGCAATCATAAAAGTAATTTTCATTACTAATAGGTCTGCTCCGACAAAAATCTTTACTGATATGTTCTATAGGAAATATAAATAAATGATTATTATGGGGGGCAAATGGGTCTCTATCAATTCCATTCAGCATTAGCATATGGGTATCTTCCCACATTGGCACACCTGCATGCAAATGATAACATTCTCATGGAGATCAAACACACCTGGCTACCTCGGAGGTCCCCCTTATCATAAGGGGTGGATAACAGTCTGCTGCTTGTGTCTCCCATTCAGACACACTACCAACAGAAGCCTGAGATGTTTCATGTCATCGGCCACAGTCTGGGTGCACACTGTGCAGGGGAGGTTGGCCGCAGGGTTCCCAACATTGGCCGTATCACTGGTAGGGAGGGGCCATATGTTGACCAATCCTTGCACTGAAAACAGCTCAGCACAGAATGGCACAGCACAGTTCAGTGGGGGCACGTCACATTTGGAATATGCTACAGACACAGGAATCCACAATGAGCAAACTGCCAATGATTCAAAGAAACACAGAGCAGCACAGCTTCCATTAGATTCTGACATCTTTGAATAACACATAAAATATTCCTGCCACCTGTAGTCCAACTCAATCTCAGTGCTGAATTAGTCATTCCAAGATTCATTGCAAATGATATGGGCTTGCTGAGTATGATGACACAACTGTGTGAAAGAGTTACTGAGCCAGGTCTGTTTGTCACACAGGTCTGGACCCAGCGGAGCCATATTTTCAAGGATGCCCTGAGTTGGTGCGTTTGGACCCCAGCGATGCTAAGTTTGTGGACACCATTCACACAGACTCACTGCCCATGATCCCATATATTGGTATGTTTCACATTTTACCAGGAACTTATATAGCAGGTTAAAAAGGGATCTCTGTGGTCATTGAAGAAAGCTGTCCTAATTATGGAATGACTTTATATGACAGAGAAAATTATGTTTCAACTCAAGTTAAATGCAGTGAGCATGATCTGTTATTTATTGGTGAAGTATCCCATCACTTTCAGGGTTTGGCATGGCCCAGGCAGTGGGGCATCTCGACTTCTACCCCAACGGTGGCAAGCAGATGCCTGGCTGTGACAAGAATATCCTCTCTCAGATTGTGGACATTGATGGAATTTGGGAAGGTTGGCTTTTGAATAAGGAACCTGTATTGTCTTTACTGTACAGTGGAAAATGTGTGTCATTGCTGAAAATTTAATTTGAAAAAAGCCATCAAGAGGTTTAAATACACAGCACTCAGATGTACAACACAGAGAAGTGAAATCCCAGCTAAAGTAATCTTCACAAATCTCAGAGAGTCAAAGAAAATTATATGTAAATGATGTTCATGTTGGTGAGTACTGGTGGTTAGGGTGCCCCTGAGGGAACGTTTGGGAAATTAAGTGGTGTTGTTCTAACCATCCGATACGATATCAGTCACTTTTTGGAGAACATAAAAAAATAGTTTGCTACTGTTAATCTGCATATTATCTAACACTAAATTGTTTTACAGTGGTACCTCGGTTCTCAAACTCACTAGAACTCAAATTTCTTGAAAGTCGAACAAATTAGTTTGACCTAGGACTCAATCTGAATATCAGAAGTCGAACCATGAACACTGACCTAATATAAATTGTACGCGCCAGGAAATGAATCATACTACAATGCAATTCTTTCCTGAATGCCTTCTTCACAGACTGGACGATTAACCAAATAAAACAGCGCAGCGTTACAGTAATTAACAATAAATAAACCACTAACTTACATGTACTATTAGAGCATTCATGTTATTTATTTAAACTTTATTTAACCAGGTAAATTAACTGAGAACTACTTCTCACTGCTTTACGTGATATTCAGGAGAAATAGCAGATTATGCATCGGAACTGCCTGGGATAGAAATGTCATGCGTGTAACTAAACTCTTCAGCTAATAAGGGCAAAGGTGTTTCCCCAATACGGCACCCAGTGACCATATTGGGGAAACAAACTGAAACGTGGACTTAATACAGAGGACTAATGACAACAAGCAGAAACAGCTGATCACATGGGAATCAAACGCAAGGTTAACGAGGGGGCATGGCACACGGAAGGAGCGGACAATTGGGGCAGTGCAGGGGTAATATTGGGATAAGATCTTTATCATTTTGGAAGCCATTAAGAAAAAAAAATGTTCTTCTTGTTTTATTCTGCTCATTTTGTCCTAAATGCTAAAAAAAAAATTTAAAACATATTTAGCTGTAATTTTGGCTGGGTGGGAACCAATTCATTGGTTTTCCATTATTTCTTATGGGAAACATTCGCTCGGAACTCAAACTTTTTAGGATTCGATCCAGAGTCCGGGAATGGATTAAGTTCGAGAACCAGGGTACCACTGTATTACTAAGCAAATATCCACTTACTACCAAGATAAACAGCCTAAAATATCTTCTTTGACTTTTACACAGTACTATGTGTGTATGTGATTTATAATTATATTGCATTGTGGGGACCAAATGTCCCCTGCAATCTAACGAAAGCCTGTTTTGTTTCTGTTGCGGGAACCATTTTTCATGTCCCCACAAAGATCTGTAAATACAATCAAAAAACGAAAAATTCCAAAGTCTCGTATTTTGATTGGTTATACTTTTGGTTAAAGTTAGGGCCGGGTAGAGCTTATGGTCATTGTTGGGATTATGGTTTTCCCCATAGAAATGCATGGATCGTCACTACAAAGTTATAATTACACCTCATGAAACTGGCATAGGGGAGAGAGTAGAGTCAGCCAGTACCTGGAGCAATTGGGGTTAAATGAATTGCACATGGACCCAGTAGTGACATCATCTCCCGACCCAGGGATTTGAAAGGGCAAACTTCTGAATCCCAGCGCACAGACCAGTACCAATTCAGAATTACTATTCAAGACTGTTTACATGGAAAAAAAGAAATCGCTCCCACTGCTATTGAAGCTGCCTGTTGGATGGCAAGGGTCAAGTGGCAAAATTCATGCCATGCCAAGGGGGAGCACAGCTGAAGCTGCTCCTTTTGATGAGACAGATGAAGTAGGAGTGAGGCCAAATATTTGGGGATCTTAGAAGGCCTGAGGTAGTGCACACGTGCCATAGTTCTCAATGTCATACACACACACACGTTTGTAATTATATCCTTGTGGGGACTCTCCATTCATTTCTATGGGAAAAACTCTAATCCAGCCCTAACCTTAACCATAAGTAGCCAAACAAAATACTTTTGGCATTTTTACTTTTTTGACTGTATTCACAGATCATTGTGGGGACCCGAAAAATAGGTCATTATTACATTGTAAAAGACCATGTGGTCCCCACAAAGTAATATAAACCTAATCTACACACACACACACACACACACACATACACACACACACACGCACGCACAGCTACCCTGCTGTGTTCTTTCCTGACCAGGCACCCGAGACTTTGCAGCCTGCAATCATCTGAGGTCTTACAAGTACTACAATGACACCATCCTGAACCCGGAGGGCTTCCTTGGATACCCCTGCTCCAATGAGGAAGTCTTTGATGAGATTGTAAGTTTCCAGGCCACCACACAGTCAAAAACTACAACCAATCCTCACTTCATAAGTGGACTTTTAAAACTGGAGGACTTTTTACATGCTGGGTACACAGGGTATAGAGGGCCACCTGTTGTCACACATGACACTAGTACATCTGTGAGCCATATATTTGGCTTTAGAAAACAACTCACAGTGGAGGGTTTGGTTTCAACATGGAGGCAGAGACCCTCTCACTCACTGGGCAGCGTAGTGCAGCTGTCTTCCCTAATGACAGCTTATTCCTGGTTTAGTAAACTTCCCAGTCAATCTCTGGGAGCACAGAAGCACAATCTCCTGCTACAGGAAAGGAAGGACTTTCATTATGTTGATTATAAATAGTCCTGTAGGCTGATCACCCTGGTTACGACGTATGAACACAATCATTCACCCCCTATGAAGCTCTTTAAACTGCCATCCCAATTTCTGTGTTTATAAAGTAAAAGGCAGAGATAAAAATGTTGCCCAGGAACACCTGAAATTCATTTGTTTTAACATGGTTTCCAAGTAACAGTTTGGAGAGAAGAATGTTTCATAGATGCAGGGTGATGGAATCTTTGTTTGACTATGACCAGGAAGCAGCCTATCACCTGTAAACAGGTCAAATGTAGAGCTGCTAGCACTGACAGCTCCTTGGCTTAGTCACAATCACCAAGTGAGGACGAATGACAATGGGTTGGTGTCACACAGGGCCGGTGCTTCCCATGCCCCACGGGCACATGCCCTTTCATGGGCCACCATGCTGACAAATTCAAAGTGCCCAGCGGACAGGAAAAACTGAAATTCTACCTGAACACCGGGGAAGCCAAGCCTTTTGCACGTAAGACTGCATTGTAAGACTGCATCTGTCACTTTGTTCGCACTTCCTATATGTGCATGTGATTGTGATGGGAGAACTGAGATTGGGTGAGTTACTCTAAGGTGCCAAATCACTGCCTAATTTAAGTCAGTGATGTAAGCCTTATGATGTACGCTTAAGCAGCTGGTAACTGACAGGACATAGTAATTGCAACTACTGTGGGCTCAAAGGTTCATTTTTCACTTTACTGCCTATATATAATGTCATTTTCCTGTAGCACTGTGTGGATGCCCCAAATACTTACATTGTTACCAAAACACTTAATGTATTTCTGTAGTCAGTTTATGAAAAACCTAAATGTGTTTCCTAGTGGTTCTGTAACTTCAGTG
>JABFDZ020000066.1:18648582-18667310 GCA_019775955.2 Pollimyrus isidori
CAAAACACTTAATGTATTTCTGTAGTCAGTTTATGAAAAACCTAAATGTGTTTCCTAGTGGTTCTGTAACTTCAGTGACACATCCTTTTTCATTTTTTTTCTCGTTTATTTCTATTGATTCCATGACATTTCTTAATTCCAGGGTATCGCTACATGTTAACTATCACCATTTCTGGCGACCGAACAGTAACAGGCTATATAAAGGTAGCACTCTATGGGTCCAATGGCAACACAAGACAATATGATGTTTATAGGTGAGTACAGAGCATCTTATAATGATTTTTACATTGGATCATTATTGTTAAAGAAGAATATGCCTAATTCTGCTCTACTTCATGTTGCTAAGATTAACTCACTACTGTCAAACTATATGGCACAAATATTACCATTATTCAATGATACATGCATATGCCAATCTCTACAGTGGCTTGCTTTCTCCTGGCAAAACCTATGAGGTCTTCATCGACACAGAAATCGATGTGGGTGAAGTGACCAAGATGAAGTTCCTCTGGAACAACAAGATTTTGAACCCCCTGCTACCCAAGTTTGGGGCTACCAAGATGGTGCTGCAACGTGGGAAAGATAGGAAGCTGTACGTTTGATGGATCACTAAGATATAGTTACTTTATTTGACACAGTGTTTTTTAAATGACTTACCAACAGCTCCTATTTTTTCTTTTTAATGAGTCAAAACCACTGTCAATTCACTGCATTGCTAGTGTATTGCTATCAGCAGGGGCTCAGTCCAGAGACCAAATCTGCCCAAGGCTCTCTTCCTGAAGTCACTATGGTCATAGCACTATAGAGGTTCAGGAAATGTAGCCCCAGACTAGGACTGTTGTGGTGTGTGGAATTCTCAAACTGAGACCATGGTTTTTAAAACATCACAAATCATTTGGGGCTCATTGGGATTTATTCGGGGCTTCGGAAGGAAGCTACCAACACTGGAAATGTTATTTATATTTTAACATACAAAAAGACACATAAATGCACATACTTAAGTAAAGAGTTAAGTAAATACTTTAATTTCAGGGTTTTAAATTTCAAGTTTTAAATTATCTGAGAAAAAGGAAGTGCATATACACACTAGAGGGCAGTAGTTCTCTATCAAATGGGAATGTTAATGCAACTCAGTTCTGCTGTTCTCTCTCCATTTTGCAGCTTTGATTTCTGTGGTGAGGAAAGAGTACGAGAGAACGTACTTCAGACCCTGAACCCATGCACACCCTAGAGAGGCTCAAGGTACTTTACCCACTTCAACAACTTCAAGCTACCTAAATAAACAGTTATATCAAAATGCTTGGGTCACTGGTTTGTGGTAGATCTGAAATTATAATATTGATTTTCCTTTTACCAATTATCACAGGAGACTGTCAGACACAGAACAATGCACATTGAAATGTGTAGTCGCTAGTTTTTGAGTTAGGATTGTATTAGGTTGTATTTTGACCAAGGTACTTGATCTAAAAGGCAGGAGGGCAGGTATTGTGCTAATTGTGATGACATTACTATGATTTATCAGACACTCCAAGGTTACTGGCAGACCATGATAAGCCAAAATTACATAAAATATCATAATGCTGTCTATACAGTGAAACTTAAGAGTTAAGTAAGGAGCAATAAATGCTGGGTAAACTGCTTGTTGCAAAAACACAGAAACATTTTAAGCACTGTGTGCTTTTTCACTAGCTTGAATCTGGATACTACAGTCTAAATCTACTGTTTAATGGCTGGAAATAGTAGGTTACACTTTTGCAACAACACAAGCATTGAGACTTTAGCCTTTGAATCACCTACAGATGCAGAACCAAGACCATAATAATACTAGCAATACCCACTGTTCACCAGTGCCCACAGTTACCCTTTATGGGCATTTTATTTAATTATTTCATGGCAGGTAAGAAAGCATGGGCTTAATTCACTCAGAGTAACTTGTGCTCGACAGCACATTCATTCTGCAGACCTATGTCTCATGCCCCTCTATCGTTCTCATTACCATAGCAATGTCTTTTATCTCTTAAAACTGGGCAGAAAAGAGGAGACTGGTAAATATTACCTACTATTAATGATGTTGAAAGATTGAGTGTCGCATTTTGCGCAAACAGAAATCAGCACTAAATTACATGTTAAGATTATTTCTCTTCTTTTCTCATTTAGGCACTGTCCCCACCAGCCAAATTTGGCTTGATGTGTCACTTATATATATAATTTCAATAGGCCACATATGTATGCAGTATTCATTTATCTGTCCGCAGCCTTTCATGAGAGCGCGCGGTCCTGATTGCGAGTCATTGTTTTGTGCTCATTTATTTGAATGCCCACCCTGTAATCAATGTTGTGAAATAAGGCATTAAAGAGCGAGCTGCCATTTCCATCATAATGTTAACAAAGTGCATTTATATTCATGTTGACTTTTCATGGCCGAGCCGTCATCGTACACAATAACAATCAAAACAATCACTGCTACAGAGCTTGTAGAGTAGGAGCAGGACTACATTATAGTATTAAATGTTGAATTAAATGTTGGGGGTTGTCTATACCCAACCCCCCACCCCCAAGACTCCAGCCGACAGCCATCATTTTCTTTATTTATCTTTTTTTTTACTGCCGCCTTCAATAAGGAGGCTAATGACAAAATAGCTCACTAATTCTAGTAATTACAGCCGTTTGTCTAAGGGAATTTCAGGGTGACAGCTTTTCATTTCGATCCACTCGACATGACTTCGGTGGGACTGGGGGCGGGGGCGTAAAAACAAAATACAGACAGGTCAAAAAATTACAATATGTTTAAACACCAAATCTGTGTTTAAATATAAGCAAAATAGCTTCAGCATACATACCAGGCACAGAGAAATGTAGCCCTTCTCTGTAAATCAACTCATCGATCAAACAAATACCATCACCTCTTTATAACACCGTTGAAAATGAATAATATGTGCATTATATTGTACAGGCTGTCTACACAAATCAGCTACACATGCACAATAACTGTGACATGTAAAGGCAGAGGTGAATGACTGCAGCTGTGGGTAGAATGACTGATATCAAAAGAATTAAAGGATGTCTGTTTAACTGTCATTCCTCCACAGTGGACAAGTCTCAGTAGAGTCTTTAATATGGCAGTTAAGGAGCCTGGCTGAGTGGGTTTCACTGAAGCCCTGAGTTTTTTCCAGCTAAATTCCAAAAAAGAAGAGAAGATGCTTAATATGCTAATTAAGGAGCTGACTAGCTTGCATTTCAATGTGGAAGATGTGTGAATTAGGATGAGTGGCTTCAAACACATTGTGATCAAACTAATAGCAAAGATAGGACAAGCACCCCAACATGAACAAAACCATCTGTGCCCCTTACATGCATGTGCCTTAGTTCAAAGCAGACTCTGCAGAAAAACAGATGAAGGGATGGACAGAATTGCTCCTGGTGTTTCACTGATGCCCCGGTTTTATAGTGTCCACCTACATTAAGCAGACCACTTTACCGAGCTGGGTGGAAATATGGGAAGAAGGTGGGCTATTTCAGCAAAATGAAGCAAGCAATCAAAGCAAAAACACACCATAACCGTAAATCATGGAGACAAACACGGCACAGTCCATGAATTGAAAACCTGCCCAGTTCCTGCTATCCTGCACATGATTTTATTGGCATACAGACTAGAGTGGCACCAATTTCCTATGGCACCCAGAGTGTGTGTGTGTATGTGTGTGTGTATGCAGGTGCACAGTTAGCACCAGGGACGGATGGGATGGGTCCCCTTCAGATTCAGAGTGACCTCAATCCGTCCCCCCCACTTACAGGACAAAATAACAGAATCTTCCGTCTTTGTATAAGGAAAAAATATCCTTGGTCTCTCCAATTCAAAAATCCTATCTGCGCCACTGTGTGTGTCTATTTATGTGGGAGGGGCGGCGGCTAAGTGCAATTCCGCACCACCCCCAAAATCCTCATTTCAGCAATGGCCGTAGTTTCACCTATCGTGCCTATCTGAGTACTCAGCACCCCCTCATCAACCCTACCTCCCTACTGACAAAGAAAAACAAGAGGAGTGACCTGTGAGGGTTAACAGACTCTCTCCATGAACATCGCTGTTAAAATAACACACTCATATGTAAAATGCATGCAGGTACTGAATCAGAAGTGCCCTTGTTTGGTTTCACATTCCGATAGCAGCATTGTGAGCGAGCGAACTGCGCATTAATGGCAGTAAAGTTGTCTTACACTTCTGAGAAGCATGGAAGACTCCTCCTAACTGAATTCAAAAGGAAAGAAAAGGGACAAGGGGCTGGTGCAAAGCGGTAAAAGTGGTGCTCTGCATTGTTTTCCACATTTATACACATTGCCTGTGTATGGTTTGTAAGATTCCTTATTAGTCAGTGATTTTATAAAGCTACAGATAGAGAAAACCTAAGAAGCAAAGTATTGTAATCAACTGCACTGGAATCTGCTGAATGCATCCTTTGATCAGTTATATTCACTAGCTTTGGAAGTGATCGGTTATCAACTGGGCTTTTAGCGTGCTAATATTAACTCCACTTTATATTCAAACTGTCAGCATTTGAGAGCTATTCATTGGCTCTCCAAATGAATTATCAGAGGCTCTATATATAGTGATGGTGGCCGATACCAGAGTTTGGCTGAGGTTTCATAATGAAGGGCTGTCGATGTACCTCTTCTTTTTGTTTGTTTTTCTTCTCACCAGTGGATAATGATGTACAACTCAACCTCATGCCCCCACCCACCAGACAGATGTAATTATGGCCTAAAGAGCCTGTGTGGCCACACCATCCTCACTGAAATGCAATATGTCACACAAGGTCTGACATATAAGTATGAGAACACAGTTCCTAAAAACAGGCGTAAGAGTAGTGCTAAGAAGACCACAGAGGCTAAAGGATGAGGAAGAATGTTGCACTCATTGCCACACAGTCAGGCAACAGGGGTGGAAAACAGGAGCTAAGTCAGGCGATTTACAAGAGGAAACAGAAAAACTGCTATTTCCAGAGACTAAACATCTTTTCAAATTAAAGGTAATACTTAGATGTGTTGTGGTGATCCCAGGATATCTAGAAATAATCTCCTAATGGTATTCCGCAAGGCATTTCCATAGTAACTGCAGTTGCATTGACAGGTAATAATTAAGTCATAACTCCACTGTACTGAATAGTGAGATGATGAAGAACGAGACTAATGATGAGATCTATGTATGGCCTGCCTCTTAGCTATCACATGGACACAGAGAACCTGACAATAGGCACACCCACTACAAATTCTTATAATTGCCTGCATCCTTTACTGTTCATGCAGTAATCAATTACAGCAGTGTGGCATTTCACTCAAAGTACTTTTCCACCATAGTCGATCCTAGCCCAAGTCTCAGGGAGATAACTGCAATTATAAATAAAATTTTTCCAGTGAAACTGACACAAGTTAAGGCCAAAGACCCAACAGAACCGATTTCTGCCACAAGCATGTGAAGGCAGGATATACCAAAAAATTTAACAGAATCTGCAATTTCTTAAAACTCCACTGGATGGCAGTAGTACTATTTAATACCAAAACATTTCTTAGCCCTCTCATAAAATATGTTTAGCTCCCCCCAAATAAATGTGTATTTATTGGCTTAAGTCATGAATAGTTTGTCATCACCCCCCTAATAAAGACTCCTCCCTATTCATTCATCTCCAACTATTCCCCTGATTCCAACTACAACAACCTGAATCCATAATCAGCTCTAACCTTAACCATAAACAACCAAACCAAAATGTTCTTTGCGTTTTTAGTTTTTTGATTGCATTTACAGATTTGTATAAAATTGAGGTTCCCTTTGTCCCCACAACTTTCATCCTCAGCAGAATAGTCATAATCCCTTGGGCCCTTGAGCATCTTTAATGCTCAAAAAGGCTCCAGGGGTGCCAGATAAATGACTTGACCTTTAAATTGTATATATGTGTGTATGTGAATATCTCAAAAACAAGATCAAGATGGGTTAAAAGATGCACTCCAATGTTCCTGTAGTTGTATTTATGCAAATGACAAATCGAAAGCATTATTTCATTTGATAACTAGTTCACCACTTTGGACTGCAGGGAGCGCACAGAAAAAACAGGCAAAGCCCACGTACTGCAGTTTTACTCAGTTACACAGATTTCACATGCTGGCACACGTTTCCCAAAATTCCAAGCTCATGTATTTTTTGTCTGCCCCAGAGTTCCTAAACACTATACACTGCAGATTACTCTCATTACATACTCCTTACACCCATATCACAAACTACCATATACCGGTAGTTCTCAGTTCCTAAATACAAATCTCATGATGATCTCATGTGCCTCTTTTTCAAACATCAATGATGAAACAGCCTACAGAGAGGAGGTGAGACTCTTGGCAGAGATCTGCTTGGAGAATAACCTCTTTCTCAACGTCAGCAAAACTAAGCAATTGGTAATGGACTTCAGGAAGCAGAATGCGGCTCATTCCTCCATCTAAATCGGAGGATATGCTGGGGAGAGGATCAGCAGCTTCAGGTTCCTTGGGGTCACCCTCACTGCCAGCCTCAAGTTTACAGAGCATGCTGCAGCTGTCACCAAAAAGGCCCACCAACGTCTTTACTTCCTCAGACGTCTGAAGAAAGCTAGGATGTCTACCTCAGTCCTCACAAGCTTCTACAGGTGTGCTGTGGAGTCCATCCTCATTGGGAACATTACATCCTGGTACAGTAGCTGCACTGCACAAGACAAAGAGGCCTTGCAGAGAGTGGTGAAGACAGCACAGAGGATCATCGGCACGCCTCATTCTGTGATAATGGACATTTACATCACGTGCTGTCGCAGAAAGACAAAGTGCATCATGGAGGACTGTAGCCACCCTGCACTGCCATTTTTCACTTTTCTGCCATCTGACAGGAAAATCAGCAAAATACATGCACGCACAGCACGATTCAGAAACAGTTTTTACCCCAGTGCTGTAGGACTGTTCAACACCCAGTAACACAGTCTCTCTCCGGGCAATAACAATTTTGTCTCCTCATTCCATGTGAAATGCTGTAGTACTCATACTTACCTATTTAGACATTATTTAGATATTTATTAAAACTCATGCTGACATATTTGCATATACTCACATGGTATCATCCCACCACTGCATGTTCTACAGGCTGCTGAGAATTATTATAGTATTATTTTTTTTTAACTATTTTACACTATTATGTCTTCTGTGTTCTGTCTGAAGTCTTATATGTCCTGTCTTTAGAGATGGTACTCAAGTAGGAATTTCATTGTGCTTTGTACACTACTCTGTACATATGATAATAAAACTCTCTTGAACCTTGAATCTCTTGAATCTTGATTTTGAAGATTTTTTCTTAGCCGGATAACTTATCAGATTTAAGTTTAAATGGTCTTTATCTTTGTTCATTCAGAACTAGCTCAAACTACCTTAAATCCGACAAATAATCCAACTAATCATGAAATCCAATTCTAGTGTGGTCAATTGTTAACCATTGTTAGCAAGTACACCCTTTCAACGATCTATAAACTATAATTTCTAAAGAACATTTAACACTGGGACTGGAAGACATTTTTAATATCCAAAATAAATAAACGAAACAATCAAAAACAATAAATAACTATGAGTGCAAGAAAGGATAAACTTGTGTTTCAGAAGCTAAAAAAACAATTAAAAAAATTTCCTAAGTGCACCACGTCCTCAAAATACAATCGAGGTTTAAGTTTCCATGCACACCTCTGGGAAATTCAGCAAATCCAACATATTAATACTCACATTTCATATAATGTATTGCCACATTTTACTTTACCGCTTATAGTGAACATGTATGCATGGGCAAAATAGAAAATTATAATCGGATCATGATCATAACCGATTTTTTCTTCTTCATGTCTTAGTCTAACTGACATGTGTATATTTCTTACATGAAGCTTTATCATAAGCTTTATGAGTCTATATAACACAAGTCTGAATACTAAACAGCATCAGCATCAGGTTAAACGAAGATGGGGTGGGTTTTTTTTAAAAAGAGCCATTTAGGAGCGGAAAGAGCCGGGTCTTCTTGATGAACTGAGCCAAATGTGCAGGTTTCCCAAAAAGATGCAATATTCCCATTTGGTAGAGAGAGACACAAGGAAAACAAACACGCATGCAAATGAAAATTATTGTGGCCGGAATAATCATTGACGTCATTTTAATTATCGTGCAATTAACTGATTTATTGTTTATCGCTACAGGCCTAAGAAGTAGTGCTTAAACAGGATAAAACTACAACTTTATCCTTCTGTTGATAAAGGGCGCAGCCATCTTGGATTCTGAACTCAGAATTCTCTGTGCTGTCCGAGATATTTCTTGGATCTCCGAAAAACGGGAGTGCGCATGTCATCACTTCAAAACTTGAAATCTGACTTGGAATCCGAGTTCCGAGGACAAATGGAATGCACCACTACTTACAGTATGGTCAGTCTGATGACTGCCACACTCAGGGAGTAGCTGTTGCTGTAGCGGATCAGCTCCTCCCAATGGTGTCTGATGTCGCTCCTTTCAATGAACTTAAGGCACCCTTTTGTGTCTTGTCTGTTGTCTCAGTGTATGCTCTGACCGTGGTGAGTGATGAGGGAGGCCTTTTACTCACAACTTCACTTGGTCGTTGATGGGTGCCTTTGTGGTGACACACCTCTGGTCGTGCATGACTTCAGTGCAACCACTTGTACTGACAGGGCTGGCTAAGAGGATTATTAGTGGTTCCCATGGGTCGGGTAACGGGGGTTAGGGTGGCTCCATGTTCCTTGACTTTGCAAATGGACAAGGGCTTCAAGTCACTGGACCCTGGTTCCAACACCCTGAGCCGCACCATTGGACTTGGGAATCCAATACTGGTGGTCCAGCAAAGATCAATTGATCACAGCGTGATGGTTATTTTTAAGTAAAAATATTACACACAAATTTTCGCGTGTTTGACTCAATTAATGAGGTGCAGCAAGACCTGCGGTTCTTACCACGGTGAAGTTAGATTTATGTTTGATATTCGCTACATTTACTGACGTCTAAACTGCAATATCTTTTGGATCATGATGGCAATTCTTTTCAGATTACGCTCTATATGTGAAACGAGGAAAATATTTTACACTGTTACGTGCGGTAAGCAGGCAAGCGGGAAAAGCAGGTGAGTTGAGCCATCAGTGCAGATAAACAGGGTTTATTCGGGTACAGACAAGGCTGACAGTGAACAACTTCCACAACCATCAGCAAACATCAATGACTGATCTACAAGACTAACTCATATGTGGACTAAATACACAGGACGAGTCAAGAGGAACAGGAAATAGGTGATAACAATCAGGAATTAACACAAGGTAATGAGGTGGGCGTGACACACCTGAGGATCGGACAGAGCTGGGCGTGACACACACTAAGTTAGCTCCACATTCTCCAGCAATATGAATTAAAAATACAAAGCAAGATGGGAATTGTTGCACAAGACAGGCGTGCGCAACACCACACAGGTGGAAACACTAGGCAATCACAGGAGGTAACGAGGTGGGCGTGGCACACATGGGAGGCTTGAACGGAGCGGACGTTGCAGGACACAACAGAACCTCTCCCAAAGGCGCGGACTCCGAGCGCGCCCCAGGGGAAGCGACGGACGGGACGAACCAGGAGAACAGGCCCTGAAAAACAAAACAGAACCTCAACCAAGGCACGGGCACAGAACAGAAAGACAAAACAACCCCAGGGACAGGAACCATGACAACACCCGACAGAGAACGGGGAACGCCGACAGACGAGGAAGGGGGAGACCGAGGGAATAGAAGGGCCCAGACCCACAGGAGGAACAAAAAGCCCGGTAGTGAAAGGGGGGGCCTGCGGGACGAGCAGGATCCAACGGGGCCGCGGGAGGAGCCGGGACCGGGAGAGGGCGCAGGCATGTTGGCCTCAGGAGTGGCGGCTGCGGGCAAGGGCGCAGGCATGGCGGCCTCAGGAGCGGCGGCTGCGGGCAAGGGCGCAGGCATGGCGGCCTTAGGAGCAGCGGCTGCGGGCGAGGGCGCAGGCGTGGCGGCTTCAGGAGCGGCGGCTGCGGGCGAGGGCGCAGGCGTGTTGGCCTCAGGAGTGGCGGCTGCGGGCAAGGGCGCAGGCATGGCGGCCTCAGGAGCGCCGGCTGCGGGCGAGGGCGCAGGCGTGGCGGCTTCAGGAGCGGCGGCGGCAGCTGTGAGGGGGGCAGCCTCAGGAACGGCTGTGGCAGCTGCGTGGGGGGTAGCCTCAGGAACGGCTGCGGCAGCTGCGTGGGGGGCAGCCTCGGGCACGGCTGCGCGCTGGTCAGCAGGCTCGGCTGCGCGCTGGACAGCTGGCTCAGCTGCGGGCTTGGCTGCGTATGTGGCAGCCGGCTGGGCAGCGGCGGTTGTGGGCTGGGCAGCGGCGGCTGCGTGCTTGGCAGTGGCGGCTGAGTGCTTGGCAGCAGCGGGCTGGGCAGCGGGGGCTGCGTGCTTGGCTGCGGGCTTAGCTGCTGCGGGCTTGGCTGCGTGCTTGGCAGCTGGCTGGGCAGCGGCGGTTGCGGGCTGGGCAGCCTCATAGTTTCAGCGGCGGCAGGACTTCCTACAATATTCTTCTGCTCACACAAAACTGCTGGAAAATATAAAGACCGTCTTAAAAATGCCAAGCAGCATACCACCACTTGTACAGTATGTGCCCTATAACCGTCTATTAGTATTGCCTTTAGATAAATTGTAATACCTCCTTCTTTTTTAAACCAATCAACATCACACCAAATTCAGTGTGTTCCTCTGGCCCTCTTTCATCTTTCACACCCAATGAAGAAATTTTCACACCAATCTATTTTTCAGAACACCAGGTGTATGTGATCTATAACCGTGTATCAGTATTGCAGTTGGAAAAATTGTAATAACTTTTTAGTTCTTAAACCAGTAAATATCAGACCAAGTTCAATGAGTTCCTCTGGCCCTCTCTCAACTTTCATACCCTTTCAGAAAAGTTTCACACTCATCTGTTTCACAGAACCCCAGTGCTATGTGAACCTATAACTTTGTGTCAATATTGCATTTGGATAAATTGTAATAACTCTTTATTTTTTAAACCAATCAGCATCAAACCAAGTTCAGTGCTCTCCTCTGGCCCTCTCTCATGCATCGCATGACTGTCTTGCATTGCAACTGTCTTTATCACTGTGGAATCTCACATTTCTTCCCGTTATTGTTGGGTAACTTTACATATCCCCCTGAGACCCAGCCTATTTATTTATGTCCATTGTAGTGGACATGTTGTTTTTGCATCTACTGTATCTTTTCACTGATGTAAGGAAACATATTTATTCCTGTTGTACACTAAAGAGGACATGCTGTGTGTTATGTCCTGCGACGTCCGTCTCGTTCCAGCCCCGTGTGTGCCATACCCACCTCGTTACCTCCTGTGATTCCCCAGTGTTTGCACCTGTGTGGCGGTGCTGCTCGCCAGTTGTGTGCCTTGTTTTATGTATTTAAGTCTGCGCCAGCGTCTGTTCCGGCAGATGCGGCATAAAAGTTGTCTACGTTGGTGTGTAGTGCAATAAACCCATTTGTTCCGTCCACCTGCATTGGATCTCCCTTTGTGCGCCCTGCATTCACCCGCCGATCGCAACAGTATGCCGCGTCTCTGTAGAAAGGACTCTCCGCTACCCGAGGACGAATACATCCGGCTGGTGGATGAGGTCCTTCACTGGCTGAAGCAGCCGGAGGTATGGGAGGACCCCGGACTGCATGGTCTGGCCAGCCGGGCGGGGGATATTCTTGATGAACTATCCCTCGCCGATGGCACGCACCTTGCCGCTGATGTGTGCAAGCTGCTGCGGCAGCTTCAACACAGGGTAACGGGGGCGAATGCAATCGCCCTCAACGCCGCGAACCCTGGGCTCGAAGAAGAGGAGAGACAGGATCCGGAAGTGGCAGGCGGAAGCCCGAGTGATTGCACTGGGCGCCTGCTCCGTCGTCCCCGTCTGGAGAAATGTGGGTGAGCAAAGGAGCTCCCCGTTCTCCTGGGCTAAGACGGCTACGGGTGGGATCGTGTCTGTGGTGTGCCGACGCCTCTAGGCTTGCCTGACGCAGGTTGCGAGGCGCTTCTGCAGCCTTGTCCTGCGTCGAATGAAGCTGCCCAGCCCCGCGCAGCGGAGCCAGCTGCCAAGCACCGCACAGCTGCAGAAGCTGCCGCTCCCGAGGCTGCCCCCCTCGCAGCTGCAGAAGCCGTCGCTCACGAGGCCGCCATGCCTGCGTCCTCGCCCGAGACTGCTCCCGGGGACTCCGTAGCTCCTGCCCGTCCCGTAGCTCCTGCCCATTACGTAGACCTCGTGGCTCCTGCTAGTTCTGTGGCTCCGGCCAGTCCCGCAGCTCCACCCGCGTCCCCGCTAGTCCCGGCTCCGTCCACGTCCCCACCAGGCCCGGCTCCACCTGTGTTCCCTCCAGCTCCCTCCTGGGCCCCTGCGGGGGTCCCTCAGCCCGTCCCCATGGCCTCTGTGGGGCCCCCTCCTGCTCCAGGCTCCCCCTGGCCTGCAGCCCCTCCGGTCACTGCCCGTCCTGGGCCTGGAGGCCTTCGGGCGCCCTGGGTGCCATGCGCCCCTCCGTTGTTTGTCCCGCCTCCTGGTGTTCCCTCGTTTTGTCCTGGCCCTTCGGTTCCCTTGGTCTCCCCCGTCCTCGTCTGTCTGTCCGCGTTCCCCGTTCTGTGTGCGGTTTTGTCCTGGGTTCTATCTCTGTTTCAGTTTTGTGTGTCGGTCTTGTTCCCTGGTCTTCGTTGATGTTTGTTTAAGCCTTCTCTAGTTGACTCTGCATTGAATATGTGATTTAATGGTGGACTAAAATGCTTTAGAGATTTATATGATGACAACTGTTTTATGTCCTTTGAGCGAATTACTGAGCATAGTGTCACACAGTCTCCTTTTTTCAGGTACTTGCAGGTGCGAGACTAGGAAATTTTTCACTTCCTTTCCAAGTCCTCCAGTTCAAAATTGGATTGAAGACTTATTGCATATGAAGCCTATAAGGGGAGTTATTTCTAGGATCTATGTGGTAATTTTAAGAAGGACATCACCCTCATTAGATTATTTAAAGGAGCAATGGAGTACAGATCTTTTGTTTGAGATCTCAGAAGACTCCTGGCAGTCTGCAATTAGGTGGATTCATTGCACATCTGTATGTGTGAGGCATGGCCTTATACAGTACAATTTAAAATTTAGACTGCATTATTCTAAGAGTAAACTAGCCAGGATTTACCCTGGAATGGACCCCACTTGCTCCAGATGCAAACAAGGGGAGGCCACTTTGTTACACATGTTCTGGACGTGTCCTGCTTTACGCTCATGCTGGTCTGAGATTTTTGATATATTAAGTTTTATATGTGAGAAGGAACTTGAGCCAGACCCAGCAGTAGCCATATTAGGATCGCTACCAGATCCAAAGTTTGGAAGCCATTCTTGTTTTATTACGATTCTGAATATAAACCTACTAATGTATCATAACTGGTGGTAAGCACCCGGAATCTCCCCCTCCCCCCAACTTTATCCTTCATCACCCTCCATATGTTGGTAGTCTTGTCTGTTCTTGTTATATTGCTTTAAATTGTTGGTGATTCTGTGTGTATTGTACTATTATTGTTTCTTAAAAGTACTTAATAAAAAGATTTATAGCTACTAATTTCACACCCGTCTCATATGATCATCCTGTGTGCCATGCCACCCTCATTAACCTCATGTGAAACCCTGATGTTATCAGCTGTTTCTTGTTGTGTGATTAAGTCCTGTGTATTTAAGTCCACGTCAGAGTATGTATTCCCAGTTCCATCATTAATGTCTTAGCGTTGTATGAAGTGCTATTTGCTTTGTATGCTTCCCTTCTCCAGATTAAAGTCCTCTTTCCCCGATCCTGCATTTCCTATGCTTGCTTCACGGGTCCGTGCCCCACTCGCTGTGAAATTATGACGGGACTCACATAAAGGTCACTCCTCTGACTGAGGTTTGCTACCTTGGTCTGGTAGAAGAGGTGAATTACTGGCTTGTACAGCCTTGAAGTTTGGGAAAACCCTGCAGATTGGGCATTGGCGAGCCGAAGCCGGGACTCTTTAGAGAATATGTCCCTGGGCGACAAGAATCTCTGACAGTTGCTAAAAAGGATTACAGAGAGGAGTACCCGGCTGGTGTCATTCGACAGCGAGCAGTGGCCAGATCTGCTATTGAACCTCCCTGAAATCCCTCCACTACCTCCAAGCACAGCCAACTGGGAAAAACAAAAATGAAGAAATCTGGAGTCAGGAGGACATGCCGACCATCTTCCAGGGGGCTGTCTCCATCTCCACTGCTTCTCCTCCGTTGGATATTGGAAGGAACTCCTCCCGATCCTGGACCCCATGGTGTTTACTTCTGGCGTCACTGCTGCCACTTCGCTGCAGCCACCCAATGTTCATCTGCCGGCAGCAAACACCACCTGGTGGATGCACGAGCATGTACCTGATGCAGCTGCTACTCTGCCGGCGGCTCACCCCTTCTGGGGAATGCACCTAGCCCTTAAAGGGGCCAGGTCTGTATTGGACACAATCCTGCGGGTCACAAAGGTCCTTAAAGGGGCCATGCCTGCTGCTGAAGCATGGACCCCAGCTTCAGCCCTCGTGGTTCCTGTGCCGACAGGTCATGCAGCACCCGCCTGTGGTTCCTGCACCTCTGTTGCCTGTTCCAGGCAATGCTCCCTCCCCCTGTTCTCATGCCGGCAGAAAATGCGCCACCCTACACTGTTCCTGTGACTCATGCCCCTGTGTCTGTGACTCCTGCTTTACCCCCTGAAGTCCCTGTTCTACCTTTTCCAAACTCCGATCCCCTGGACACTGCTCCCATACCCCCAACTCCCATGACCTCGAGGAGGTCAGGGACTACTCGATCATCGCTGCTTTCCCCTTGGGGGAGGAGGAGCTTGAATGGGACTCCACAGCGATTTCTCTGATGGGGAAAGGAGAGTACCCTCACTGGACCCCTTCGGGAAAGTAACTCCCCAGCCAACACCACAGCATTGTAGTTCCCAGCCAGGTCCCCACTTTTCGGTCTACTGGAAAGGGAGAGGATACCTGCGCCAGAGTTGTGTCCTGCCCACCCTGCTCCTTGGCTGGCCCTCAGTCCCAGTGGCTGTGGCTTGCCTGCAGGTCCCCCCACTGGCACCTCATCGGCCACCTTCGGCCCGGGCTCCAACACCTCGTTGGTCTCCTGCAGGTCCCCCCACTTGGCTCATCGGTCGGCTTCACCAGCTGTGGCTGCGCTGCCAGCTGCCGCGGTTTCCCTTCCCACTTCAACGAGGTCCCCTCCGACTTCCTCCTAACGACCCCTGGAGCCCCCTCTGACATCCTCCTCGCCACCTTCAGCTGTCCCTCCGCCTACCTCCTCGGCCCCTGCATGGTCCCCTCCTGCTCCAGCCTTCTGATCGCCTATGGCCACTATTACTTCTAAAAACTAGTCTCATTCTGTCTAGGAAGTCTTCTGACTCTTCCCCTTCCTTCTGTTTGCATTGTGAGATTGTACCATAATCCGCTGTCCTTGAAAATTTTCCCCTAACTCTTCTAACTCTTCCCTTCTAACTGCCTCAGGCCGAATCTCAGGGCGGTTGAATCATGCGGGAGAGGTGTTCCGTCGGGTGCATGCCCTGTGAAATCTCCTGCGACTCTACCCCATTTGTGTGTAAACAGTTGTCTCAGGCACTGGTACATTTCTCTGCCATTTACAGGGTAAGTGGAAGCTGCCTTGATGTTCTAACACTGCTTCCCAGAATTCTCCTACCCCCTCCTCTACAGGGGGTATCCATTTCAAAGCAGCTAGCCTATCCTCTGCTGTCCAGGGTCTGCACACTAACATAGTTTCGGGACCTGTTCCTTCCTGCCCCCTATCGGAATTCGCGACTTCCTCCAGGGGACATTGGAACTCTGAGGCTGGTACCCTTTCCTCACTACTGGGGTGGAATTTAACTTTGCATGACTCTAAGTCTTTCACTGGATATAGCGTAGGATCCCTGTTTCGGGTCATCATTGGATGGAAGGGAGATCCTGGTGCCAAAGACGGTAATGGAGCAGAATGTGATGTCAGCATCTTAGGCGCTGCTATCAGCCCGCCTTTTGGTGCTACTTCCAGTGTTGGCTGCAACAGCGGGGGAGCAGTAGGTGTTTCCTGTCTGTGTGGGATCCTCGCTGCACTTTCCTCATCAAGAGTAACTAGTGCTGCGGCTGCAAGTTTTTCTTTCCTCTTTCCTTTCTTTTCCTGTCTGGTTACGTCTCTTAACTTACTTTGTTCCAACCATTTTTCTGACAACCTGTACTCCTTCTTCCGTCTATCCAACTTTCCACTATCCTTAGTGCGCAACATTTCTAGTTTTAAATCGCTCTGCAGCTTGAGGAGATCTGGCGTATGGAGACTTCCTCCAAATCCATACTTTCTCCTCCTCCTTTGGTTACTTATAGTCCCTGCTCCTTCTACGTATCCTTCCATAAACTTTTCATCTCCCTCTAAGGATGGCTGTTCCCCATCCTTTTACTCATTTATTATTTTCACTACAATGGTCCTGAGCAGAAATTCTCTGGCACGAGATCTGGGAGAGGACACTAACACGGCCTTCTACTGCACACTATCTGTGCAGCAGTGTCAGTTTTCTGGGATGAAACCCGTCCTGGATCTCCCAATCACCAATACGTCTTTCTTCTCAGGCAACAAAACAACAGGACTAGAATCAGCCTAGGATTCTATAAATCACTTAGTCCTTCACATACACAAAAACATTTATACCTGGTTAACCCTTTTTGACTGTCACCCTTTATTTTGAATTGCTTCCTTTCGGCAAAGTATAACCAAGCCAATTGACTGTCATACTATTTCCTTACAGCGAAATATAAAGACGTCTCACCTCTGGAGGTCAGTCACGATGATCGGGGTCCGTCGGGCATCACCAGTCATCAAGCGCAGTTCTAACCACCGGCCTGGTCACAAATTTCACATTCCAGGACTTTCTCTACCCGTTCTAGACGAGCGACTGCCGGCAGGCTTTGGTGTCGCTTCACTCGGCGCTCCGGTGATGTCCTCAGGATTCCCGATCTTCACAGATCACTGAATTCTGATCCGGCTCGAAGGACCAAGTTTTATGTTGGAGAAAGTGATTGGCTTTCCCTGAACTACAGACCCACAAAGGATGAGACACGCGCTGTTTTACTTGCAAGGGTAACCACAACATCTGCAGTGCGAGCTACAAAGGTGTGGCTCCTCGACAGGGTTTATTTATTCTTTAGAGAAACATACTGATCAGGTTACATTTGGAATGGAGAGGATGCAATGCAATGGGAGTGAGAGTGGATCAGGACGTGCAGTAGAGAAAAAAGGGGGGGGCCTATGTCTGCTGCACAAGATAGAAAATTACTATTAAGCACTTACCAATTGCTACTGCTACATGAAACAAGCTATACAAGTTAAGAATACACGTGAGTGATAATATGTACAAGTTCAACCTAACAGTGACTAAGGTTGCTTCTTTTCCCCTTCCTAGGATAGAGAACTGTATAGATTAGGTTGGAGTAGCTCGCTTTGCTAGCAAGTTTGATCTGTTAAAGGGGTATTATCAGGTCCCTTTAATCTCACATGCTCAGGATATCTTTGCGTTTTAATCCCATTCGACTTGTACTCGTATACAGTTATGACCCTTGGTTTGCAAAATGTGCCATCTACTTTGCGTTATCATGTTATTTCTGTCTTAAAATGGTGTGCAGTGTATTTGGATGATGTTGTGGTCTACAGTAATACTTGGGAGCTACATCTCTAGTACATTGAAGCCTTATTTGTGGAATTTGAAAGAGGCTCAGCTAACATCATTCTGGCTAAATGTGAGTTCACAAAAGCTACTGTTATCAATTTGGGTAAGGTTGTGGGGCAAGGGGAGATGCCACCAGTTCAAGCTAAGGTATGTGCCATTGGAGGTTTTCCAACCCCCACAACTATGGAGCTTGTGTGTTTTTTAGGTATGCTTGGTTATTACAGGAACTTTTGTTCCAGTTTTCCCACAGTGGTAGCTCCCCTGATTGACTTATTGAAAACTAAGATTAAGGTTTGTTTGGTTGTCCATATTTCAACAAGCTTTTGATAACACAAAAATAAGTTTATTAATTCAACAATTGAGAAGGAAGCAGTAGCTTTGGTTTGGGCTCTACAGTTCTTTGATGTGTATCTTGGCAGGCAATGTGTACATGTACTCTTGTCCAAAATTGGGCCATACAAGCTATTTTACTGGGGCATAAAGGACTGGTCCCAACTAGTAGCTTGAGAGCGAGGTATTTCTTTACGTTTTATCTATGTATAAAATTAGTCACATTTCAGGTACAATATATTCTTATCTACATTGGTCAATGTAGATAAGAATAAGCAATCTATCTATCCATAAATGTTATGAACAGAATCAGTAATTAAGCACAGCCCTGGCAGAGTCCAACCCTCACTGGAAATGAGTCCCACTTACTGCCGGCAATGCGAACCAAGCTCTGACACCAGTTGTACAGGAACCAAACAGCCCTTATAAGCCCATGCACCCTCCAGGACCCTGCCGAAAGTATAGAGCTGGTCCACTGTTCTACGGCCAGGGCGAAAACCACACTGCTCCTCCTGAATCCGAGGTTCGACTATCTGACGGACCCTCCTCTCCAGCACCCCCGAATAGACCTTACCAGGGAGGCTGAGGAGTGTG
>JABFDZ020000066.1:18687158-18706809 GCA_019775955.2 Pollimyrus isidori
GGCCCAGCCAGAGCCCTGACTTAAACCCAATTGAGCATCTCTGGAGGGACCTAAAAATGGCTGTCCACCAACGTTTATCATCCAACCTGACAGAACTAGAGAGGATCTGCAAGGAGGAATGGCAGAGGGCCCCCAAATCCAGGTGTGAAACTTGTTGCATCTTTCCCAAGAAGACACATGGCTGTATTGGCTCAAAAGGGAGCTTCTACTAAATACTGAGCAAAGGGTCTGAATACATGGGACCATGTGATATGTTTTTCTTGTTTTAATAAATCTGCAACAATTTAAAAAAATATATATATATTTTTTTGTCTGTCAATATGGGTGCTGTGTGTACATTAATGAGGGAAAGAATAATTTTAAATGATTTTAGCAAATGGCTGCAATATAACAGTGAAAAATTGAAGGGGGTCTGAATACTTTCCATACCCATTGTACTTGCGGAATGCCCTGTATGACTCAATGATGTTTAAACATGCAAACACAAATCTTATATTTTGATTTTTAGTTTAAGACATGAAATTTGTACTGTTTCAGAATTGGTAGAGATGACAGGACCACATGGCGATAAACACACTTTTTGTAGTCACTAAAATAATTTGCCTGAGAGTCAAAACTGTGACAGCAAAACCTAAGGTCTCATTTCACCTTTAAATAAAGGCCTTGTGAAGAATCTAACTTGTCCTCTGCGAAACTTCATAGCAAGAAAGACAGCTTAGCCCTGAGTCCTGAAGCAAAGGAAGTTCATCTAATTTTGTACTGACTCAAAGTCATTGGGTAGATGCTGAATACTGATTCTTTTGAACACATTTCTCAACATCAGATTTTTGATCTCTTTATTTGGTTATTTTACTTACCATGTTACATTACACTAAAAGTGTTAAAGTGTTCAGTATACATAAAATAAAAAGTAATATTTCTCAGTTCTGTGGTGGCCCCAACATACTGCCAACCATACCACTGCACACTACGGTATAGAACATTGTTATATTTGCGTTATTTGGAAGGATAACATGGAGAAAATTAGTATTGAAGACTGCATTACAATAATATTGCTACATTTATAGAGTGAAGGTATTCAGGGGGGATAGTCATTTTTCATCTGACAATCTTTGGAAGTGTCAAGATTTGCAAAGTCTTTTCAAGAAAGTTTTTTCATGGTATTCATAAAAATTGGAAAACAAAATATCCCTCAAAGACAACACAAAAAACTGCCAAGTCATACATCCTCCTGCAAAGGTTAGGTCACAGGCATTCTAACAGCTAAATTTTTCCCATCAGTCCAAATAGCTTTCACCAAGAGGGTGTGCACTAGGCTGGTTTGAAAAATGGAGAGAGAGCATCCACAAAAAGCAGGCACACTTTCCATTCTAAAGCTGCTACAACAGGAATGCTAAAAAACTGTACAACTTTTTAAATACTGTATTTACAGAAATAAACACTTGCCTTTGTACTTCACAAATCCCAAAGCTAATCATTATGATTTTTCACTGTGGTCTCTTGAACAGAATGTTAAAAAAATCAAACACGTGACTTCATTCCCATTTAACATGGCAGGCGTAACAGAACAAAGGCAGCGGCACATTGCTATTGCTCTGCTGAAATCAGTTTGCGTGTACTGTATAGCTAGCAGCCTTTTTAAACAAGCTGTTTAATAGATAAGTAACATTTCACATTCTAGGATTTATATTTATTCTTCGGCGCAACATATATACCAGTGACGTGAGTTTCTACTGCAGCTTTGTGTGAACAAATGAACACTGGTCAATAAAGGCAATTGTTCAGGCAGTGGATGAGTCTGTTCTCTCTAGCAAATAGTGTACAGATTATCATGGTGAGCAGACAGTAACTACTCTGACAGCAAGGGCCTTGGAGTTTCTCAAAAACAATGAAAGTACTACAGTAATCCAGTATTAAATAGACCATAATATCTTGTAATAACAGTATTAAATGGACCATAATATCTTGAGAATATGGGAACCATATGTAAAATGTTCGTTCATGAAATAAATTGAAAAATAAAGACACCACAATGAGTATTTGGAACTGCAAAATGATTTTTTCAATGCAACGTCATAGAAATCCCCTGTGATATTTATCATTTACTTAGTTTTTGGTTTCTCAGGCTTGTGGGAACACATGATGAAAGCTGTAATGAGTCCAGTTTGTGAAGGTGACTTTACAAGGTTTAGGCTGAATTACTGCTTGATTACTGTCAAACTGAACTATTATTTAATTTCTCCAAACAAGCCCTTCATCTTTCTTTCACACCCACTCCATTCATGGTTTTAAATTACCAATATACTTACGCTTGATTAATTATCCAACACCTAGGAACACCCAATCATTTAAATTAACTGACAATCGAGTTACGAATGCCAGCACAGGAAATTAATGATACACTGCTTCACTGTTCAAAATCTCATTATTTTCGAAACATGATTTTTGCTCCTCTTCTAAACCATCTATTGCAGTGCTCTATGGACCAGAACTGAAGGATTTTCTCAGGGTGCAGCTCGAGCTGGCCATAACCCAGGTGAACAAGCAACGCCCTCCCACCATCGCCGGGAAATGCTGGGAGAACGATGCACGCTGACCCCCTACAATCTACTGGCTAAGGAAGTCGATGCTGGCTTTGACACTGCGGGAGGTGGTCACATCAACAGCCATGGCCCGGATCTCTGTGTCCCCAAACTGCATGAGTGTCTGGATCTCTCGACGTGTGGCTGGACTCTCAGTGCCACTCACATCCAGACGCAGTGTGCCACATTTCCGGACCCCAGGGTCACTGATGAAGGCCACGTCCTCGCGCTCTGAGCAGTAGATGTGAATGACAATGACCTGTTGGGAAGGTTTGGCTGGCGTGTAGCTGCGCTTGACTGTCTCACCCAGTGCCACTGACTGGTCGGCGGCGATGAAGGTGTCAAAGACATCAGTGCACCAGCGTGTGCCGTCCTTGACCAGCATTTTGTCGGGTGGGTGCTTACCCTCTACATAACGGTTGAGTACACCCACCCCGTAGGTCAGTGGTGAGCGCCGCACCTTAATGACACCCGGGTCCAGGCCAAAGAGCACTGCCCCCTTGAGGATGGTCAGGCCCACGTCGTGTGGGATGATGATGCGGCAGCGGCCTTGCAGCATGTTCTGCACTGCCTGCTGCAGTAGAGGTGACTCTGCGAAGCCACCCACCAGGAACAGGAACTTGATGTTCGTCAACTCTGGTTTTTCAAAAAGGTCACCTGAGGGGCATCAGGGGGTGAGTTAGAGCATGGCTTTTCTTTGCTTATACAACATCTCTGCCAACTGTGCACAATTTCACTTAAATATCCAGAAAACAGACTTCACACCATTTTTTTTAGGTTGGTGATATCATTTACTGTCAGTTCAATGTGTAGGACAGTTTTTCCAAGGTATTTGTTAATCCTGAACTAATTTAAGCACTGGTGGACTCATGGGTGGACCTTGCATAAACAAAGTGGTTGTCATTTTAAAGCTTCTCAACTGCACACCTTGAGATAGTCCGGGCCGCCTGGTGGCCATATTCAAGATGAAACTGAGCAAAAACTCCAGAGGAACGTGATCTGTGCAGGCGGCAGCTTAACTTACTGAGGTGTTGAATGATGTGGTCAATGGTGGGCTTGAATAGGGCATTCATTGCATCTGGGTTCATCCGTAGCATTCCTTGGGAGGACCACTTCACAAAATCCACACTGCAAGCATGAAGGGTAAGCTTCAGTCCCCATCCTCAACTGACATACAAATATCCAGGATCTCAATCATTTCACATTATTGTAAAACAACTTCCAGTTTGGATTAAAAGGTTAACCCAAAGTCACAGATTTGTTGCCTTCCCCAATCTATTTATCTGTAACTATAATGGACTCTGACCACTGCACACTACTCGCAGTATGATGTTCTATTTCCAGGGTACATTAGGGAGAATACCACCATTTTGTCAAAAGGTGGAATTTAAGTCCCCACAAAGGCAATATTTTTTCGATTACTATCTATTGGCCTTCTAGAAGCACCTGAATTCTCCAGTGGTTTTTCCATTTCCCCATAATGATTAACACTGTTCCTTAAATTCTCAGCACCACAATCAGATCAGAAACCTCGAATGATGGACCACATTCTCTGGTGTCTTCCCTGGGCAGACATCCAACACACTGACTTCATCATTACATGCCTGCCAGGAGTTGACATATATGGGCTGAACTGCAGAATCAGAGTACTGATTCAAGTTCAACTGTAGCTGAAAACACTCCTTGTGTAACATAATGTGTCCCTCTGTTGGTAACTATTGTCTACTTTGTAACTGAGGTCAGCAATTCTTTATAACATACCACTTACTGTAATTGAGGAACACAAGATGTAGTGTTCATTTTATCCATATTTAGTCTGTTATAAGTTAATTTAAAGAGGTACTTTTATGCAGAACACTTAAACTGATCTAGTAATATAATGAGGGCTGCCCAGCACTGAAAAGGCCTTTTGCAGTAGAACAGCAACTTAAATTTTAGTCATTTACTTGTTTATATTTTTATTTTTAGCACCGGGTTTACTTATAAGAGCTGTTCGGTCCCTGTATGACCAGTGTCATGGGCGGCAATAAGTTGGCCTCGTTTCTGGTGGGGGTTGGACTCCATCAGGGCTGCCCTTTGTCACCGATTCCGTTCATAGCTTCAACGCAGCCAGGACATTGAGGGTGTCCGGTTTGGTGACCTCAGTATTAGGTCTCTGCTTTATTGCAGATGATGTGGTTCTGTTGGCTTCATCGAACCGTAACCTTTGGCTCTCAGTGGGACAATTCGCAGCCGAGTGTGAAGCGGCTGGGATGAGAATCAGTACCTTCAAATCCGAGACCATGGTCCTCAGCCAAAAAACAGTAGAATGCTCTCTCCCGGTTGAGGAGGAGGTCCTCCTCCAAGTAAAGGAGTTTAAGTACCTCTGGGTCTTCACGAGTGAGGGAAGGATGGAATGGGACATAGACAGGCAGATTGGTGCAGCGTCAACAGTGATGTGGGCCCTGCATTGGTCTGTCATGGTGAAGAAAGAGCTGAGCCAGAAGGCAAAGCTTGCGATTTACCAGTCGATCTACGTTCCTACCCTCACCTATGGTCATGAGCTATGGGTAGTGACTGAAAGAACGAGATTGCAAGTACAAGTGGCCAAAATAAGTTTTCTCCACAGGGTGGCTGGGCTCTCCCATAGAGAGAGGGTGAGGAGCTCGGTCATTCGCCATTGCTCCTCCGCATTAAGAGGAGCCAGACGAGGCGACTCGGGCATCTGCTTAGGATGCCTCCCTGGTGAGGTGTTCTGGGAATGTCCCACTGGGAGGAGGCCTCGGGAAGACCCAGGACACACTGGAGGGACTGTGTTTCTTGGCTGGCCTGGGAATGCCTTGGGATTCCCCCAGAGGAGCTGGATGAAGTGGCCAGGGAGGTCTGGGTTTCCCCGCTGACACTGCGGCCCCTGCGACCCGACCTCGGATAAGCGGAGGATAATGGATAGATGGATGTATGGAATAAATAAATAGCTATTCTGAATTTACAGAATACAAAATCTTTTTCTTTTTTGGATACTATTGCAACTTGATCGTATATGCAATTAACTGTGTAATTAGTGCCCATGGTTTGTGACAAAAAAATAATCATTTGACAGCCCTAATTTTAATTTATAGTGTGAGTTTTTATATGTTCAGGCTTTATTCAATTTATGCAGGATATCCTCGAATGGCACTTCCTATATAAATAAACTCCCCTGACAAACCTTTACTTTGCCTAAACCATGAGACTCTTGGTAGGAACCTTTTCAGGTATGTAAGACTAACTACCACATCGTAATAGATGCAAGTACTTTATGTATCTGTTTATGCTGGTATTTCTGTTTCACATGTACTAGATGTATCTTGTTGGAGTTGATGTTATAGTATTGTACAGCTATTTTGGGAGATGTCTGATGTTGCCTGAATTAAAATGAAGACACCAGATCCAGGATCAGGAGACTCACTTGCTCTTGCGCAGGGCATGCTCTACGCTGTGGCCACGAAACTTCTTGTAGTAGTCGATGAATGAGAAGGGCAGGTTGATATTCAGAGGGTTGCTCCTGTCCGGCGCTGCTGCCCTCTTTCGTGACTCGAAAGCAATCATCAGGTCAACCCAGGCTGCTGGACGCTTTATCTTGAACTGGTCAATAAAGTCTGGCCCAAAGATTTTGCAGAGAAGCTTCTCAAACTCATAATCGATGCCAATAGATCCATAGGGGCCACCTGGAAAAGGTGAAAGTGGCACACTTTCAAGCATTTAGAGAGCCTATTCAATGGCATATAGCAGTTGCAAAGTTAGCCAGGAGACCGAAAAGCATCATTATAAAAGGCAATGTCAAATTTACTTCCAGAGAGAACCATTTTAATTTGAGGGGCACCATATCTTTCACAATGAACTACCTTTGTTGTGTTAAACAGTACCTATGCACGAATCCAATGACATTTCCACATTTATAAATTGTGCACTGAGCAATAATTGTACCTGAGGCTTTATAGAGCTCTTTCAGGTGTCCCTCAGGCAGACGGATCTGGTGAACAGTCAGGTCCACTGTGCCGCCACCACAGTCCACCACCACATAGCGGTCACCTGGAAAGGTAAACCAAGTGAGTCACAGCATCCAGGATGTAGGGGTGAGCCAACACTCAGCAGACTGCAGGCTACTGACTGGCCCATCTGATGCTCAAGCCAAGAATCATAAATCTCTTCATGAGAATCATAAATACGTGCACCGTAATCTGACATCATTTTAAGGCCACCAATGAGCGACAATATAGTACTGAGGGATTTGCTAATCCAAGAATACACTGGGGGGGGGGGGTCATTTTGATTCCTTAAGCCCTATAAACCGTATATTCCATTCTTGCAGGAAAATAGATGATGATCAGACAATAAGATGAGGTCATATTTTATGGATTTTCCAAACCCCATTTTAAAAATGACAGGCTTTACAACCTGCCCAAAAGAAACACCCTTCACATAAAACATGAGATCAAAGACACTCCAAACACCTACAGATGGGACGATGCTAAGTCCCTTTTAGCAGCTACTACTACATTTCACTTGAATAATGCCAGTGGTGTTAGAAACAGCAAGAGCAAACAGTGTGGGGGTACAGGGGAGAAGGTGACCAGAGAAAGAGAAAGAGTGAGAGACTCTACCTTCTTCCAGCTCCGACCATAGCTCTCCTATGACATTTTCCACCAAAAAGGTGCGGCTCTGCCGGTTGCGACGGACGTGCTCCTTTGCTGGTCATTAACAAAGAAAGAAGGTAAGCTGAACGTGAGGTGCAAAGCGCTGGGCACGGCTCGCTGGTGTGCGGTAAGGCAAGCAGCATGATAGCAGGGCCCTCGCGTGTCCATGCCACTGAGAGGCCTCGCTAATGGCATACTCCCTACAGACTTGCTCTGCAGCTGGGGCAGGGAGGATATAGCGCCTAACACTACAGTGCAGCGGGGTTGGAAAAGCACGCAAGTGTGTATAGGGTTAGGACGTGTGAGAGAGTTTGAGTCCTGTTTTCTGTAGCACAGATGCTGGTTAGTGATGAAAATATGAGTCTTCCTCTACTCACTCATCAGCTCGAAAACCAAACTAATCAAAACTTTTAAAGTAAGAATGACATTCATTAAACATCAGCTACATGAACAACGCTGTTGCCCTTCCTGGCTGCAGTGCTGTGCCGAGTTAAACAGGCAGACAGAGAGCTCCGAATGCAGGGTGTAAGAATGGGATTCCCTGCCAGATGTGCCCCATGCAGCACAGTGTCAATAAAACCCAGCTCTCACTTTGTACATGACCATTTTTCATCTGATCCTAGTGCTGCAGCATCACTCATTAGCTCCAAGAACACAGGGACAACCACCGTGAAAACTCAGTAAAGTCGGACCCATAATCTCATTATCCAGACAGCTGGCTGTCACCTTCTATTTTAATATAAGCACATGGGAGCTCTTTTGTTGTTTCCTATTGTTTGAAGAACAACAGCTACATAGATTAGGAACTGTGCCAATCAAAACAACAAACACTTTTCTAGGATTTTATCAAAGCCTTGCCAAAAGACAAAGTGGCCATTGTTTGTACATTTAATTGGATCATTAATGAGCCCCATTCACAGCTACCGAAGCTGTTCAAAGAGGACAGCTGGAGTTAGAGTAGCTTTTGGGTGACCATACACAAGATGCACATTTATATGTTACCTGGTATACAAAGTACTATACAAGTCCATGCAAATCGTCAGCAAAGATTAATATATTGCTCATTCTAACCTTACTCATAAATATACAGATAGGGTTAAAATGTAAGTTTTGCAATAATTAATGAAGTAGTGGCTGAACTGCAACAGTGAAGGGAATGTATTATGTATTGGATGAGGAAATAATGAAATATTTCTGCCCTGAAAATGGTCCCCACACTTTCAAAAATGGTCCACCCCCCCCATAACAGATTTTTATTACATCGTGGGAAATACCTAGTCCCCACAACGTAATAAACAGTCAGAGGTTGTGTTCCAGAACCCGTTGCGAACGAGAAGAAAAATGTTTGGTAGAGTCATTAAATGGTAATATATGCTTATTTCTATAGTCTAAAATATGACGCCAGTCATGTTCCCAAAACACTTTAATTTCATTTATAAGGTAGCTTAAAAAAAATGTAAATGTTTGACGTAAAAATAAAGTACAGTATCGCCTAATGGATATTTGTCACACTAGCACATTTACAATGCAGTATACTAATGTTTCCCCTACTAATTTATAGAACACTGCATTGGCTGCAGTTTTCTTTTGCATTCACAGTAAGGTAAAATAAGTAAACAAACGCTTTCAGGGTTTATAGCAAATGTGTCTTGGGAGGGAAACCAGGGATGCATTGGCTATGTGTGTAAACATTAGCACCATTTAAGAAACATCATTTTTCTGCGTTGAATTACGTTAACGTGTACTTACTATTACAAAATAGTAAATTAACTATTTTCTAATATTTATGTAACCATTAGCGTTCCAAAGGGAATAAACTTTGCAAATGGAATTCACATCTTGTAAAGGTACAGTAGAGTATGAACATAAAAAGAATTTCCATAAGAAAGTCACGTTTTTAGGGGATTTTTAAACTGTATGTATGTAAATTGTATTCCCCAAAAACACATTAGAATCTTCATTAACTAGTGCTGGGCGATAACATTATCTCAATTTTTTATCGATAAAAAATGAGGACGATCAAGATGATACACACAAACTATAAAACTCGACCAACCAAGCTTGCTCCGTTTTAGAGAATGTGCTGAGACAGGCACCTCGATGGCCTATCGAGCAGTGGGTTACTAAACGCTAGCACAACACCCAATCACTGACGATGTTGTAATTTTGGCCATCCTCCCTTAAACATGCAATGGGTACGTTCGACTTGGGCTTAGGTCTGTCTGCAGCTGATGCAATGTTGAGCGCGATCTTCCAGCAGCTGTGGCCAAGTCGGACAACTTCTAATCCTCGTAGTCTGCGAGACCTGACTGCAATGGCAGCACTACCAGAAGGGTATAGATAAACCTATACAAATATCACCTGCATGCACATTACTTCTTTTACAATAACCAACTCCTGATACAAACTGTTAGCTGTGAATAAAACTATTGGGTATAGTGGCTCTGTGTAAAAAGATAGCTGCCAGGAAAAAGATCAAAAACAGATTTCAAGAATTCATAGTTTTTATTGTCATGTACAGAGTACAATGCAATTCTTACTTGAATGCCTTCTTCACAGTCTGTAGTGTGACTAAAATCTTCAGCCAATAAGGGCAAAGTTGTGTTGTTACGGAGGCGATTCCAGTTTGTGCTGCACAGTCTGTTTCAAGTCGTCTTACTCTCACAATGATTTTATACCATGTGACATGGTGGCGCGTGGTAACGTTTTGCAACACCAGATAAAAGAATCTAACCATGATTTGGCATTCTTTTGAATATGTGTTTTTTTTTTAATTAGGTACTTTCTACCTTAGAGTTTTAAAAAGTTTTTAAGAGCCCAAGAATTGAGGAAGATACTAATTGCAGTAAATTCTGTCCTGCTTTATTTTATGTTTGTCCTTTAACATATTTACAATATTATGCAGTTTATACGAGATGTTTGGAATTTTAAATTTTTTCATTTCATTCACAGATTTGTATAAAATTTAGGTTATTCATGTGGGTACCATAAAAATGTCCCCACAAAGTAAAAGGTTATAGGTTTTTATAACATTGTAGGGAAAGACCTGCTGTCTCTACATGTCCAAAGCTTGGGAGTGCATGCGTTGTGATGTAGTGCTTGCCCATCCTGGTCATCGTTGGGCTTGTACACCGTGGTCTTTGCCTCAGGCTCCAGAATCAGCAATACCTAGTGCTGGGTAGGTTGTTATGGAAAACGGATAAAATGATGATTTATTTTCCATCTGTACCAAGCACGAGTACTGGTACATTCTTTAGTTTCGGTATATGCCATAACGCTCCCCTTTATGACATACACACAAATACAGAGGAGCACAGGGTCAGCGATTCATCTAGCACCCCTGGGGCATTGTCCAAAGTTGAAAGTCTTGTACAAGATCTCAAGACTATTCTTCCAACAATGGTATTCGAAATGAACAACCTTCCCATCACAGCCACTGAGGCATAACCCCTTGAACCACACACCATCCGAAACATCCAACATCCAAAACTATTAAACTATTAAAAAGAAATTAGACTTGAAGCACTAGAGTCAAGCAGGCTGTACACTTTACAGGAGTTGCCCAAGAGGCAGCATGATGCATCACATGGAATTTTTGCATTTCAGTTATTAAGCTTAAGGCCTCATATGCATCCTGGCCAAACAGATCAGCAGTAATAATGAATTAACCTTCATAGGTCAGAGCTAAACGTTGCCATTCAACCATGCAGCACCCTGACTACCATAAAAACGATTAGTAAGGTAATGAAAGAAGAGAGAAGACATGTGAGAGACAAGGTGCCGTGTCACCAAGCTCCATTGAGCGACCCGCCTTCATCATGCTTTTGGAAAACGCACCCTCTCTGGGTCACTCCATTATTGTGGAGAGAAGTCTCACAATATGCAAGAATGACAAAGGAAGTTGATGCTGTGTGTCTGTGTCGTGGGGGGAGGTCATGCAGGGGGGTTGTCACAGCACTGGTTTGCTATTGCTGCTTCACTGGCTGCTGACAAAGTTGGACTGAATGTCTCTGACCTCAGAGAGAGGCACCATCTGGACCAGATGTACATAAAAATTTAAAACGTGTGCCAGAAATGCTAATTCAGTAAGAAATAAATCTGCAATATATGTGTGCCTTTCGGCTGCTGATTCGTAACTGCCACCAACTGCACTGGTGTAACATTCAGGCCAAACCGCATCATTGCTGTTGTTGTATGTCAGAGACACTAATACCATTGCTAATGTGCGATGGTTAAGTAGAAAGAGCAAGCAGAACAAATGGTGGCATGAGACAGCATCTCCTCAGGTACGAGGTCCCAAGGGTGAAACTTTTTGCCCGCATGCATGTATAGAAGAAGCTGTGAAACACACATGACAAGGGACAAAATTGGAAAACCAGATTTACAGAACTGGAACTGAGAAACAAATACAGGCTGCGTATATCAAGCCAGATCTGTTAATGATGTGGATCTCTGGATATACACAAGCGCCTTCATAATCACCATGCAGCAACAGCAGACCACTGACAGGCAGGCATGTAGGGCAGATATAGGCAGCAACACGAACATGAAACACTGAAAGTGAAAAATGGGAAAGGATGGGGTACAGCAGTTAATACTGCTGCTCACTTTCACACATAGTCTCCTCTCTCACAGACACACCCACTTGCAGTCAAAACCAGGATAGCCAGGTCACACTCCACACTGGGTGCCTGAAAGAGTCACTGAACATTCTGGCTTGACAACCTAGAGGTGTCGTTCCACCTCCACAGCTGCATCCTGTTTAACGTTAAATCTTTTCTGCTGAGCTGAAAGTGACTTAACAAGCCAGAGTATTGAAGATGAACTCCCTGGAGTTACCACGGCACCCCCCCTGGTTCAGGGCTTCCAACTGTCCTGTAAAAACATTACAGGACTGCTGTTGGAAACAATGACCCAGCAGGAGAACCCAGAGACCAAACTAAAACCGCCTTCAATATCATCCCTCTGAAAAGGCCTTTGTTTCTATAACAATGATTCTGAACCATTTCAGAGAAAAATTCTTGGCTAATAAACTACCCATGAAGACTTTAATTAGCTAAGAAGGGTGGGGGGGTTGATCTTCACCGGAGCTGTGACTGGTGTGCAGTGTGTACTGTCAATTCGGGGAGGGGGTGGGGCTTACCTTGCACCATCCCTGCCCCCACGCTTTCAGTGGGGCTGTAACCATTCACAGCAGTCTTGGAGCACAGGTCAATCATCTGGTGCAGACGGAGCTTGCGGCAATAAATGGAAGCGGCCTCCGGCTCCAGGGCAATGATGAGCTGCTCAGGGTTTTCGCGAGAAACCAGGCCAGCCTGGAGGGTTAAATCAGGTTCATAGTGGGAAGTCGAGAGACCAGACTCCTTTGTGGGATGTGACCACCAAATGCAGCAGAAGATTCAGACAGACATCATTCTCTGCTACTGTAACCCAGACAGTTCCCTCACGTTCTGCTATTGATCGTACTGCAAACATCCGTACGCTGGTGGCAATCACAGCCCCGCCGAGTATTTGCTCCATAACACAGACAATGTAAACATTAATTCACAAGTGAATACAAGCTCGATGGAGGGATGCCCACCATTGAAAATGAACACGCGCTGTGAGTCTGGAGCCACAGGGTGCCCGCAGGGTTTTTATTCCGAGCTACATTCACAGGGAAAATGTAGCCTGACTACCGCAGTGAGAAAGTACAGAGGCGAGCTAGAGTGACAATGGGGGGGGAGGCATCTGCACTCAGATTTCCTGTCTAGGATCGCAAATGCCTCAGTGAAGGTGCTGAGTCACTGCTGACGTACTAACCCTCCCCTTTCCAGTGCTGCAGATGTCAGGAGGCAGGATGCACTGCAGCACCTCACCTCACCTCCCCTCCCCCACCACCACATCAGACTGCCCTCCATCTCCCTCCTGTTCCATCTCCTTCTCCTCTACAACTCCCCTTTCTCCTCCTCTGCACCTCCCTAAGGTCCCACTGCAGGGGGCACATTCTCTACTCCACCGTAGCACTCTCACGGGTTTCCTCCAGCCCCTCCCGTCTCTGCGGGATGGACACACGGCAGTGAGCTGCCACACCCATGTTCTTAATATGGTGCTCCTGCATTATTGATGGGTCCCTCTGCAGAGAAGCTGTGGTAATGCAAATTTACTGTGCCCAGGCAGCTGAAGTAGCACTGATCCACCACCAGAGGGATAAGCTATAGAACAACACCAGAACAAAGGGATACTCTGTCCTGAAAGTGGACCCTGTTTTGATCTGAGGCTGCAGTCCCCTAGGGAACAGTGAGGAGCACAGGGAGACTCGCACAGGCTCATAAACTGAGCTCAACACATGCCTAATGAGAAATAAAGGTATATCATTTGCAGTGGGTGAGATTATCATGGACAGATAATCACTGCTTGGTTCTAATATGTGTGCCAAACTGATTTAACTAGTCAGTGCCTGACAGGACACTACTGTCTCTGAAAGGCTAAAATATAACAATGCAATACCTTATAACAAGGCTATTCAAATATTTTTTTCAACTGCACAAAACCAAGGGTGGGGGGGCCTTGATTGCACAGTCTGGAATACATTGTACTTTGAGCGCAGACCAGAGTTCACTATTTGAGTCCCCCCACTACATAAGTGTATCAACATGTTCCCAAGAGGTGTCTGTACCCCTCATTTGCTTGCCTCACCTCTACTTATGTGTCAATGCTTATTTATTAATTGTACATTTGTCATCTTTATGTGTTTCTCTTAAAAGAAAAAATATTCAGTTTTTTATACTTTGTCTTGATTGTATCTTTATTTGTATGCTTCATGTCACCTGCACCAAAATGAATTATTTTTGTACTTATCAAATAAAAAGATTCTGATTCTTATTTCGGAAGGACCAACTTTTCATTTAAAATGTAGCCCCTTCCAGTAAAGCACTAAAACAGCTCTGATTAGAGGAAGGAAAGCTAAGAGGATGCGCAGATATATCCAGTTTACTTATATTCTGGCTGGTCTTCCCTTCAGAGCCCCTCACCTTGTAGGCCGCTTCTCTCATGAACTGCTTGGCCGGCTGCTTCCAGATGGCTGGCACTGTGATCACCCACCTCACATCCGCGTTGTTGAACTCAGCGCCAGTCTGATCACTCAGTTCCTGCAACATACACAATCCAGTCATCGACTGATATGAGGCCACATTTTAATGCACAGGAGGCTTCTGGTTCACAGCATATTTCTGACTGGCTTTTAGAGGTTTGACAATACAGCCCAAACTCTTATGAACACAGGATTTACTCCAAGATGATGTCATATACCAGAAATACTGCTGCAAATACTAGACCCATATTGCAGAAACTTCCTTTCCTAAGCGTTAAGAGAGGAAGAATATACAGTAAAATAGGATTTTTCCCAATTTCGTATTACAGAAGCAAATCATAACACACGATATCTCAGATTAGGCAACCTAAATACTCAATACTCAATCGACTTTTATGTCTGTTACCGTGTAACATATTACTTTTCTAATTTTGCAGAGCTATTTTGTAACCTATTAATGTTAGATTTTCTTAAAAAAAGACAGCATCCATACTTAAAAAAAATAATAAACTACTACTGCTACTAATAACAATACACCACCTTGAGTTAAAGTAGAAAGCATTATGAGCTGAACTATGGTTTGTTTGTTGAAGGCATGGTATCCTTTACGGCCCATGTACATTGCCTCATCCTCCCCAATGGGGGCTTTAATAGGGAACAAAGACCCACCAACCAACGCAAATACACATTCGATAATCGTGACTGAAAGCTTAAGCTTAATTACGATCTTCCGCTCATGGAAACTACAGATGGTCCATTCAGGATATAACACTAAATATTATACATAGCGTGGCCACGCCTTCATATATTTTAGGAACGATAACGCTAAAAATTATATCTATTGTAGCCACATTTAAATATGTTGTGACGTGTTACGTGGCCACCACACCCGGCACCATACTTTTGGTTTTCCACAGAAGTAAAAACCGGCACCAAATGACATCACAAAAGCGAGGTGGGGAATTTTCTGTTGAATTTGAAAAATTTCATAGAAAAGTATAGAACTGGACGATGTGTAATGTCATCATATGTTATGCACATGCAATTTTCAAATTGCTAGTCAGCTAGATTAAGATCAGGCTTTTAATTACCTTCAATTCTGTAGGGATGCAATAGCGCAGGGAGTTTGTGTCATGATCACCCGTTCAGCCCTCGCGTGGGCCGTGCCCCCTCATTATCACGTGTACTACCCTGATTGTTCCCTGCCGTTTGATGTTAGTTTTGACCTGTTTAGTGTATATTTGTCCAAATCTGCCTCTGTTTCCGAGATCTGTCATTAACGTTTGTCTTGTGCCGCCATGTGAGAGACAAAACCCCTTTCTTTAGGACTCCAGTCTACAGTATTTGCTTCCCCACTCCCCGCTCTCGCATTGGATGCAACACTTTGATCTGTTAAAACATTTTTACTCTTGAATAAAATTTGGCAAGTTTTGCAATTTTAATGATCATTCCTTTACAGAATTATCTAGTATATGTCTAAAAATCATCTTAAAGTTCACCTCTGCTCCTTTTGCATGAGTGTTACATGCATTCCCCGAGACAATCATAATCATTTTCATCCTTGCTGTTTATATTACTCCTAGACAGGTTTGTGAGAAATTTATGTTGAACTTTTTTTTTGCTTTAGAAATACACCAATATGTATTACAACAAAATCATGTTTGAAAATTTTTCAATGCAGTAATGGTCCAGTAGCTATATTAAATACTTGAAATACTTTATTTCTAATGTCTTAGGGACAGTTTATCTGCAATGGCTTTTTTCAAAATAGGGACGTAACCCTAGTTACCATGGTTACCAAACAGTTATGCTAGGGAAGTTTCTGTAGGGGCAACGTGTGACTCAGTGGGCTAATCCTGTGTGCCTGTAATCATGAGGTTACAGGTTCAAACCCAGCCTCAGCATGTCTGCGGGTCCTTGAGCAAGGCTCTTAACCCCCAGCTCCCTGGGCGCCGCTACAGGTGGCTGCCCTTCGCGGACAACTTGATCTCCAAAGACCAAGTTGAGGGAAGCGTAAAAAGAATTTCCCCACGGGGACAATTAAGGATTGATTATTATTAATATGGCACTAGAAGCCTAAGTTGCTAACACAGGTGGTGGTTTTGGTGCAGGAAGGTTGTACCTTTAGAGCTTGGTCTTTAAAGAATGACAGAGCGTAAGAAAATATATCCAGTGCCTTAACTCGCTTCCCATTAGCTGCCTGAATATCTGTCTCAATGGAGAGGTTCTGCAGACAAAATAAAAATGTCAGTGTCACTTCACTGTATCCACAAACATGCACGGCTATATGGTGTGCTAAAGAGAGTCTCAGGCCTAAGGAATGGAGGAGAAACATATAGGATACATGTCTGACTTGTTGGAAAAACATGCTATAACCTCCAAACACATGCACAAGTGTTTTAAGCATGTTCACCGCTAAGGTGTGAAGCTTCATCTTGAACTTCTCCAGGTAGAACCAGTGTTTGGCTTCAGTAGGGTCCAGGTCATGGTAGAAATCACGCGCCGCATAGCCAAAACTGTGGAACTTCCGGTCAGGGGTCAAAAGAATGGTGGTGGGAGTCTTCTGATTGGATACTCCAGGGTCTCCCCCCTCCCAGCGCCTGTGGAGCACAGTTGCAGGCTGTCCTACAAGGTGTTCACAGAAAGCATAGGTGGACATCCAATCCAGGCCATTTATCTCCCTGGGGCAGGCTCTAGACCCCACAGTACTGTATTAAATAAACAGCATGATGATGTTTGGATAGATGGATGGACGGATGGATGGATGGACGGACAGACTGGCCCTTATAAAAGAGCTAATGATCACGACCTGACTGCCTGCAAAGAGTGTGTCTTTCATGTCAGTTACATAGCTCTGTAAGTTGTGATTAAACCCTAACTGACTACTGTTAGGAAAAGATCAGGAAAACATTTTTAAACTTTCCAATTAAACGAACAATAATGAGCTTCATTCCCAAAAAAATGAGCATGAGTGTTGAAGGCTGTTCAATTCGCACAACATGCATCTTATGCATAATATAAAACCATTGATGTTACAGGGTACTGCCTGGCCTACTGCTTAACCCAAGCCCCCTACAAAGGAGAGTGATACAGTTGAATCACCTGGTCACCTGACCTAAACACAGTATAGATGGTTTGTGAAGAGTTTGATCAGACTGTTATGGCAAATGAGTCTTCAACACGTTTTTGAAGTACCAGCAGTTTAGTACATGGTGCAGTGGAAAAGGACCCACAGAGAAACAGACAGACATGGACAGACACTGACAAACACAGACAGACAGAGAGACACAGACAGACATGCACAGACACAGGGAGACATGGAAAGACACAGAGAAACAAACAGGAATCCAAGAATAAGGTTCAAGAGTTTATCTATCATATGCACAGTAAACAGTCACTTCCACTTTGCAATGAAAGACTTATTCTGCGTGTCCTGTCAAACAGAGGTGCACATAAAGCAGGCTAAGGCTGATCTTTCCAGCCCTTCCGATAGCTCATCCCAGCATGTTCTGCCCTGTGAGACTTCAATCACCTTTTCAGGACAAACACACTCAAGCTCATTTTCCTTGGGAATGAATACCTTCACTGCTGACTGTGTATGTGCTTCTTCACTTTGTGTGTCCACCTGCTCGATCTCTCTCTCTGCACAATGAGAAGCAACTCAGCTACGCAAATAGATCAAACAGAAGTCCACTGCACTGAGGTCCTCACTTAACCAAGGCAGAAAGCATAGACAGCAGTCACATTTTAAAAAGTACACATGTGGACCCCAAGTCGTCTAAGCATATGTATTTGATTTGGGGAGTGAAGACACTGGGTTAATGCATGCATGACGTCATGGTGGTGCATGAGCCACACAGCAGGGGATTTGCTTTACGCCCCTCTTCAGTCCCTGGGGTGACATTTCATGCTAACGTTCCAGTGAAAATCCATCAAGCATCAGAGGAGGCCTGCCTGTAAGTCAGGAGACGATCCGTCCCAGAGAAAGGGAGAGAGAGATATACACCAATGGTACACAACTCTTCAGTCAACCACCAGAAAAATTCAATAAGTCATATATGTATGTAAGTGATAATACACCCATGTATAATACATACCTCCAGTCGATCCCTAACTTTACCAATAATCACTAACAAATAAAGCCATTTGTGAGATCAAATAACATATGGAAAACGTGACATTTTATGAACATACAGTTAGGACAGAGAGAAAGATTTTCCATTTTGAAGTTCAGTATATTACCACAATAAATTTTAAAAGAAACATGTCAGATGCAGTTGAAGTGCAGACTTTCAGCTATAATTCAGTGGCTAGAACATAAACATTGTATAGAAATGTGGGGAACTAAAGTAATTTTTCTGCATAATCCCCTCCTTTCAGGGACTCATATATAATTGGACAAATGAATATAATTGCAAATAAAATGTTCAGTTATAATTCTAAGTTGAAACCCCTTGGCAGGCAATGACTGCCTGAAGTCTTGAACTCATGGACTTGACAGGACGCTGGGTTTCCTAATTTTTAATGCTCTGCCAAGCCTTTGCTGCAGCAGCTTTCAGTTGCTGTTGGTTTGAGGGTCTTTCTGTCCTTAGATTAGTCTCTAGCAAGTGAAATGCATGCTCAATGTGGCTGAAATCAGGTGACTGACTTGGCCATTCGAGAATATTCCACTTCATTGTTTTAATAAAGTCCTGGGTTGCTTTTGTTGTGTGTTTTGGGTCATTGTCCATCTGTATTATGAAACACTACCCAATCAGTTTGGCTGGATTTTGCTGGATTTGAGTGGACATGATGTCTCTGAACACCTCAGTATTCATTCGGCTGCTTCCATCCTGTGTCATCAAGAAACACTAAAGACCCAGTACCACTGGCAGTCATGCACGCCCAAGCCATCACACTGCCTCCACCCTGCCACTGGCAGTCATGCACGCCCAAGCCATCACACTGCCTCCAACATGTTTTACAGTGGGTGTGATATTCTTTGGGTCATAAGCTGTTCCAGACCTTCTCCATACTTTTTGCTTTCCATCATTCTGAAACAGGTTGATCTTGGTTTCATCTGTCCAAGGAATGCTGTCCCAGAACTGTGCTGGTTTTTTTTAGATTTTTTTTGCAAAGTCTAATCTAGCCTTTCTATTCTTAAGGCTTATGAGCGGCTTGCATCTTACAGTGAACCCCTTCTATTTGCTTTCATGCAGTCTTCTCTTTATGGTAGACTTGGATATTGATACGTGTACCTTTTGGAGAGTGTTGTTCACTTATGGGGCTTTTCCACTGCGTGGTACGACTCAGTTCGGCACGGCACGGTACGGTTCAGTTCGGCTCGGTTTGCGTTGCCACTG
>JABFDZ020000066.1:18742929-18755332 GCA_019775955.2 Pollimyrus isidori
GGACAGGTAGCAGAAGGAACCAGACACAAACGAACCATAAAAACAATTGTAGCGGCATCTTAGGTTAAAAAATAAATCCGTACAAATTGGATAAAAATCGGATAACAGTTCATAAGTTTGGCAAAACGAGCAGTGGCAGTAGATCGTGCCAGCGTTCACTCGTCACCGGAAGTGATCAATCCCATTTATTATTTACAGTGAGTATTTCTAAGATCTACGTGATTCTCTTGCAAATAGCCTATGGTGTTTCATGACCTTTTTGTCTCATTTCAGGTTTCTGTAGTCTTGAATATGTTTTAGATGTCATAAGGTTGGTATATTGCTGTTCTTTGTGCCTATTTGTATTTGAAGACTTAGGTTACTTTAATAAACACAGCTTTAATAATCATCACTGGTTGACATGCTACTCAGCGTGAATATTTTATCCATCCATCCATTTTCCAAACCGCTTATCCCACTGGGTCGCGGGGGGTCCGGAGCCTATCCTGGAAGCAACGGGCACGAGGGAGGGAACAACCCTGGATGGGGGGCCAGCCCATCACAGGGCACCCTCACACACACCTATGGGCAATTTGGAAACTCCAATCAGCCTCAGCATGTTTTTGGACTGTGGGGGGAAACCGGAGTACCCGGAGGAAACCCCACGATGACACGGGGAGAACATGCAAACTCCACACACATGTGACCCAGGCGGAGAACTGAACCTGGGTCCCAGAGGTGTGAGGCAACAGTGCTAACCACTGCACCACCATGCCGCCCCCATGAATATTTTATGTAATATATTATTGTGAGAACCCTGTTAGTGGCTGTTTGTACATGTCCAGCTGGTGGGCCTATTTCTGAGAAAGTCCAGGGCTGTTTTTTAGTCTCAGTCCGCCCCTGGTTGTTTGTGTGGAATTACATCAAAGGCCTTCTGGAAAACAAAATAAATCACATCATAGGCCATGTTTCAGTCGATTTCCCTCGTGGCCTCCTCAAAAAACACAAATAGAGTCAGACAGGATCTACCTGTGTAAAACCATGTTGGCTATCCCTCAGAATGTTATTAGTGTCTAGGTATTCAATCATCTTTCCCTGGATTATTGCCTCCATCAATTTTCCAGTTTCACAAGTTAAGCTAATTAGTCTATAGTTTGAGGGATCACTTTAATCTTCTGCTTTTAAAATGGGCGTTGTATTAGCAAACTTCCAGTCTGAGGATACCACATCTGCAGAAAGAGGTTTTTTAAATAGGCAAGTTAAAGGTCTACAGATTATATCCTTCCTCTCCTGTAAAACTACAGGTAAGATGCCCCAAGAGCCATGACATTTATTAATTCTGAGTTTAGCCAGGACTTCTAACGCATCCTCTCGTAATAAAGAAAAAAACGTCCAAATTACTACAGGGAGAAGTTGTGCAAACCTTTTCTGTAAAAGTCATGTGATGCACCAGGTGTCCTTTCAAAAACAATGGTAACACTGTAATAGTCATAATCTTGGTGCAGAAGGTTTTTACACTTAATCTTGTGGAATATTTATGGTAAATGGCAGTACAAAGATATCGCAATTAGGGTGGTATCATTAACATTATTATGATTATAAGGTTAACAAGCACTTGAATGGAAGAGTTTTTAAAAAAGAAAAAAAATATGCGCAAGATGAAGAGAGAATATAGAAAAAGGTGTGGGTGCCATAACAATTTGCACATTTCTGTGTTTACCTTGTCTTTTAGACCCAACAAACATGCACTTAGGTCAAAATATCTGTCGGCAATAAAAGCTCTTGGAAGCAAAGGAGCAAGAACTTCACTACACAGAAATCTGACGACTGTCTGCCAAGCACTTCACACAGATGTAATTTGTTTATCACTATAAACATAATCAGCATTGTCTCCCTCAGTATTGTACGGAGAAACCAATGGATTACAACCAGGGCTAATTGTCATCTTAGCCTACTAATGACTTGTCTCTATCTGTGAAGTAAATTACTTAGAAATTAGTTTTATCAAGACATACAAAAGAGAGGATATTAAAAGCGAGACACCGAGCCAGAAAGGAAGTCAGAGAAGTATTTCTTCATCACACAGGTTTTGCTGGTTGAAATTTTTTTAAATTTAGAGGTGCCTTTATATACTAGGAAAAAGGCCTTTGGAATCAGCTTGCCAGTGTGCTGCTACAAAGAACTGCTATCCTGATTTGTGTACCTGCTTTTTTAAACTAATCATAATTCCATGTTTCCACAGCAGTGCATTGTGTGGGGCTTGGGAAAGTGGCTCCAAACACCAGTGTAATCATCTTTTTAGATAAAAAAGAAGAAAAAAACAGCCATTAATGATGCATACCCTGGAATAAACACACTGATGGTACTTAAGAGCTTTAAAACGTCTATATTTGTTGTGAGGACAAGAGCCCTTCTTTCCTTTCAAACTAGGAATAAAAAGCTGGATGAATCAGACTCATTTTGAAGTAGTTTGATTCATTTTCCCCACTAATGATGTTACCAGCCTAGTTTCTTCAGGCAATCTTGTAACACTACTATTATCAATTTTTATTAGCTAAATATAAAAAAATATTTTAAAATCCCCAAAAGCACTGGGCATAGTCCAGCCAGCAAACACTAAAAGTGCTGCTAATTACAGAGGTGGAAACAGGCATGCATGGCTGTGGTCACCTTTGATTTTAAGCCAGCTCACACCTTTGATTTAAAGTCTTTTTATGGACATTTCAGAAGCATTTTTAATTTATAATTGAATTGATACATTAACCAATGATGATACTTCCACTATGGTTTCAAAACCTGAAACCGACTGCTGTACGACCTTCAAAGATTCCAGTTGGCCTCTTTATTTACTTAGGCACTATTTGTATGTTCAGTGATAAGTTGATATGATGCACAGCAGCAAGCCAGAATTTCAAGTGAGATAAAATCAAGAGGGAATCAAAACTGACTCCAAACATAGCATGAAGCATCACATTTAAGTTTTATTGTTATTTAAGCAAGTAACTTTAATATTTGAGAACTTCTAGTGATTTGATAGAAATCAGTTATGCCCCTAATACCCGCTGCTGAAGAATTAAAGTGGGATCATTGGCATTGTTTAAAATGCGTGCTCCGTGCTTTATTTTCTTTTAAACCTAGTGGAACCACTACGGTCAAGCCAGAGCCGCTGAGAGAGAGAGAGTTGTGATACTGATTGATCTCGGCGCCACGTAATCATGTGATTCATGTAGCCTTCAATAGTTCCAAACGATCCCTGCGCTGTCAATTTCTCCTGTGCGCAGTTAGCAGCGAATACATTATTAAACGGCGAGTATTAAACCCTCTCTGTGTATTTCAAACTGCCTTATGTACTGCATATAGGTCAATGTCAATAGTGTGTGGTAGAGGTAAAGGGCACGTGCTGATCACAGCCTGTTGCCACACCGACCACAGAACAAACCCCCTCAGGGATGAGAATGTGAGTACAGCCATGCAGTGGGTGATACCTCAGCACCACATTACCCCAAATAGAACAGCGTGATTTTTTTTCCCATTACTGCAGTGCCAACCCTGCCACAAACCCCAAAATTTCCATGTAAGTCGTAAGACCTCCTTACAAGCCTGGATATAGATTATCGCCATACCCAGGATGAATTAAACAATTGCAGGTTAAGGGCCTTGCTCAAGGGCCCAATGGAGCAGGGTCACTCCTAGCATTCACAGCACTCAAACCAGCAATCTTCAGAGCGCCGGCACAAATCCCTAGCCTCAGGGCCACCACCCTATCCACAATGCTGCTTGGGTTATGGAGTGTCAACTTAATGAGTTTATCAGTTTTTTTTCCCCAGAGGGAAAGAGTTCCTTCATACATTACATAAGTAATTTACGTATGTAGTGTGTACATTTATTTATTTATATAGAAAGCACCCATCTCAAAAAAGGGTTCAGTGACCAAAATCCACTATCATTCTTTATCCACAAAATAAGATAAATTGGGCAAACATTGCAAAAACTACCACTATGTAATGTTCTATTCACACCCTGCACTTTAGGGACGAAAAGAGTGGGAGTGGGGTTAATAAGGGTAAGAAATATAAGCCAATATGGACAAACAGAAGTTTTTAATTTATTTCAGTTATATTCTAAGTAATTCAAACTAAGAGAGCTAACATGAAAAAAACTCTTTATTCGAACGCTGTTTACTGCAACCCGTTATTTGTTTTGGCAAATAAATGACCATAAAATAATTTTTACCTATTTTACAAATTTCGTGGTATTCCCAATAAATGATGTAACTCGAAAATAGCTACAAACTGATGTTTTAATAAGATGCATTAACATTAACAGTGCACCTAACGTTAATCATAAACTTAAAATTCCTCCGCCATTTCTTTTTACAATGGGCCCCTATGGGAGTGTCGCACTGTGTTTTTTCTTCTGCTCTGGGTCAAGCTATCTGCACTGTGAAAGTATGCAGTGAAATCACTGGCACTTAAAATGTGTGGCGCACGCATAGACTTAATATTACAGTATCATATCGGGCAAAGGAACATAATAAACTCATCAAGCGATTGTACATAGGTAAATAGTTCAAGATGTACCATATGAACAGGATGTAAAAAATACAATTAAATTCTTATTTTGCCGTAATGCATAAACAAGTTTATACCTACTGAAACGCAAGGGCAAAGGCTATTTCCAGACAAAATTTGATCAACTTTTACTGTACAATTTCAAACAAATGTACTTGAAATGCATAAACAAGTTACACATATATTATTAAACTGCCTAAGACCTTGCCTTTCAGAAGGTATAATACCTGTTTATGCATTATGGGAAATTAAGAATTTCATTGTATTTTAGTATATCCTGTATTTTAGCCTATCAAACTTGACTCATATGACAGAAAAACATTAATTTCAAAGTACATTTGAAGACATTTGTTTATGCATTATAGGAAAATTCTGAGATGGCCTGTCAAACATGACTCATATTTGAAAAAACATGGAATTCACAATTTATTTCCTTGAAAATGGTATCGTAAAATTTGGTGAAATTTTATCTGGAGATAGCTTAGTACTTTACCTTTCAGTATGGTGTAAGACTTGTTTATACATTATGTGAAAATACTGAGAAATGGCCGGTCAAACTCTTAAAACCAAGCATGACACGGATTTCAAAGTACATGTACTCGAAAATGATACAGTAAAATTTGACCAAATTTTGCGAAAAAATACCTGAGGATCTTGCCTTTCAAAAGGTATCAGACTTGTTTATGCATTATGGGAAATTAAGAATTTCATTGTATTTTAGTATATTCTGTACTTAATACATAAGCCTACATCTTGAAGTATTTTACTATGCGCTATCTGATACCGTATAGTCTCTGTGCGTGCACCAACTATATTTGTGATGATTTGACCGTTTAACGGCAAAGCGTGGATAATTGGGTCGCAGTCGATGAACCGCAACCTCATTTTCCACAAGCAAAAAAATCACGTTTCAAGTTGATCTTATAGTCTGCCGCATGTTCTGCAATATTTACTTCTTTATTTTTGTTGTTTTCTTTTATTCCAGATCCCGGGTTTCTGGTCACGTATGCATTGCCCTTGGCCACACGTTCGTATGTGACGGAATTCTTTACAAATATATTAGTTATTAAAAGAGCGCACCTGTCACTGTCAGCGAGTATAGCATTTATATTTGATTTTCCAATCGAATACCATGTGTGGGTCTTCTGAACTGCAATAGGAAATATACTGAACACAGCAGTCAAAATGACGAACTTGACATGGTAATATCAATTTGACTGGCAACCTAAATGCATTTTAGGCACTGCATCGTTCATGCATGATAATGGTCATTAAAGAACATACATTTAATTCAGTTAAATTTACGAAGATATAGAAAACCAAAAGTCTTACAGACTCCACCAACTAACCAGTATACGCGGTTAGAAAGACATATCCGTGATTTTTTTTTTTGCCGCATTCCTTCTGCCCAGCACGACTTCGGATCGCACCTCTAAATCCATCCACGAGTAGTTCATCGTTTGACCACTAGAGGTCCTCTTGACCCGTGCTTTACTGTGTCGATACTACATAGGGTTCCACCCATCCATCCTCTCTAGCTCGTCCGGGTTAGAATCCCTATATTTCTTATGAAGCAATACGGTAGAACTATTAGGAAATGTAATAGGAAAGTTTACCTTGTATCAATCGCCAAACTATCCATTCACTGCTGTATCTTCATTGTTTTTAGTTTCAAAGATATACAAGACCTTATAAACCATTTAATCAATAAACCAGCCAATCAATTAGGCTGGAAAGGTGAATTATCATACACAGTAACAGTACTGCATTCTAGAGTTTTCAATCACACATTAATTTATTACTTAATTAATTATATTATCATCATCAGAATATTCCTATGAAAGGTATAAGAGAAAGACTGTCTCTTTCTTTTTTTTTGGGGGGGGGGGGGGGGTACAACACAGCCAAGTCTTTGCCATCAATATTTTCAGTCTGGTTTCAGTCAGCAGATTCCCAAAGCTAGCCTTCTGAGAAGCATGCCATATGGTGACCAGCAGACGTCTCCTTCTCACCTCCCAGACAGGTGGTGGTAGCTTCCCTCTGCCTTCTTTGTGACCACTAAATGTGTAGCTGAAAAGGACTTCTCAAGATAGGGGGAGTATCATACATTATGTTTAACCTGACATGTGCCAAGTGCCCAGGCACTAACACATCTTTGTTTTCACTTATGTTACAGGTCATAATCATTATCTACTGACATATAATGGATATTACTCCAAATTAATAGGATTCAGAAATGTAAAGCTACAATGCAAAATGAATATAGCATGCAGGAGGAAGGAACTATATGTGCGACCAGAAGGCTTCATTGTCAAACTACAGGGGAAGGCATTAGTGCTACAGCCTTAAAATATGCGCCAGAAATGAAGTATATAAATAGGACATTTGATATGAGCAGGCCATGGTCTCCCATTGTTACATTATACGTATGGGGTATTTCTAAAACTTGTCGTTCATGAAGTCTGCTTTACTATTCAGACCATTCAAGAATGGTGACAGTAAAATCTGGAATCTGTATAAACAAATTTCAGAATGTGACAAATAAAGGCTTTTTCTAGACAATGGTGAATGCTTGTTTGTGTATTGTACCCCACTGAGTAATCAAAAGTCTGTCTGAGTTCACGTCAAGCTTTCAAGAAAACCTTTGAAACATACGTTGTTAGCTTTAGCAATTACACATGTATAATTATGACTTTGGAATTTTAGTATGCTCTTCTAAAATACACTAAAAATCCAAATTATAATATCTATTTACAATTGATTATGGTTGATATAACGTATTTTATGTACATATAATGCGTTTAGATTGGCGGTTTGCTGTTTTTTCATATAACCTATTATATTATCAGGTCCTGATGGCATGAAATGGTATAAACGGTCTAATAACATTCAAATGGATGTAAATGAGTGATAAACAAAATGAGAGATAAATAGCAAGTACAGACTATTAAAATCCTAGCAGTACTGGAAAAAATAAGGTCTGATGCTACTGTTTGCCATAATAAATAACAGGACCGTAATTATAGCATTACTGTAGTGAATATAAGAATTCACATTTATAACTAATAATGTTTTGTTTTCACTTTCACATGCTTATTATGCCAATATTAAATTTTCCTTAAATAGAGAAACATGCCACCAGAACACAAAGCCCTCATACGACACTTGTTGACTTTTAAGCTTTTATTTTCAGTTTCAACACCATTAAGTTAAGTAAATAATGTGACATTTGTCTCCTTTAGCTGCTTTAAGTCAATGACAAACACCAAGGTCATTTTTATAGAATCTAAGTTATTTGGTTTCATTCTGAATTGCTGCAATTCAATATAAAACATGCAATGTGGTACTTCATTTATTATATACAGCACTACTCCGTAGGGAGTCATTCCCATTCTAGCTTTGTGCAAGAAAAATATATTCATAAGCATATATATTTCCTGGATTGATTTGTTAAATAGTGTAAACAACACTATAAAAGAATGTATCACAAATGAATGTACATTTCGTATAATAATAATATTATTATTAATAATAATAATAATCATCATCATCATCAAGTTTGCGCTAGTATTTATTATTAAGAAGCTTACAGTGGGGCCGCTAACAACTCAGTCTTGACTCAGGCCTATGTACAGGAAACCGCTGAGTAGAAAGAGTATACATTAAAACTAATCTGTTAATCAGTGGGTCTATTTAATGTGCACTACGCAAAGCGTATACGCCACTTCTTCAGCCACTGAATGTCGCAAAAAATACCTAAAACACAATAATTGCATCGAGTCCTGCTTCACATTCGTCAAAAATAACCTTTAAAACTTCACCACATATATATTCAAGTACTCCTTCTCAAATATCAATAATAGGTCACAAAATGTACACAGTCGGGGCTGCTTTAACTGGAATAAACCGTTTGTCGCTAATATTCCTGATTATTTGCGTTCGCTTCCTTCAGGAATTCGTAGACAACGCCGTACCAGATTATGGATGTTCGAAAGAACGACGGGGTGATACAGCTCAGTGGGGGGAAAAAATTGCAACAAACAAGCTCTAGTTTTCCGGGAGAATCTGTCAATTTGCGTAAACTTTCATCTTATATATTTCGCCATGACAAAAAACATTACAAAATAACTAAGCCGATATCAGTAATGTGAAAGACATTATTAACAATAAACCGAAATATGTGCGTTATACAACATTATATAAATTATAATAAATAAATCAGACAAGATATATAAGCAGATATAATGCAAAACACGGGAACCAATAAAAACTTTAATATGTGTATAGTGTAATAATGAATAATTTAACGTGGTGAAAAATCTAACAAAAATATCAAGATGTTAATTTTATCGTTCTGCTGTTAACTGTGCATTGGTAAATAATAAAATGACAACAATGATAAATCCATATGTTTCTTATTTAACCTATGTGTAGTATTATATGTGCTGTCATGTGATGATATACTTTCATTTGATCACAATGAGCTCATATCAACATGCAAGCGGAACAAAAAATAAACGAAATACATACCAGAATTGGTACTTTAAATAATTTATCTGATTTCTTGAAGTGAGCCACGGAGCCAAAACGTAAAGAATGCGCAGTATTTTGAAATTCACGTAATTATACGTTTCGCGTTGCCTTTATATAGATAAAAATGCAAATTATAAAAAACAGGACTTTTTAAGTTAATGCTGAAAAATACGTAATGTTGAACATCAAAAATCTGAAACATCCTAAAGCTGAAATTCAGTCAAGTGTGTAGTCTTATATGAATAAATCTTAAAGTAGGCCTATATATTAAAATTATAGTACTTAAACTGGGTTTATTCTTGCTGCTATATTGCATGTAACACACATCAATGATTCGCTAAAACATCGTAGAAAGTACTAGTCTATTGAAGTAGAACCTAAAAAGTGAATGGAAAGTTATATTTTCGGCTCTTAATTAACAAACGTGTATTTTACTGATCTTTCAAGTACGCGTTGCAGTGCAGTGACACCTGCTGCACATTGTTACAATTATTCAGAATCTTTTGCGTAACTCACTCATGAACACAGTGGAGACAACAGAGTTGGATATAGTCACAACACACTTACCAACAGGATAAATAGAACACAAAAAGATTTAATGTACGCGATTTGGCAACTTTTCGCACAGTAGCCTCTACTAAGCAGGCGTTATAAATAATTTTTCGCAATTATTAAAACAGAAATTCGAGATTTTTTTAGACTAACACTGGCAAAACTTAGCTATATGTCCAGGAGCTCTTGTTTAAATCACTTTATTAAGCCATTGAGAGAGTTTAGGGCAGGTCGAGCATTTATTTAGGTTGTGAAAGGGACGTGCAAAACCGGTCATTTACCAAGATAACTCTGAGATTTATATTGAACAATCCATTCCTTCCACTTGCACCAACATCTTTATTCAATATATATGAATATCTGCTGACCTTCTGGAGCGCATTTTAACACAGGAATGCCAAATAAAATTCCGCACGCTCGCAACTAGAACACAACTTAGACGTCCATTTCGTGGAGAATGAAGAGGGCAATGGCAACCCGAGAGGCATGAAGGACCTTCAAATGCAAATTAATAAACAAAAGGTCCTTGAACAGGTAATACCACCCACCGGTTCAAAGAAAGGCGATGCTTACCTAGGGCTACACTCAAATAATGAGCGTATTACTAAGAAATTACTTCAAAAGGATAAAGCTTGTAGGACTGAAATGTGTAAATTGAGACCAATATATTATGTCCATCATTTTAAATGCTTTCTGTGCTTTGAGAAAACGTATTGTCGCTTATGCATAATCTTGGATATAAAACAGATCTATATGCACAATTGGTTTTAAGGCCAAAGTAATGCTTGTTATTCATATCTTCTGCACTTACCAAACGAGTGTTCTCTCAACTGACCGAATCGCGGCCAGGACCGAAAAGATGCTTGAAACACGCGCATTGTAGGAGCACCCGTATTGTAGGAACACAACCAGGCAGCACAGTTTTCACCAGTGATGAAACATCCCCTGAATGCATAAAGCGATGTCTTATTGGAAACGCACTGAAGTGGGTGATATAAAAAGAACCAAGGCTCTGGCCGTATTTTACGGACATTTCAGTGAATTTACCGGGAATCGTATTTTGAGTATGGATATAATGCACAGGTTTCAAAATGCTTCAATTTAAGGTATTCCCATTCGGTATTAGAGTATAATCCCCCCCCCCCCATTATATTAGGCAAACTTTCACACTAACAACTGAACTAGTGTACAGGCCCATTACAAGCCAGACCATACATATATTGCAGCATAGGTCAATCTATATTCTTTAAAAAAAACAACCACACATTGTTATGAATGGTTTATTATCAAGAATAAATAAATACATAAATACCTCGGCTATTTATTGCATCTGTCTTAAGCTCTTAAATACCAAGAAATTAAGTGGCCTCTGCAACAGTAAATATATTAATTTACAAGAGAGTATTAGAATAATATTGGAAATCTGCAATGACCCATTCAAATAACACCTGGCCAAGTTTGAAAACATGGCTGGCCTGGCATTCCCGTCGAAGGCAATTAAACATGACAGCCTCCAGCTCGTCCGGGTCTGCATCTGGCAGCTTGTCGTTTGGAAAAGACGCGCTAATTAGGTAGAAATGGCACTCCTCCATGTGACCTACCGAGACCCTTGGCAAGCTGTTTAACATCATTAGTTAAACTATTAAGACGTGTGAATGTAAATGAACGACCCGTAGATCTTAAGTAAGGCCTGACAGACACACAGAAACCTATTATCTTGGCGTATTTGTTATGATCTTCTTGACGCAACACGGTAACCATGGCTAAGATTTACAACAGTAACAACCATAAAGAATATGCGGACTAGTGCAATACCAGCACACTTGCCATTGCCAACATGTTGGGTTTATAATAATACCCTATTTTTTACAGCACCAAATATGCCTGAGGAATCATCATCTTTCATACAAACTGGTTATTCTTAATGTATAGACAATAGTTGTATTAAATTCTATGTATAGTTCCGACAGATATACAGCATTGTTATGCATTTATACCAGAGAATAAGGAAAACAGATACTGAAGAAAGAGGCCTTCACGCACCTCCTCCCTTGACTTAATTCCCTTGCGCCAAAACCGAATAGTTGCAACTTGTCAGAAGGAGAAAAGCATGTACAACTCTGAAACTTAATGGGAGGCGGCTGCTCTGACCTTTGCCAGTCGCATGTCTCGCGCGCTACGGCTGTTCGGTATTAGGCCTGCTTCTGTTTCCAGCTGCTCTGAGTATTGAAAAGCTTGGACTCCCCGTCAAGCCTTAGCGCATTTTTTTTTTTGAAAATGGTGTTCTTAGTCCACAATGAATATGAGGGAGGTGAGGCCTATTAACAGCATCTAGGCAAAGAGAACAGTTATTTTTACTATAGAGTAGTCATGCACCAGTCTGCATATCCACTTAATGAGATGAGTCTTTTCTTTTCGAAGCTTCAACTTGATCGCTGCTTTGCTCAATGCACATGCCTTGTAGATCATGTTATAATTACAAGTAAAGACGCAGAGCAAAGACTAAGCATCATGAACTGCTGGAAAATGTCACTGCAATTGAAAAGCACTTACAGATCTTTATTATTATTATTATTATTATTGTTACTATTATTATTATTATTTTATAAGGAAGCTGCTAAAGGATGTACTCTTTCTAATATGTATGTGCATTTAAAACATCAGTAATGTTACAAATGTAATTTCAAAATGTATATTCATTTATATTTTTACATATTTGTTTAATTAGTATATTTCTTTAAAATATCTCATATGCATGTAGGCGTATA
>JABFDZ020000066.1:18755507-18790656 GCA_019775955.2 Pollimyrus isidori
ATGAAGACATTATTCCGTCAATTAAACTTTAGGATTGTGCGCAGAGCGTCCAGATGGTGGCAGTATTTACATGTAATCAAATGAAGCGCTTGAACTTTCAGACCCCGCAGCGTTGGTTGTAGACCGACTTATTGTATTAATAACTGTTTGTTTCAATACAAACGTGCGCCGTGACAATTCTGGATTTTTTTCGACAAAAAAATAATTTCATAAATAGTTGTGATAAAAGGTATGTCATGAAGGTCATTGCCTATTGCTTTATCCCGTTGAGAAGAAAACGATAATTAAATAGATGCTGTTCACGGCAAATTTAGATCATTGTGCTGTCAAAAGCTTTTGCCCATAGAGAAATCAGTTTCCTGAATTTCTGTGCCAATTCAGAGTCAGTTTTGGAAATATATTTATTCTTTATATCATAACATATTTAGGTAATGTTATAGTGACTTTTAGGGGCCAGATTTTGTTGTCAGATATAATTTGTCACTGGTGTCTGGACAGTAGTCACAACCTGGAAAAAGGCCAATGGATGCTGTGGATTCCGTTACGTGTCGGATGATAGTCCCCTCTCCTTGACTTCGTGCCCTGGAGCAAGACGGCCTTTGAGTGAACTCTGCTTAAAAGCTTGAGCTGATACACAAATCCCACGGCCCGAGTTCATCGAGCGATACAATCCAAACTACAGTTTAAACTACAATACTGATTTGGCAAAAGGACCGGTATCCAGACGCATTTTAATGTAAGCTATGGTTTTTGCAACCTTCAACCATGCTTGCCTAGTCGTTGCCGATCAATAGCCTTGATCTGGATTCAAGTGGTCTCCTCGATGATTATAGAAAAATGCCAATAGACTATTACACACAAAAATAAAATAATACACAAGGTAAGTGCAAATATGAACTGTACTTAAAGCTATTGTCAGGTTATTATGGATATAAAATATTTTCTGGAATTACATATTAAATAATTTATTTTATAGGTTTTCAACAGCCTGTACCTTATATCATTGTAAAATATTCACACGATAGGCACGGGGCATTATCATCCCGATTTCCCCAACAGATCCCGCGCTTCCCGTCATCCATAGCATAATACGTGTAACTACAAATAAAAGAGTAAATGATTTACCTATGGGGGTCGAATGCCAGTCCTCTCCGCGTTTTAATCCAATCTTGTTCATGGGAATTGTGCCATGTTATTGAAAAGAAAAACATTGCTCGGCGTTTCACTATACACCTTACACAGAGTGACAATTAGGCAGCAGACATTGAAACTGCCTCCATTAAAATGAAAGAAAAAAACAGAACACTTAACTTTTAAAGGCAAACATTAATATGCAATTTTCATGAAGAACCCTAATATAGAAAATGAGAGCAGACTACCTTGAGCTTAATCTCACCTCTGCCCCCTGTTCGACCCTGCACAAAGACATTGAACTATGGCCGCCTGCCAAAATGATTGGAGTACTATTAATAGCGGATGTTTCATATAAAATGTTCGTGTGTGTCTGTGAAGGGTGAGATACAAAATATGTTACAGTGTTTACTAACAGAGTTCAAGCACTATGATTCCAATTCTCATAAAAATGCGGTTATCTGAAGTCTTTTGACACTCTTGCTTACGCCCCTGAAACCAGCAAATCTAAATATTTATTTTTTGCAAAAATGGCGTTTGTAATATCAATACAGAGGCATATTATACATAGGCCTATATGTCAATAAATATTATCCATTATTGTTGAACTTGATCTCTAATAGGTCATAAATAACTATCCAAAAGCAATCAAGATTCGAATCCCCGGATGGCATTTGTAAAACTGGAAGAAAATTAACAGCATGCCTTCACCCATTGAATCTCAGGCTTGTAAAAATAGATTTTATGTATCCTAGAGATTAGGCTACGGCACGCAAGGATTAATGATTATCTATTGCTGCGTAATCCGGAAAATATCAGAATTGATAGGACTGAAAAACTCATACAATTCCCCCCCCCCCCCCCCCCCCCCAATTCACCATAGGTAGGCTACACTTTATGTAACCTGTAAAAACACACACTTTGTTGTGAGTGACCACTTAATCTAATTCAGTATTTTATTAAGTGCCTTTACTTTTCAGCAATCGTACATCAAAGTCCCCAAAATGGATAAATAATAACCCCCTGTGTGTTTAGTTACATCGTCTTCTGGTAAATGACTCATAATTAAGTGCAGAGAAATATACAGATTTTTTTCATATTTTTCGGTGACGAGCATATAAATGATAGTTACCAGAAATGAGTCGGTATCACGAAATAAATAATTAGTGACTCATAGACCGTAACATTATTTTTTGTAATACTAAACATTCACAATTCATTCATAAATTCTGGCTACGAAGAATAAGATATACGCCAAGCAGATAGCACGAGAATTCGGTAAAAGTTAGAAATAAAATTTACTCTATGTACACAATGAGAGAGTCAATATAAAAATACATCAATATCCGAAATTAAATCCATTACAAAACAATTTATATGGTGAATGAGTGAAGTTCCCCTATGCACGAGGGAGACGTTATTCTTTAAATAACAATAAACTGAAAATTCATGGGCACGGGTAATAAAACTGTATAAGCCTTATCTGGATACCTGGAAGTAAAACATGTAGCCGCGGGCAAAATGTACGTGTAGTCTGTATGTATATGTCTAAATGTTGACACTCAAATTAAGGGTGATGATTATTTCGAATCAAGGTCAATATCATGTCGCAACACTATATTGAGAGTTAATCAGTTTACTTTTTACAGCATCGCAAAATACGTTCCAACCAAGTAAAATTATTCTTATATTAAAACGCAACTTGTGATAGTACTCAGTACTACTAGTCATGTATATGTATTCAGGATAACGAGGATTTCATAGTAGTTTCGGAACTCAAACCCATCCAGTTCCCTTTGAGCAATCTTTTGTTTCTTTTCCTAGTAAGCGTTCTGTCGAAATTTTCATTATGTCAAGTCAGACTTATTATCCTACCAGGGAAATTTAAGTTGCAGCCAGGCATTTAAAAAGGATTTCAACAAATAAATAAACGAATAGAACATTAAAAACAGATATCAACATAAAAACAATGACCAATACATAATGCAAACAGACCATCCACAAAATCACAACACAGACCAATACGGAGTTGTCCCCAGTGCAAGATTACTACTTGGAGTACATAGATATTTCGTGAAGTATTATAAATCAATAATAATGATTTTGCGAGGTGTTTTTTTGAGTAAATGTTGGCTATATATCGCGTTGTACCGCTTAGACGATCTCCTCAAAAATAATTACTATCAATTTTAAAACGATTACCCGGAAATGAAGAGAATATTCTCTGGCAATATTTTGCAACATATTGCGAAATATTGTGTATGTGTGTGTATGTTTTATATAATACAGTACATAATAATTAGGCCTATGGCAAAAACGCATGCCGCCTGTAGGCGTGTTGTTTAGGGAACGTTACGTCCTGAGATCGTGTAACATATATTTGTTGCACTCCTGCGCTAATGTCTGTACAGATATGCCATTATAAATCCTGAATTCACTCCTGCCTAGTTTCTTTAGCCTATATGATTACTCTTAAACGATATTTCGCGATAATTTTATATATATATATATTTGTTATAACTTATGTAACGTACAATAATGAAGTGTAGCTAAAATACTTTGCAACTGAGGAGTCTTCCAAACGTTGGTTTAATTTCAGGTTGTAATTTTTTTTCTGAGGACAAGCACATTAATTCTGCTTTATACGACAAAGTAAAATCTGAATGTTTTAGATGTTATTGTATTCCATCTCGGTGGTTACACTAGCACCATTACCAGATAACATGCTTCACTTCATGTTATAATAGGTAGGTACATACGTTCCCCAAGTAATGCAAGGTGACTGACCATGCAAGTACCACAACTAATTGGCCTAAAGTTTCTCACACCTTTTCACTGCTGTTGTGTCATGAATCCCATTGTCCTTTCCCACAATCAGACAAATCAGCATCAGACTGTGTTAAAACCCACTTCCTACAAAACAAGGTCGGCAGCCCTGCCTCCTGTCCAGTCTCAGACACCACAAATCCTTTCATGGCTGTAGTTGCTGACAATTTCATAGGTTTCACCAAAAATGTTGTGTGGCTCAGCCAAGTTTCATTGTGGCCAATTCCTTCAGTGCTTAGTGTTTTGACTGCACAAATAACAGCCCTTAATAGGACTGATGCTAAATCCTATCCACTGCCCTGTAGGAGATGAGAATAAGGCAAAGGCTTGTGAAAATTGCCCACATTTGCAGTTTCCCAGGCTTTAGAATATCAAGTGGAAAGATGAATGGGTAACATCAGCCCTGTTACAAAATTCATATCTAAATGTTTAATTCCACTAAAACATGAACCAGAACCGGAACAAAACCAAGACACAACATTGGGTCAAAAACTGATCCAGAAAACAGCGGAATAAAATAAATACTTAAAAATTCATTAAAATTCATCTACTGTAAATATTAAATGAGGGAGATGTATTTTATTAAATGAGGGATGCCTTTTCTTCCCCAGCATGAGTAATTTTTTCTGCACTTTTCTGAACTGTTATTCGTAATGTTTCCCAATATGCTACCCATTATTCCTACAGCAAGAATGAAACAGAACAGCCACAAACCTGTGCATCTAAATATCATACCTCCCACTAAAATGACGTCAATTTCTTCTGCATAATTAAATGGCAATTGTGCGTTTGTGTGTATATGAAATTTCAGCCACTAGTTTAAAAATACACCAAAATAATAAAAAAAAACGTGTATAAAGTTTAATGAGTAAGTAAACGTCACATTGGCAATCGTTTCCAAATACAGAAATTATGCACTGTTGTAGATGAAAGCGCCATGCACTCAGCAGAATTAGGAGAACCATTTACGGCCGGAATAAAACGCATTGTAGCACTTTCAGATATGTACAACTAACCATTGTCACTTATCATCTCGCGATATTACATAATGTGACTTGGTTACTAAGCAACCGCGACAGTCAATTTTGACCGAAACTGGGAAGCTTTACGCTTTGCGTCGCTGTGAAGAAGTTCTAATGAAATAGCAGAAATCGCTTTGCTCCATGACAAACATGTCTTATGGGCGATTCTTTTGTAAGACTACTCGAATTTCCAAGGAAGATCAACAATTTTACGACCTGAAATACAGAGCGGCTGAGTATTATAGGGTCAATGGAGTTCCGGAGAAGTTTGAAGCGGCACTGAACTCCATGTTCTTCGAAAAACCGGATGATGTTTACGGTTATTTGGTATGAAATACATTATCGTATTTATTCATTTGTCGGGAAACTAGAAGCTATTTAAAAAGTTGATAACCTTTGTTTTAGTAGAAGATATGTATTTTCTGTATTCTCTACCTAACGAATAATTTCTTACCGGCGAATACTTAAAATATATGTAGGCTCTATTTATTGGTGATATTTGGGGAAATTCTTGTGTTTGTATTCCTATTGACAAACAAGATATAATTAGAAAAGTAAAAAGCAGGAAGCACCTCCAGATGAGTCCAGTACTGTAATTCTGACATGCCGTTTGGTTTTCTGTAATGGGGAACCTTGTTTTATATGATTTTGGGTAATAAAACATTTAGTTTCATCCAATCAACTTCATTTAGCAATATTTACTTTAATATTAAACTCTGTATAACTCCAAAGAAATATTAAAGTTGAAACATTCACCTAAGTGCTCTGATGCCCAATAGTAATTGCAGATTTAAGCACTCATTTGCTCAGTGCTATATGAACACATCTTGTAAATGTGTTTAGATTACTATTATATGAATTTCTCCAATTTCTCCAGGCAAACTATTTTTCAAGACTCTCAACACGGCCAGTGATAAGCAAGCTAAAAGGAAGCAAAGTGTATGATGGAAAGGGTCAGCTAACGGTTCAAACAGAAGTCTTGTGCACTATCAGAAATGAAGAAAAGGTAATAGCCATTCTTATGTTTGCAGTTTTATGTGCCATGGATATTGAATAGGGGATCTCAATAAACTTTTATAAATGGCGGAAAATGGAGAAACGCACAAAACTATGCAGGATTTCAGTTGTTCAGCTTAAGTATGAAAGCAAATGAGTCCATACACAAAAGGTCAAGGATTTATTTTCCAAATTGAATGCCTTAATTATTATAATTGCAGTTCGTAAACATGAACTAAAAACAAGGACAGAAAACAAGAAGAGATAAAACAACTCAATTTAATTGTCTTTAAGTGTAGGATAGGACACTACACTGAGCTGATGAGTCAAACAAGTTTAAATAATATGAGGGAACAGCTATAGCAATCAGTGAAATGTGGAAGAGAAGGACAACAGTGGAAACTCTCGGATTTTGTGAAATATGTTGCCGAAAGGCCATGACGGCAAGAGGGGATGACAAAATGCGACACCACTTCGATAGAGGGGAAAATGCACACTGCCATTAGACCACAAGCATGTTACAATGAAGCCAAGATCAGCTCATATTGTTAATGCTATGCGAAATTCTGAGTGTCATCATTTGAGAGCCATGCCATGAGATGAACTGTGAGTCCAACAGGCACATCTGATAGTAATCTACAGTGACAGAGAACATATAGGCAAGCAAGAAATGTAACACGACTGTATATCTTCCTGAGACCTGAGGAAAAGTGTCCTTCAATTGTAGGTTATTTGTCTTTGGAGGAAATAAGACACCTTAAATTTTTTTTCAAATTTATTTTTATTTTTAATTTCACAGCATGTCCTCTTTAGTGTACAACAGGAATAAATAAGTTTCCTAGCATCATTTAAAAGATAAATGCAAAAATAAAATATCCATTACAATGGACATAAATGAATGGCCAGGGTCTCAGGAGGATATTAACCAAGAAACTCCACCCTCTAACCGTACTGTTAGACAGCAGTAAGCCACCATCTCACTGTCAGTGAGCTCCAGTCTGCCTCGGGTACCGGTGGAGAGTACGGAGCTGCAGTTCAACCAGCCACCTCTCAAGGACTTGGTGCTCTGTGTGCACCGCTAGTTTTAATGTTTGAAAGTGATTATATTCACATTTATGGACTTTTAATCAGAATCAGAATTCACCAAAAGTAAAGTAAAAATCAGACAATTTCATGGTTAGTTTACTGCTGTATCCCAAATGTTTATTCCATAGTTATTTAGTCCGCTTATCTGTTGTCTGTTTCCAGCTCCAACACAACACACCCAAGTGGAAATAAAAATTTGATGCCAAGAGCACACTTCCTTGATATCAGTGCATAGTCTTATACACTGATGAGGCAAAATATTACGACCACCTTTTCATGAAGTGAATAGTGTTGACTATCTAGTAAAAATGATGCATGTCACAGAATGGACCAGCGTTCTCCAATTTCAGTCCTTGAGGGTCAGAATTCAACACAGTCTGCAGATTTCCCTGTTCAAACGTGCCTACTAAATCTGGTACAATGTCACATATGGGTTAAATGCGGAGAACACATTTCATTGTTGTGCACTGTGTGCCATGGTGTGTCAAGAATCATAATTTGTCACACTGTCTTAACTTCACTTGAATTATCTGATTAGGATGTTTTTGAGCAGGAAAATATGCAACTTGTGCTGGATTCTAGCCCACGTGGACCAGAATTGGGGAATCCTGGTCTGGGGTATATAGACAGTAAGCTAACATTCAGTTCTTATAGTTGTCATGTTGAATACAAAATAAATGGACATGGACAAAAATATGAGTGACTTTAGGCACTTTTCCAGTGTACTAAGTACTGTACTTTTGGTACTTGAAAAAAGGTTTTGGTTTTCCATTGGCGTGAACTCTGGTATTACTGTAGAATCACATACTGTAACAGTGTGAGGTGGGATATTCTATACTGAATTTGAAAAATGGCTATTGTATATTAAAGCGTTGAGTGATATTAATACCAAAATTATATGTTATGCACATTCACTTCGAACATCGCACATAACATGATAGTTAACTGGGTTGAGAATTTTTTTTTCATACATTTATAGTGTCTGGACATTATAGTGTGAGGTTAAGTGTCACTAAAACTTTTTTATTTTGACATACAAAACAAATCAAAACTGCAAGCTCTGCAGTTTTAATGATTGATCCCTTTCAGGATTATCTACTTTATGTTTTCTCTTTAAAAAAAATCAGTTTAAAGTTTACTGCTGCTGCTTTTCCTTGAGCATTGTATGTACTCTTGGAAACAACCACCCGTTTTCATCCTTGTTATTTAAATCACTAAAAGACAGCCTTGTGAGAAAATTATGTTTTGCTTTATATACACACCAATATTTATTACAACAAAATCGCATTGCAATATTTGATTCTTTTCCCAGTATAGTGTAGCTGTAGTATATTATAGCAAATACTTTTTTTATTTCTTGTAATGCCCTCCAGATTTTCTTCTGACTCTTGTGATCAGATTGTAAATAAAGCTAGGGTCTTTTTCCAAGCAGACATTACTATTATTTTTCTAAAATAATTTGTCATTCTTTGAGTTTGTAACATTTTTCAATACGGCGATTATATTGATGGGCTATTTGCATAACTGATTGACAATGAGCATGTTTCCAAATGTCACCCTAAAGTACTGAAATACCAAAAAGTATACAAGTTGCTTTAGTACTTTGGATACTGGAATTTTTGTTGCTGGTACCAGAAGTATTGGAAAAGGGAAAGTACCTGACGCAGTGGAAAAGTGCCCTTAGACCAAGGCTGAACCATCATGACCAAATTACTTAGTCAGAGGATCTTCAAAACGGTAAGGCTTGTGTAGTGCTGACAATCAGCTGTGGTGAGTACCTACACAGAGTGGTCCAGTAAAAGAAAAGTCACTGTGAGTAGGGTGTTGTATGGCCAGGACTTCTTGATGTAGCATGTGAATGAAGGCTCCATGTGACACGAACTAACAGATGAGCTACTGTGGCATAAACGGCAGATAATTTGGATGATGGTCATGAGAGTAACGGGTCACGACACAAAGGGCATTCAGCCCTGTTGTGTAGGGGTTACATAGCCGCAGGCTAGTCACAGCACCCATGCTGACCCAAGTTCACTATGAAATGCACATACAATGCAACCGTCGAAATTAGACTTAGATCAATGGGAAACAGTCACCTGGTCCAATGAATTCCATTTCCTGTTGCATCATGTAGGGCTGGGTATGTGTCGAGCATCTATAGGGTGTGTTTGACCGACAAGTCAGATCAATTGTGGTGTAGCCACATACGCAGCTGGGCTCCATGAAACATGCTAACAGGTTGACTGTTAGCTTATCGTTTAATATATCCCATACCTTGACATGCAGTTTTTATGAGATGGAGGTGTTTTTTTTTCATCTGTGTATATAGACTGTACAAAATAAAGATGCAGTCTTCATTGTCCTTTATGTCTCCAAAGTTGTAATATTTCACTATATATTTTGACATCAGAGAGTTTGCTCTGCAGTCACCTCCAGCGAGTGCAACCTTACCATTAATGGAAGTGATACGAGGGAGGATTGTGTGACGGCTGCACTCCACTGGATCGATGAAGCGTTAAGCACAATGCTAAGGGGCTTTGATCCGGCTGACCAAACAGCAGTGGATAAACTACTCAGGTAATACATGCATTTTATATATTTGGTGCTTTGAGTACTAGAGCTGTTGGTACTGGTACTTGCCCAGAAGTCAGTGGAAAAGGTAAAATATCAAAAGTGTCATACCAAAGGTATGGTACCTGATGCAGTGGGAAAAGTGCCCTTAGACCAGTGGTTCCCAAACATTCTCTGCAGAGTACCCCTTTTCTAGATAGGAACATTATTGAGCCCCCCCCTTCAAACTATACAGGTTCACAAATTAAATTTTGTCTTACGATTACCGCATGTTTTTAATGATAACCGCAGGTTTCAGCCTATACTATAGTACAAAACAACACTAAATCATACCCATTAATTAATAGTCTCCTTGCACTTCATGTAGAAAATTTTATACCTCGTTTTCCATAATATGGTTAGATTTTTTTGTCTGGTGCTGCAAAATGTCGTCACGCGTCACCATGTCACATGGTACAAAAAGCAAGAGCAAGACAGATCGTACAGTACCTGTCGGCCGGCTGAACAAACTGGAATTGCCTCTGTGACGACACAACTTTTCCCTTATTGGCTGAAGAACGTGACGTTGGTATGACGTTTGGCGTCCCAGGAAGTTCCGATGCCAAGACGCATTTATAGCATTAACTGAACATGGAGTTGATGCCATACATTTGACAGTAATATGCAGTAACTAGTGGGTTGACTTTTGAAATGTGAACTGAACCGGGTGCACAGTACTTCCTAAATTCCTAAAGTATTTATATTTAACCTAAGCTGTTGACAGTTTTTGGAAACATTGTAACTATGCAGTCCAAGCGAAGTTTGTAGTGTTTCCCAAAAACTTCATCTTCGCTTTGCAAAGCCTGCATATAACATGGGTCTCATCAAGCTCTTTCTTTCCCTTGAGGTTATAAAATCCGAAATGTGCTGAAACGCTTGCCTTCAATGAAGATGGGGCAGGTTGAGTTATTTTTTTCCTTTGCGTTTTCCATTGCTCATGGACAATCACTCCATTGCACACACTACACTGTCTTTATGCTCATGCCAAGTCGGGGTATCTGGGTGGAAACCAACACTGCACCATCTATAGGATTGGCGAGATAAACTCATTAGGAAAAAATGTAAGCCAATGCCATTGCAAGACTGAAAACTATGAAGCGATTTTTGGAATTTATAAATCGATTTTTAATCGGTAGATATATAATTGTGATTTTAATGTGAACTGATTTTTTGCCTACCCCTTCATATCAATATCCTGCAAGGTCTTTGTATATCCAGCGCCACCAGAGTAGCAATTCTACATTTGCTATAGATGCAGTATTTCTATCTTCCTTCAATATATTGGGGAACAGGGGCTAAAGGAATCCCCGAATAAAACTGTGGTCACCTCACCATGACATGTGCTGCTTTTTATGCCAGCCAATTCTCCTACATACACTTATCACAAATATTCATGCTAATGATTCCTAAAATTGTTCCCTTCCAATCAGCCTGAATATTGTGGACATAATTTAGATTTCATTCTAGTAAAGTTGTAATACAGAACTACAAGACAAATAATTTGCAGTTGTCATAAATATGAACAAACATTTTCGACGTCTGAGAAATAGATGGATTTTGTTTGCTGACACAAGGCTCAGCAGCTAACACTGTAGCCTCACACCTCCAGAGGTACAGGCTGCTATTCCTGAGTGTTGCCTGTTTTCCCTGTGTTTAAATTTTAAATTTGATTTGGCATATGTTGTTTCTGACAGCTCTGGTGCTTTTTCTATAAAACCAAATATATGTTTTTTACAGTGACTTTTTTAAGGAATGCTTCCTTGAATATCAGGAGAGGCAGAGTAGAGAAACTGAGGAAAATCAAGCTACGTATGAACCAGCCCCTGCACCAGTAACTCCAGGACACAGGAAGGCAGGACGTAAAGGTAGATGCTGTGGTGTCCACATCACACCATTCTTTAGTGGTAATTTTATATCATACATTAATTAATTGTTGTTGACTGAAACTACCACACTGACACTGAAATGCATGTTCAGGTGGCCATACCAAAAATGGTAGGTCATTTTGAATTTTGAACTGATGTCCAAAACCTCTTGCAAAGATCCTAGCAAGAATTACAATTACTACATAAACTGGATCTGACAATTATTTGTAAAGTCTATTTGAAAAATAAACTTTAATAATTTTTTTACTGAGCCCAAAATGTTGAAACAATTTTTAAAGAACTGGAAAAACAGGTTGCTGTCACGTCAGTGGTCTCCTGTGGGAATATATTGGAAATATATTGTCTTCTGTGCCAAGTGAGGGAAATATCAGTGTTATGCCTGATAACAGGGAAAAAGAGTAACACCACAGAGAGGCCCCTTCCACCTGCAGAGCCCCCGGTACCCATCATCCCCGGCAGCATGGCTATCGGTTCTGTGTCCCTGGCAATAGCCAAGGCTGCAGCCCAGTTAAACAGTGTGCCTCTTTATCAGCACATCAGATCACTGCATCCCCAACAGGTCTGTACATCCTCATTTTATCAGTCTGAATGTGAATTCAAAGGCACCTAATATCTCAGTGATTACTGTACCATGAGGTAATTACCATGCTAGGTCATTTGCAGACAATAACTGTACAAGAAAGAGTTTGTTGTACAAGTCTAACATGAAAGTGAATTTTAAGGTATTTCACATCACAGTATAGTACTCGGGTCTTTGCTATATCCATCCAGTACGAGGTCATGGTGTATATTGCTATATGTAATATTGAAATATAACTTGGTTCTCTGAAGATTTAGCCATTCAGCAATTTTCATTGTGGTCACACTTTTGTAACAAAAGAGTTATGGGGCCTTATCATATAAAAAGAGTACAATGTTATGGACACATGGGTATTTTTAGTATCACAGCTAATAGGAAATACAATTTGCCCATGCTTTAACTAAACTGAAATGCTAGGTGAAACTATAGCTGTAAAATGCACTGTTTTGATGCAACGGTTCAATGCCTGTCTTCGTTTTCAGCGGGCTCGGGGAAATGTCAAGATGCCATTGCCTATGTTAACTCTGCTCCACTGTGGCAAAGCATCTCCAGGGAAGCTGAACCTGATGGAGGAACTCATTGTTATCCCAACAGCAAAACAAAGTGTCAGACAAGTACAATCACTTACCTTCAATTCACCTATATTATGCATTCAGCTTTCAAGCCGCAGAAATATATAAATCATAAATTTCTCTAATGTGATACATGACCTACTTAACAGATTGTTGCAATGGTCCTTGAGCTTCAGAAAGAGATTACAAAGATACTGAATACAGCCTCAAAGACAGGGGTAAGAGGAATTGTGGAGACATTTACTTACATGTACATTATTTGTGTATTTATCATATAAATAGTCTAGCAGAAGTACCTTTGCATTCTTTTTCTGATTTATTATAAACTGGATATAAAATAGACGTTTTATCCTTATCTGTACCTTTCATTTTCTGCTCACTGAAACAACATACTGTGAAATTGTGAAATTTAAAACACCTTTTAAAATGATGTTTTGGTTTATTTAGTACAAATTCAGTTGAAAAATTCACACAATCCCTTTCTTGACCGCAATTTCACAAGAGTGTTGGGTTAATCTCTGAGTATTGTTTTGGTCATTGTTCCAGTTCTTGTTCCAATGCAAAATAATCAAGTACTGAATCTGCCGACAAAATATAATGGGCCAATAGTCAACACTGTCCAGGAAAAAAGGGAACTTCCAAAATGAATGTGTTCAAACTGACAGCTCCTGTTCTTTCCCCTCATTTTCAGTCTGTGTTGAATACAGTGTCAGACATGGGGGCAATGGTGGTAGGATACGACCAGCCTGAACAGCCTTTAGACCTACTGACAGAGGCGGCCAACAACCTTGGCCTGAAACTGGGAGACGACATACATTTCGCAATCAACTGTGCGGCTCATGAGTTAATGGACTATGTAAGTACAGGTGGCATGAATGTAGCAGTGTAAAATAAACAATATCAAATATATTTAATTTAATTCTTTTCACTATCACACCAGGTTTAACTTTAGTTTTCATACATCAGATTTATTTATTTGGCTTAATGTGGGATTATGTTGATTTTTCCCTCCTAATATAAATGCAGCAAAAAGGTAAATATGACGTTGTCAGCGGCAGTGCAAAGACTCCTGATGAGCTAGTGGACATGTACAAGAATCTGACGCAGAGATACCCTGCACTTATCGCCCTGATAGATCCTTTGCGAAAGAAGGTAAAACAATGGTGACTGCAATTTACTGCACGATGTGTGATGGATTATTCCCATTAGCCTGCTATGAATGCCAAATTACACTGTATCAGAAAAGCTGTTTTCAAGAGTTCTCATTGGAATGTAGCTGTTAATATCTTAGAAATCAACTTTATTTTTTACGGTAGATTTGAGTCAAGCCGACTTAAAATAAGCAATTAACCTATTAAAATTAAGAGTCTGATGATCGGTGGTGCAAAAGTCTGAAATTCTGTATTATGACATAAAAGCTCGAAGCTGATAAACCCTCATTACCGTATAAACTCTAAAGGGAAACTGGAGATTCACATTATGTTGTTTTGATTATCTTGGAAGGCTGTATTCCTCTTATAAAAGCAAAAGGATTTCTTGTTTTTTAAATATTTTGCCGATTTTGAATATTTGCTGGAAGTGGTATAAAAGTCACCAACAAGCTCTCAAAATGGCTCTTGCAGATCTGTCATGATACCATCATGTTTCCGTCCAGTGTGACGGTTACTGATGAGTGTTGTGCTTCTGCATTTCTGAAACTGGTTTATTTATGAGGGTACCACTATTTCCACTTAGAAAACCATCACGGAAATGATCTGTTTTTACTGATACTATTCAAAATCTTGCAACTGCATTACATGAGAATAACTGACAACAGACATTTCACCAGGGAGGTGGATGAGGGACAACCTATGGTGGGGTGTAGTGGGGGAGGGGTATTGGCTAAGTTTTGGTGTTTTTATGTCAATATCGTATGCTGTGTTATTTTCATTCATAAATACCCCTGGTAAATCCACTGTATGCACATTGGGGATGCTGATGTATTTCCAGTAAAATCTCAGCCAGTTAAATCCAATCCACTGTTGATACTGTTTGTTTTCATCAAAAATTAATCAGAAAAATAAGCTCGTGTCACATAACTTTAACCAATTCACACCCCTGTCCAGTTGGTGGCGAGTGTGCATATTAATGTCATGGCAGCTGAGTGCCTGAAGTTCCTTTAAAAAGCCCAATAGAGTTCACAATCTAAGTAAATGAAGTGATGCCATGGAGGATGTAGCAAACAAGTAATACTGATGTTTATTAGTCATATTTTAATTGTAATTCTCTAATTTCATAAATTTGCATTGTTCATATGTAGAAAGGAAGCAGAAAGCAACTGTCATGTCTTTGCTTTTTGTGGATAATGTGACCTACAGCATGCACTGGGGTGGTGTGCAGCTGTGTGAGGTGGCAGGGATGCAGATCAGCACCTCCAAGACTAAGGCCTTTGTTCTTGACCAGAAAAAGGTGGATTGCCCTCTCCTGGTGCGGGATGAGTTGCTGCTCCAAGCAGAGGAATTTAAGTGTCTCGGGGTCTTGTTCACGAATGAGGGAAAAAGGATTCAGGAGATTGACAGACAGATCGGTGCAGGTTCGGCAATAATGCGGACGTTATACCATTCTTTCGTGGTGAAGAGGGAGCAGAGCCAGAGGAAAAAGCTTTCGATTTGCCAGACTCTACGTTCCTACCTTCACCTGTGATCACGAGCTCTGGGTAGTGACTGAAAGAATGAGATCACACATAAAAGCGGCAGAAATTAGTTACCTCCACATGGTGTCTGGGCTCAGTCTTAGCGATTGGGTGAGGAGCTAGGACATTTGGCAGGGGCTCAAAGTAGACATCGAAAGGAGCCAGTTGAGGTGGTTAAGGCATTTGTCTAGGATACCTCCTGAACAGTACCTTGGCGAGGTGTTTCTGGCATGTTCAATCAGGAGGGGGTCCCAGGACAGACCCAGGGCACGCTGGAGAGATTATATATCTTGGCTGGCCTGGAAACATCTTGGTATAGTATTCCTCTGGTGGAGCTGGTGCAGGTGGCTGATGAGAGGGAGGTCTGGGCTTCCTTGTTTAGACTGCTGTGACCTGACCCCAGATACATGTCAGAAAATAGATGGATGGGTGGATGGATGAAGCATGAAACAAAGCAGAATCCCAGATATTTCAGGCATTTTCAGGTCCTGAAAAGGAGGACGTTTCATCACCCTAGGATAACAAGAAAGTTTAATGAAGTCTCTGCTTCAAACATATAATTAGAACCCTTTCTTTTTAGTTTCAGAGGTATGGCAAGATGCTTGAATAATGCAACTAATGTCATTGACCATGAGTCTGGGTATGTCTTGAAGCAACTGAGTGAACAAAGCCATAGTCAATCAGTCATTAAGTATAGTGTATGGCTGCCAGAAGTGAAACAGCTGGCTGACTTGGAATGCAGAAGTGAGTGAGCATATAGTGGATTTTATTTGGAAATGCTAGTGTAGTACATTCTGATGAACCTATCGGAAGGCAAAAATAAAGTAAGGTGAAAATGCATTTTAATATAGTACACCTAACCTAAAAAATATCATAGCCTAGCCTACTTTAAAATCATGATTGGAACTGTTACACTAGTCTATTGTTGGGAAACATCATTAACACAAAGCTTAATTTTATAATAAAATGTTGAACAATGTAATTTATTGAGTAATATCCTGAAAATGAAAAACATTTACCCATCGTAAAGCTGAAATATCATAACACAGGGAGCATCTGTATTTCATTTTGGTCCATTTTGCCCCCCCCCGTAAGTAGACCTTTGCCTTTATATTATTAAAATACCATCACTTCATATTTCGGTATTTTTTGTGGATGTTATGACATTAAAAATTAGATTCCGCCCAAGCCCAATGCTGGCTGAAGGTTGCAACAGTAAAACTTCTTATGTCCTAGTTTTACTACCTTTGAATAGCGGAACAACAGATTTCTGGGACATTGTAAACCATTCACAGGTGTCAGGGAGCTATGTTCCCAAAGGCTTCCTGCACACCATGCTTGTCTGTTGTCATGTTTTGTGTGTGCCCACTGCTGACTCGCGCTCATGATCTCCTGGATAAAAGATCCCCGGGTCGAGCTATGCTGGGGACATGGACTGCAGAGCACAGAGAGACATTCTCAGCTGCAAATCCATTCATAATTGACCGAGTACAGAACAGATTTTAAATAATTGCTTAAGAAAATGTGTTCGTTGTTATTTTTTTCAGTGAACTAGCGGATCTTGTGATCTTGAATTTTCATTCACATCTTTCTTAGGATCATGAACAATGGCAGTCACTGTGCAGAGCACTAAGACCCACATGCCACCTGCTCTGTGACACTACATTCAGTCCCACAACTGCCCTTTTAACAGAGGGCACACTGTCCACACCAGGGGTCAGAGGTTATATTCTGAAGCAGACTAATCAGACCACCGTCACTGACCTAATTCAGGTCACTCAGCAGCTAGAAGGTATGGGAATACTCAATGATTAAGGGGACTTAGTTCCAGTGTTTCTGGTTAATCTAAGTATTGGGTGATTGTCATTTGTACAGTATGTACAGCACAATGTGTTAGTGGTGTGGTATATAATGGTTTTTGCACACGCGGAGATTTACATTTACATTACTTAACATTTACTAAAAATATACTCTACTCTTTGCTAACAAATACATTTACAGTAAGTTCACCATTTGAGTACCTTCATCAAATTATCTTCCTCTAGTAGTTATAATAGCAGGGAAAATTTGCGGTGTGCAAAAACCTTTGACTGGTAGTGTGTGCGAGACAGAGGTAATACTGACTTTCGTCCTTTGACTGTTATACCAGCTGCATCTCGATGACCTACCTGCTGCAGACTACAAACTTGTAGGGACTCACAAAGGTTATACTATGTGACAGATGCCCCCATGCATAGATGTAGTGGACTTTACTGTGCAGCACAGCACAAAAAGGAATGTATTCACTGGCTTCACAGTCTTCTGTACCAACATTCTTACTGTCTTTGCCCTTTGAAAAAAATAAGAAAATGATTAAACTCACTGTGTATTTTTAGGGTTCAACAGATCAAAGTAAAAGGAAATTAAACTGTATAGCAGGGACATTTAGAACATGTCATTTAGGATCACATCACTCTAATCGGCACACATCACCCAATCCCTGAAAAGTTTTATGCAATTTATGATAAAAAATATCCTTATCCTGTATTTTGTGCTACTGCTAAAATTTGACATTTTAATATTTTTTTATATTTAACCTCTGAAAAACAGATACACAAAGGCACAATTTTGCTTATAGATGATGAATTAGAGAGCTACATTACAAAATGTGTATGTGACAAATGTTGTAGATGTGCTGTCCATTGTTTTGGGTGTGGTAAATGCCTCTCAGCATGAGTAAATGGTGTCTGCCATTGCTGTATGCACTCCACACTCATAATGATCGGGTGGTCGGACAGGTGACTGACGGAGGAATTCCTGGTTTCTGTGCATTAGGTGCAGTGACCATATTTGGAACAACAAGTGGAGAACCATGCTGTGACACTTTGTCGGACCTGGTAAGAGCCCATCAAATGCCCTAGTAGGATATGAGTATGTTTGTAATATCTATGGAGGGAACATATTACGGAACGTGCAGAACAACCAGCCTAGTCCACTGGGACAATCATTGAAAATCTTATAGACGGCTTGATGAAACCAAACCCTATCTATACATTCAAACGGGATTCTTAAGAAACAGAAATAAACTGCTTGAAGAGGATCTTAATATTTGTTTAAATCAGAAGGATGAACTGTAATATAACTGCTGTTTATTATACATTTCATGGAGGTTTTTCAGGATGTGATTCTCTAATCTGTGTCTGTTAGACAATAAAAAACATACTTTTACTCTGCTGCAATATGTAAAGCTAAAGGGTTTGTGATACCACTACAGTATAGCTTGTAAACATTTGTAAAAACAGAAATGACACTCCTCTTTTAATTTTGCAGATGCATGATGGATAAACACAGGTTCTTTGTGGCAGTAAAAGCCCCTGTATTGTGTGTCTGTCCCTTCAGGCTGTAGGACTGGGTGTTAATTTTGTCAAACTGGGAGGTCTGAGTCGTGGAGAGAGGCTGACTAAATACAACCGTCTGATTTCTATAGAGGAGGAATTGTCCCAGCAGGGAATACTGGGTATGGCTTTTTCTGTGTCTGTCCTTTCAGTTTGCAGAAAAGCGAGTGGACAAAGCGCAGGGTGCAGAGATAGGAATTGGCCAGTTGCTGAGAATGCATCTCTTTTAGTCTATGAAAAGAACTCTGTGTCAGGAATCATAAGGAAAGGATCTGTCTGGATGCGCCTTGGCTCTCTTAATTGGCCACCTAATTACACATAAAAGGGCGAGGACACTGCACAGGCCCTGAAAAGGAAGTTCATCTTTATATAAAATAAAGGATGAACCTCTGCACTACAGCAAAGGCAGATGCGAGGCCTGTACTGCCCTGGGAGGGGAGCATTTGCTAATTTGGGGCGTGTTCCACTATGATGGTCACTTGAGAGACTCTCGGCTTTCAAACATTACAGTCATAACACCCAACTGTATGACAGCACTTCACAAGGGTGCCGCTCCTAAGTCTTTTCAATGTAATGTTTCTCTCCCCCCCCAACAGGTTCAAGAGAGGTAACTGGTTTTCCCAATTCACTTGGAACATGAGAGCAGGACAATCTACCAAACACTCAACAAATTTCTCATTGTTCATGTATGGTTAGGCAGTTGTCTGATAATTTCAGTAATCTGTCACTAAAAGCATTTACTCCTACAGCAATTTTATATATACTTCATACAAGTACAAATAAAGTTACTGTTAGAAACACAACCTAGTACTGTATTTTCAAAAAGTAGAACTTAATGGAAACATCAGAGTAAAATCAAATGTATACTGTACAAAACAGCATATTCTAAAAACTAAAATTAGTTACACATACCGTCATCATCTGTTTTATGCAGAATAATAAGAAATTTGTTACATTTCATTATTTCTATCACATCGGCGAATCCGGTGTCTGTGGTGAGACCCATGAGTAAATGGCGAAGCTGCTGTGGGATATGGCTTATTGCTCTCAGCTTGGCCAGCCATTGTTTTTTTTTCTCCACCTTCCGGTACATCTGTTTACTTGCTGTCCTTTTCCACGTGAACCGTCTGCTGCAGCAGGTGTGAAGTGGTTCCTGCTGCTGGAAAAATGCGGTTTGATATGTAAAAGAAGCTTTCCATTTTGGTTGTAATTCACAGCATAAACAGAATGATAACTCTGTTATTGGAATAATTATCCAATTAACACAAATATTAGTAAACATTTATGTAAACATTTCATATGTAGCCGATGTAGTATTATAATACTGTACTTCTATTTGCTCTGAAGGTAAAGTTTACGTTTATCGCACATGTAAATAGATTTCGTCATAATTAATAATTCAATTTTCAGATAATTAATAAACGCTACTATGCAATTACAGTCATGAAAACGACCATTACAGACCAAGCTAACAGCAGCTTTCTTGACTCTGTAGTAAGGGATAATGTGAAAACTAGGGAGGATAAAGGGTGTTATTTCTTAAAGGATTCTGCGATTTCCAGATGAATCTGTTTGCTCTGTACCCAAGGACGACAACTTTCTGTACTTTTAAACAACATGGTAAAAATTATGTTTAAGTGTCCTTGGCTTCAGTTTGCTAACTTAACAACTAAATTACAGAAAAAACAAACACAGCTTTGGAAAATGAAGCAAAACAACTCTTTATACATATAAACACCAATGTATACAAGTAATATATTTAAATATTAATGATTACCTCAAAAATAACTAAACAAGTATTTACATTCACCAAATAAATAGAGGTGTACATCCTGCAATTTGTGTGGTAAGATAGGGAACCCTGCTTGTGGATTAATCTATTCATTACAAGTCAACGTTTTAAATAAAACAAAAAGTTGCAATTCTATCACAGCTTACCAGCTACAAAAATCTAAATACTTGGGGAAAAATCACTTCTCAGACTGGTTACTAAAATGTTTAATTTGTATTGTGATGCTTCACAGTGTGACGAAAGGAAAAAATAGGCCTTGATAATTAGACTACAGGAAATAAAAGATATTTTTTGTAGTTTTGTGAGTGTGGAGGATGCAGCCCTGGCGGTCTAAACACTGTGCACTTTTGGCAATGCTATGGCTGCGGGGATTTCACTGGCCCAACATTCAGCTGTCTCTCAACAACAAGAAACAAGATTCCCCCAAAGAACGGAAAGGGTCACTTGTGGCATTGTGTGTTACTACTGTGACACAGGTGTTATACAAAACTAGAAGATAACATTTATTTGAATTTGATTTTAAAAAAGCACACAGAATTGATGAATGGAAGAGGGAAAACTATTTGGTGTATGGTTATGAGTCATGCCTTTCAAAGGGCTTGTGTAAGCTCCTGCACTGGAATTCTGGGGTCATGCATGTGATGCAGGGTAAAAAAAGAAAGGAAACGAACTTTCACTGGTGGTTTGGTTGACTGTCTTATCTAATATTAATAACTGTCAAAAATTACTTTATTTTGTAAAACAAAAAAAAAAAAAAGCCTCATTTCATGCCCAGCCAAAGAGGGTAGGCAGGTCACATACTGTATGAATAAGGGGGAAAACAGTGGCAGCAGGGAAGCTGAATCGGTGGTCTCATTGTGAGAAGGGTTTGGTAGCCTGGCACATTCCCGCCACACTCACGCCGAATAATTTAAAGGAAGCAATTATTTAGCGCCTTTGAAAGTAACAAAACCACAATGGTCCAGAGTTACAGAATCCCAGCAGCCAGTCAGCATGTAGGAAACGCCAGCATACTGCCATCTGGAGGCACTCACAGGAGGAACTGAAAGAGTGAGTGCTACCCCTTAGCTTTCTGCAAGGAAAAGTGTGCCTTATTCGCACTTTCAAGGAAATTCTGAGTGTTTTACAAGCCCACTGAATGAACATCTCACAGATTTCAGCAGTTTAAGGAACAGCACCCATAAGAATTTGCCAATGGGGGGTGGGGGCTGTGCTGGCTTGAGTTACAGCCAGGCGACACCCAGCATTAAGAAAGCTGGATTAAGTGTAGCTTTGGCTGTTGGGCTCACCTGACTAAATACCATATAAACAAACAGTTTACCTAGGCAAATTTGGTCATATGGATCACATAATATCTCTAACATGAGGTTTTTGTGTTATTGTAATGCTACGATTGCATCACTGAGGATTTAACTAATAAAACTACCTGATGGTTTAACATAAAAGGCTGACAGAATATGCTACATTCTCCAAAACATATATCAACAAAAGCTATTAATAATAATGACTAAATGCTATTTGAAATAAAGCAGTGAAAGCCAGTGTGAAACAAGACGAACTCATGCTCTGTGGTCACCCATGCGTGTTCCCCACTTGTCCATGAATCCTGGCTGAAGTAATGGCCCAGTCCATGCTGAAAGCTCCAGGCTAACGCTCGTCAGCACCATCGTGGGCCGTCAGGTGGTCTGCCTGTGGGGAGCTCACTGATTGGGCTGCTGCCTGTCCCGTGATTGCATTACATACTGAGTGGCTCAGCAGGAGCCGCTCTAGTCTTATTGATTACAATAATTATTATTTCACCGTTGTGGCAACATAATTATGTCAGAATAAAGACGTGTTTGTGTATAAAACACAGGCACATTTGGGGGTGGAAAAAATAATGGAAACATCTAACAGTATATTAATGTCAAGGCAGTAATAAGGAGCAGGGTCATCGTTCAGCTTCAGAAAGGCTTCAGTACTCCTTGGAGTACTTTCAAATGCTCCTGACCTGCTTATAGTAGCATACCAGACCAGAACTGTCTCCAGTTCCCTGAGGGATGAAAGAGGTGCAGATCTGCATCTTGGTTCAATGATGCTTAGATGTGCTGTCATAAAACTACTGCTGAATTTGTATGGCAGCCTGCCAGGGAGCATTATGTGAATATGGAGCCACCAAGAGGGCACAGAGTTTAAGCCATTGGGTGAAGCTGGTGCTGTAAAATGGCCTTATATTCTATTGCTATTACATGACCATGAAGTGCAATCATCAGACCTGTTGATTCCCTTGAGATGGCTGTCCATAACAACGGATGGAATGATGAAGGCATTTTTTACTTTCTGCAAAAGGAAACCCTTCTGGATTTAGGAAACAAGGTGAAAGATGGCTCTTCCACTATTAAACAGTCCAGTGCACTGGTCTTGAATAAAGATTTTCAATCATAATAAAGATAAAGATATATAAGACTTATTTCTGAAATTGTGATTTATTTCTAAAACCATGTACTAAGATGTATGTGATAACACTGACAAATCTAAATAAAGTGAATTTTAATGCAATTAACACCAATGACTCTACAGTAGTAAGAGGGACTCATGGATAGTAAAGGCACTCAGCCCAGTCCTGTGCTCTGTTGCGCTCCTTTGATTTTAGCTGGTTTAATCTGGTTTAACCTTCAATGGTTCCTTGGGGTGCATTCTGCACCCCCTGGCCATTTCTATGGCTACTACCATGTTATTATTAAAATTACAGCAGTTATCCTCTAGGACATTGTAAGTGCACCAGTTTTACATACGGTCATGCATTAAATGATAGAAAAAGTGTTGACGTCAATTATCGCTGGCATATTTTCTTCAGGGGTGCAATATGCACCCCCCCCAAAAAAATGATGACAGATGTCTGTGGTGATTCTCAGTTATCCAGGTCATGGTTATCCTAAAAGAGGGTTATGTAATAGTAACTGGACTTTGTTTTTCATAGAAGACGTTTCACATTCCATCCAGAGTGCTTCCTCTATTCTGACTGATGGTTGGCATAGCAGGTTGATGAACCCTGTGGAATCCTCAAGTCGTTAGCACTTGATGGTCACCTGTGGGTTGTTGTTGTTCCCCCTGGCTTTCATGTGTTTCACTGATACCACCTGAGGCTGAGCGTGAACGACTGGGCAAAGTTGAAAGGACTGCATTGTAGGTGGGCGATAGATTATGTCTAAGGCCATGTCTAAGGTATAGTACTGTATTCAACGACGGCCATTCATTTGAATCAGTTGTCCTCCCAGTCCACTTACAGTGCAATTCTTTCAACTTTGCCTAGACGCTTCCACAGCCTTTAACACTCGGCCTCAGGTAGAACACATGAAAGCCAGGGGGAACTGTGGAACGTGCAACGTCTTCTATGAAAAACAAAGTCCAGTTGCTATTACATAACCCATTTTTAGGGTTAATTTATGAAGTTCGTATTATCTACAAATTCAGTTAATTAATGCTAATTGCTACTGTAATTTTTTATATTATTATATTCTAGAACATTTTGGAATATTAGGTTGCCTTTTTTTAAAAAAAAGTCAGCCATTTCATTTTGTTGACATTTGTTTGGAAAAGATATAACACCATAGCTAGGTATTCCACAGCTGAAGCTCTTCGACAGATTCTGCAGGAGGATACAGACGGAATGTGTATTATATGACCAGTTCCCTCCGCTGCCCCCCCCACTGCAGCAACCCCTTTAACTGCACTCTCTCACTGCTAATTTACTGACCTAATGCTGTTTAGCACGTTTAGCTTTCTAGCCCCCACATGGAACCGTCAGTTGTGTTGCAGATGCACTATCTGTGGGGATAATAAGTTTGGAATGCAGAAACCCCCAATCAGCGGGCTGGGGACACTCTGCAGACATGTCCTCGTCCCACTTCATTCCCACGCCTGACAGAAACGACTCCCCGCCAGGCAATTACTCTGTTCGGAAAATAAATGAAATTACCCACAAAAACCACTAAATGAAGTGTTTTCTGCTTAAAAAATGTTTCCTAATTGCTGATCTTCGTACATGGCTCTGCTAATGGTAATGGTGCTGCTCTTAAGCACAGGGGTGCTGGGCAGAGCATGTGGCAAAAAGGGCAAGAAAGATTGGTGCAGAGGAAGGGTGCCTGAGAGCCCTTCGCCTTCGCCTGATCCAGCAGAATTACAACAGTGAGTTAGTCAGCAGCCCCCGCAGCCCCAGAGGCAAGGAGAGGATGCCATTTAATCAGTGTCACTAGGGGTGTTAAAATATGCAACAAGCACAGAAAGCACTTTGCTGGACTCATACATAACAAAATGTTTTTCCCATATGAAATGGTTGTTTAAATTCCTAACATGTTCAGTTAGCACCTTCTGAAAAATATCCTCACAAAAACCACAACAATTCAAAAGTCTTAAGATTTGGAGGAAAATTTTGGCTTGATCTAATTAAACAGATGTTATTTTAAATGTTAATAACTAGAGATAAAACTCAGCAAAAAAACTTTCAGGTGTCAGCCTTCATTATTAATAACACAAAGCCATGATATTTGCAGGCTGGAAGTAGATCATATTATTGACCCCTTCTCTGTGACAGGGGTCCACCTGGAGCTCAGAGAGATGTGACATACAGCTGCCCTGTGCTCATTTCTCAAGGACTGACCTGTACATTCTGAACAAGTCTCATATATCCTCACAGTGGAGGAATATTAGACAGGGAAGTCACAGGGTTTGTGCTGGGTCTCACATCCATGCAAGTCCCTCTCCTCTTTTACCATCTCTTATCTCCAAGACCATTGTTCAGGTCAAATTGGTTGTGAAATAAATCTATTTAGGGACAAAAGTCTGAACTTCAGTGGCTTTTCCTGATTTGTCCTCCTATTTCAGGGAAAGGTCTAATGAACACACCTCTATTCAGAAACTACTTTGGCAAACACCGACAATGTTCCAAAAATGCTCTGTTGCCACCCCAAAACGTCCCCTTTAATCAGCACATCTGATTTCCAGCAGATGTCCACTCCGGAGCACCACTTACAAAACACCTCCATACGGCCGGTCAGGTGGGACGTGGCAAGAATTGAATTTCCTCTGCAATTTTCAGGGATTTAACCCCTTTGCCCTTAATGGTGCTCAGAGTGGAAATTGTGCCTTAACAACAAACTAAACTCAAAGCTTCAATTAGTGCCCATCACAATTCCATCCCGAGCCCAGTCCCCATCCAGCTTTTCTGCTCACCCTCACCTGAAAACAATGAAGTTACCCTCCAATTTACAGGGCGGAAACTCTAAACCGAACAGCCAGCTCCCCAGGAGAGACACTGTGGCATTGTGTCGATGCAGACTGATCCTGAATCCAGTTCCTGTGTAAGCTACTCCGGGATGGAGGGCTTAACCCCTGGGCTGGAAAGACAAGAGTTTAAAACCCAGTCATATATCAGCACCACACCCAGCACTCATAGCAGGTCCCTAGCTCCATAGCCACCAGATGGGGATATTCCAGCAAGCCACCAGATCCTATCATTTGGCTGTTTTTTTGAGATGACAAAAGCGTTTCATGATTGCCCAAAAAGATACATGGGTATCTGAAAGTCCAGTATACAAGCTACCCATGGCCCCTTCACCTGGCAGTGCCCCATTCCAAACCTATCTACATAGCCAGATGTGTGCAAAAACTAGTTTGGCAACGCAAACAACAACAATGAAAGAAATCTGCAACAGCTAAAGGGCAGAAGAGCTGCACTTTAGCTGGCATAGCCTGCTGCCACTTCAGCTGGTACTGCTGTTGACCTGCCGCTGGATGTGGAGCGGGATAAGAGTACATCTCCACTGTGGTAAAAGCCTTTTAACATTCTTAAGAAAAGGCAGCAGGCAGTGCTTAGGGGTGTCACGTCACATCACACCACCACCACATCTCTGGTAGCAGGCTGGTGGCTTTTGCAGAATCGGTAGCGTTTAGTGGCTGGTGTATGTAACACCTAGGGGGGGCTTCTGTAAGAAGGCATGTAAACATATAAACAAGCTACAGGGAGGGGAAAACCCCACCAGAAAATCACACAGCTCAGACGGATGGATGGGATCCACTGTTGGTCCTCAAACAAGGTACAAAAGTGGGTGCACAAGGAGGGTGAGTAGCGGCTCCAAAGTAACTCAGTGCCGTAGGGGGTGGTACCTGCTTTAGCAGCTGGTAGAGATCCAACACACATCAGCAGTCTTGCATGATCTACATTCATTACATGCAGCAGAACAGTCACACACTAGCATGCTTTGGTCTCCCAAGAAGAAAAAGGGAAATATTTATTCCGTGGGGCACAACCCATCAAAGCTGTCAGCTAAATCTTCTAAGACCAGCCTTGAAAAATTGCCCCTCAACAAAAACATTATCAACCAGTCAAAGTCTTCTGGAACATTCCACATTATGGATAAGATCCTAGCTCACACAGGCTACCACTCCATCCAGTGCAACTAGCACCGCTGTCTGGTGATACTGAGGTCCCACAATTCGCTATGTGTTGAATATACACAGAGTTTTCACTCAGATCCATCTAACACCAAACTTCCCACAATCCCCTGGCAGGTGGCTGTGGTAACCAGTGCCGGAACAGAACCAGAACAAAGCACAGCTTGTACAATCCGGTTCTAACTCAGAAAGTGTCATAAGTATAAATTAAAATAGTTTGTATGTTTATATATAGTCTGCATGGTGCAATGGCCACACACTCACACAAACATTTTTTTACTGAAGCAGCTTCGTGATGAGAAGGTGAGGAAAAATGACCTTGCACACCCAGTCAAGCCCTGTCTTTGTGTTAGACCAACAAGCCAACAGAGGCAGCAAGACCTCAGATCACAAACACATGATGTAAAATTTAATTGGTATGTTACTACAAGGTTACATCATACAATCTGGGCACAGCTTTTCACTTCCACCAATGAGACTGTACCACTGCCAACCACATGCAGCCAATCACAAAGCAGCTTTGCTGGCAATACTGCTGATGTTTAGCTATATTGGTTTTGCTATAAATACACTTTCCATGTTTTATTTTACGGTTTAATACACAACAATTTACAGTAATGCAGCTTAGTGAGGCTTGTTCTCCATGTGAGGCTACATTGCATGCAATCATCCGGAAAAGTAGATAGCCTCAACATTCCCACAATTAAGCAGTGTATATTAAAACTGTATGAGAAAAGGACATCACCAATGAATGTCAGTTCTTTGCTATTAGCTATTAAACTGTCTAAAATCATCAACTGTTCCAAGCAGTAATCATTGGAGTTGTCTGGGCAAACCACGGCTTCATGAAGAAGTGAGGGGAGACTCACAGTTATCCTGGGTGGAATCGACTGCCTGTCGGCGTCTCTGCAGCGCCGTCTCCAGTTCTGACTGTGTAGCCCCCACGCGAACTCCAGCTGTACTCGGGACCGGGGATGCTTGCCGAAATGACTCCTGCATGCACACCACAGGTTTTTATGTCTGTCCCCATGTGGGAGACTGGTGTTTGAAAATTCCCCCTTAAACACATGCAAGATTTACCAGGATTCCTTTGAGTTCCCGAACTGCAGAGGGTGGCGGCATATTATGTTCCTGAAAAAACAAATAACAAAAAATATACAGAACCCAGCTGCATTGTGATGTATGTGGCAGAATGAATAGTATCACACACACTTTAAGGAAATTACAATATGTGTTGTAATACTGTAAACCTGCTCAGTGTCGTGTGATACCTGGGTTCTTCTGAATGCAAGTCGTTACAGACTTTCATACTAAATTAGGATCTAAACCCTCAGAAACGCCACACACTCTGCACCCCTGTGGCCTGTGGTGACCCTCGCAAAAAAAGAGGGATTGTCCTCCGTTATTCCACGTGGACGCCGGCCCACGTGCCCAGGATGACCGGGTTGGGGGCACCTTAGGCTGCTTGTTGCTCCTGGAGCCTTGCTGCACTGGACGGAGCTGAACCCCCTTCTTGATACGCTGCATCATTTCGTCAACAGCCTGCTGCCGGATGTCTGGCTCTTTCTTCTCTGTTTGCGGATCAGATGCTATTAGTGTCGAAGCTTGCGGAACCCGACCACCAAGACACACATCATCAGCATGGTGCTATGAAAACACATTTTCCCTCCATTGTACTGGATTGAGCTTTTCCCGAAGAATATAGGGCTGAACATGGTGCTGGAGAGAGGAAAACGCTATTCAAGCACAGTGTCAATGTCCAGTCAAGGATGCTGAGTTTTGGTATACCAAGCGTTTTCCCACCATCGCCTCATAGAAATGAACTAACTGGGTCTCAGTTCCCAGTTAACTGCTCTGGCTCTGGTGCGAAGGGCCAGTTATAAAAAGCATACTTCATACTTCACATTATGTATTTCAGCACTTGGCTTTCTTGCCTTCCTTCATCCAGTAGTTGTATTTTGTAATTTATGTGGCCAAAATAAAAAAATAGTAATACATTAAAAAGGCTCCTAGCTATTTATAGAAAAATATACCAGCAACAAGTCAGTTCAAGGTCTGCCTTTCATAATGGTGACAGGAAGAAGCTAGTCTGAGTTAAGCGGCGCTCAGAAATGCAGCCCATCTACAGGTTTGCTCTGTGTCCCGACCCATCTCTTGTGCTGCCTCCCTCGTGTGGCCTGCACATTGTATACTATAAGAAGACTTAGACACAGTAAGGATGAATTGCTTTTTGCCATTTGGAATTAATTAAAAATGTCAATTGCTTGTCAATGTCAGCAAATTGCTATGCTTCCTATGGAAGTGACTTCAGATAACAGGGATCACAGTGAATGGTGCATGCACTGTATTCACATTAGTAGTTTAATGATGTTGACAATTTAAAAAGAAACAAAACATTATGGGGAATTATTCATTAATTATTTGTGACCAGAAGATGGATGGTTGGATAGATGGATGGATGGATGGATGGTTTGGTTGGTTTGTTAGTTTCAGGTTGCGTTATTACCTGTCTCCATCTTTGCAGAGTCCTGGACAACAAGAGGAAATTCATCGCTTGTCTGTTTCTTCTTACGCAGAACAGATAGCAAAGAGCTTAAAAAAAAAGATTGTTATCTATAGGAAAGTCAGAGGTGCAGAACTAACTGGCAACCAGCAACCCCATAAAGAAGTAATGCAGATAACTGTAAAGGATGGGGAAGGCATACCTGAGGGGGTTCGATGGGGCTGCATTTGGTGGAGGGGGGGGCGGCGGTGGCGGAGGGGGTGGGGCGGCAGTGGGAATAGGGTTAATTGCTGCCTGCAGCTTCTTTTGAAGCTCCTCCACTGCAAATTCAGCAAAATGAAGGTTAATTCTGAATATCTACATCCTACACATTATGGGCGGAACTGCAGCTGTCAAGCGGCTGATCTGTGCATCACCTCGAAAGCGGAGGTCCTTGGCCTGCTCCTCTGCTTGCCGGCTCCGCTGCTCCCACTCCTCCTTCTCCTCCTCCAGCAGCTGAAGTTGACGGCGAAGCGCTGAAGCCTCCTTCTGCTCCATACCGGGAGGCACGTTTTGGACAGCCTTCATCTGACACAAACAGTCAATCAGCTCATCCATTCATCATCATAAATGTACAGTGACCGATAATTAGCTGGGTATATAGTATGACAGCTCTGTTTCTCCTCTGTGTGCTTGTAGAGTTAGTGCATTTGGATAAGTGGTTTTTCTAAATTGCCTGTAGCGTATTATTGTGTCCCCAGTGAAACACTGGCATTGCAGGCAAGTGTGTCCTCTGCTTTGCATCTTCTGTTGCCTGAGATGGGTTCCAGGCCCCACAGCCATAATTTTGGATAAGGGGATGGAAATCGGATTGATGCTTATATGGATGGATGGATGGAAGATAACAAATTGTACTTCATTGTACTTCATTCAAGTAGCACAATATAATAGGGTACGAGTTTGGTTAAAAAAATCTGTATACTTACATTAAATAAACAAGAAAAAAAAAAGAGCTATGTTAATGAGTTAGCGTGCTCATTCAAAGGCCATGCGGGAGGAACACAAAGAGCCCACGTGGTGATGATTGCCATGAAGTGGCTCTGGCTCGATGCCAGGCTTTATCTTCTCAAATAATGTGTTAATTGTTCTTTAAACAGAAGCCTGGCCTCACCTCCTTTCCCATGCAGGAAGGATCAGTGATCCTACTTTCTTGCAATCATTAAAACTGACATGTAACCCAAAGCATGTGAAAGTCACCGTGATGACACAGCGGTCATTAGGCTTATTAACATCACACAGGGCCTGGCCTTCCAAAACATCACTGGCATGATTAGCATGAAGAGCACTCCGTGAAATGTAACTTAAATGAGCGACCAGTGGACTCCCACGGTTTTTGATTTATTTATGCCACATAATAACGCCGCAAGGATCACGTGACTATGTTGGAGGCAATAATTTAGTGGTGTATTTACAGACCATAAAAATTCAGGTACAGTTTAAGACTGGGGTGGGCAGTCTTAACCATAAAAGGTGGGTGTGTATGTAGGTTTTTGGGATAACCTTTAGGTCACCTGTTCAAACCCAGGACAGCCAATCAGTCCTCTAATTAGTGACCTAATTAGGGAGATGCAGCGAAAACCTGCACACACCGGCCCTTTGCGGATAAGATTGCCCACCCCTGGTTTAAGACCAAAACCATACAGTAACAGAACTGAAAGCCAACTGAAAATGAAGGAGGATACAAGCATTATCCTTTGACCTTGGTCTACACTTGACATAGTCCGGCCAGTGTCTTCCAATATAAGGATACCAGGCAAGCTGCATTACCTGCTGTTGGTGCTCCATCCTCTCCTGCTCTAAGGCCTGAGTCAGCCTGGCCACCTCCAGTAGGGCTTCCTGCAGGGCCTCGCTGGGAGCGGCGCTCTTCAATAGGATCTGACTTTGTCTGTTCAGCTTCTTCTGCTCCACCAGCATCTGCGGCACACAATGATGAGGGGGACACCTTGATGGGGGTGTGTGCTACCAACAACGCAGCTGCCATGCCTTTTAATAAAGCCAGTGTTGCTTCAATGGTGGCTATTAGTACAGAATAAATTAATGACCGCAGATATGTGATCAAAGAGCTGGTCAGACACCACACACCTCCCGTGCAAAGCTCTCAGCCTCCTCCCTGAGGTCCTTTTCCAGCAGCAGGCTTCCCTGGAGAGCCTCGTACTCCTCTACTGCCAGCATAGACACTGTGGAGCACAAGGTGAGTTGCACCACATTCAGTAAATATTAGCCAGGTGGAGGCAAGTATGCACAGGGAGGCCTCCACTTAATGGTGAAGACTGAGGGCACCCGCACCAGTGAAGCTGATGCTATGTAAGGTAACAGGGCAGGTACACATGGGGTAAGACACAGCAAGATCCCTTCCCAGCGATCAGCGATAATGTCCAGTTCCGTCGCGGCCCATACCCCTCATAACACAAGCCATCAGAAACATTCAAGGTTGCGAGGCAGAGAAGGCTTCTGCAAGCCAGGCCAGTGAGCTGTGGTACAGCGTCCGTCTCCGAGATGGTGTTCACGGCACATGGTTTTACCTCTGTTGTACTTGTTCAAGAGCTCCTTTTGTTGAAGTGTCTTGCGAATCAAAATAGCATTATGGTGTTTCTCCTTCAGCAGCTGAGGGGAGAGTGGAGGGTTTATTTTGTTTTTAAACGTTACATTACAAGGTATCTGATGTGACCCTTGTGCCCTTGGCATATAGATAATGCCTCCTTCATTCTGTCCTAAAGCAGATCAATAAATCATCTGGACAGATTCTCTAAAACCAAGAGTGGCCACAGTCTCACAGTCCTCGCAGTGTTGGAAAATGACATGTGTAACATGGCATGTAACGCACAAATGAAAAAACAAATGGGACAGGGCTGAAGCTGCATTCAAATCCCAGTAGGCAAATGACTGTTGAAACATTACAAGCAGCACAGTCTGAAATGCTTCTATAAAACATGTAATGAAATACACAATAAAAAGAAAATAAAAATCATAGACATTAGAATGGGGTAAATTGGAGTGGTTCTCAAAATGGCAGCACTCTGTTTTTGTAAAGGCTACTCTCTAGACTTGTGGGTCACGCACCTCCTCCCTGGCCTCCCGTAGCGCCTCCTGCGTCACCTCCAGTTGCACAGCAGTTTGTGTCTTCACTTCCAGGATACTCTGCAGTCTGTCCTGCAGCTCTGTGGACAGAGCAGGGGATGTGAACATGAGAACCAGGGACATATACACTAGAGTGAGGTTGATAACTAGAGATGTGAACAAGAGAGCCGGGGATATTAACACAAGGACAACAATGGCAGCCAATAATAGATCCTGATTTTAAGACGGTCAGCTTGCATTGAAATGTTCAAATGAATACCTGCAGTACTGTCTGATACAAAAAATTGTTCCAGTGGTCCCACTGGCCTGCAGTGTGGTGCATCTTGGGTAAAGGCCATAGTCACCTGTGATGATCTTCTTGCAGTGGCCAGAGGAGCATGGCGTGCCATCCTGGCCATCATCCGCCTCCTTGTCTTCATCCTCCTCATCCTCCAGGCTGATCTCAGTGATGACCTCTGGCCCAAGGTGGGCCAGGAGCTGCATGCTCTTCCTCTTTAAGGAACGGTTCTGCCGATGCAGCTGAGGGATAGAGCAGGAACAGCATGATTTGCTGTGTGACTGGAGCCTTCCTCTGTTTACAGTAGGCCTTGGTGATGGGCGAGAGCCGAAATGCAGGCGGGGGCAGCCGAATACAGACATATTGATCAGGAGTCATGGTGGCATTTCTGATTTTTCGCACAGCCCTGACCGCAGCACAACACTAAAGGAGACAGATTAGCATGCAACACCCTGCAACAGAATGTAACCCAATCAGCCTGGGAGCGCTGATGAAACCACATCAGACATGTTTGAAGGCAAAAGCCTCCATTCAAGCCACGGAGCGTCCTCGAATCTTCCCATTAATCGAAACCTAATCGAAAATCCAGGGGTGTACACTGCATTTGGCCAAGGCTGTGTGCAGAGAGGGCTGTGTGTAAAATCAGGTAGGGGGGGGTTGGGGGGGATTGGGGTGTCTGGGGAAAGAGAAAGACAGAGAAAAGAAAAGTGATGAATTTCCCAACACTGAAAAAATGCAGGACAGTGCCTCGTGATGGGAGCCTGACTCACCTTGAGCGTCGGTCACACAACAAGGCAATCACAACAAGCTCGCCGCCAAATTAAACTGCACCTTAATCCAATGTGCTCCAATCATGATGGCGCACCGCACTGGGGCCACTTCCCCAAAGAGGTGGCAGTGGCAGCCGTAATTAGGCGTGGAAAAAAATTAAGTCTTCTTCTGGGGTACAAGGGAGAGAAGGGTCTGTGCAAATGTGCCTTTTCACATAATTACAGTACTTTAAGGAAACCTGTCTATTTTTAATACCATTTACAAAAGGCAATTTACATGTGTATATACCTGTATATTTCCCTCATTTAAAAAAAATGCAAGATATGCAATTTGATCTGTTTGAAAGGCAAAATTGACTGCATCAAATCAATGAAATATGGCTTTCTTATTACCAATTTAAGATGGCCATATATATTAATTAAGGACACCATTAAGTAGAGTCTAAGACAGGATGTGAATTAAGCATATTCTCTGATGTCATTTTGGCCATATAGGAATAAAATGTGTCTGGGGGAAAAAGCTTATAAAAGGAACATTTATTAATGAAATCCAGGCTGATAAATTGCAGCTGCCCATTTTCTGATGAGACCTTCCAGAATGCATTTCATATGCAATCAACAATAAATAATACAAAGATAAAAACACTCTTTGATAATAATCTACTATTGATGAGACAAAATATACAAAATTACACACTCAGAAAAATCAGCAGCGAGCAGAAGACCAACTCTGTGAAGCAGAGGTCATTATGTCAAGGCCTTCATACTCTTTTATCAAACATCAACACAAAATGTCATGTTTTGGATTGCACTTTGATTTGACTTGTGCCAGCGAGGCCCCCTATTACCACTTTTTAATTCAAACGCAGCAGAGTTTAAAAAATTGATTACGATTTTCACTGGCCTTGGTGCCAGCAGGGAAATTACCACTACTGAATTGGCAGTACTAAATTAATAAGAGCTGAAGGTCATCTGTCCATCCTCCATCTGCTGCCGCGGCGCTTCGGGCTGATTTACATGTAAATGAGTCATAACCCTATACTATAATTTAGAAAACACTCCCTCTTAAGATGTGACAGAAGATGTTTGCTGAGATGTACATTTCCCTGTGTACCACCTGTTCCTCCACCAAACTAGGTTTTAATTTTAAAAGTAAACAGGACGTCTCAGACACCTGAAATTTGGCAGCCTAGGGGAGACGCCTCTTGGTGTGCCATGGTAACGTCAGATCACTACTAGTCATAAACGAAACACCAACACTATTCATATTTATTCAGCAGACACTTTTAGCCAAAATGAGACGCAAGCAAGTAACAGCATCATATCTGTGTATGATGCACCATGTTTGGAAAGAACACAGACTAATATTTAGCTGTAAACATAATCATAATGAGTTTTGCACAAAATGATTTTGCCTTTGGGGGCGGCACGGTGGTGCAGTGGTTAGCACTGTTGCCTCACACCTCTGGGACCCGGGTTCGAGTCTCCACCTGGGCTTCCTGTGTGT
>JABFDZ020000066.1:18790797-18816613 GCA_019775955.2 Pollimyrus isidori
CGTGCCCATTGCTTCCGGGATAGGCTCCGGACCCCCCGCGACCCAGTAAGGATAAGCGGTTTGGAAAATGGATGGATTTTGCCTATCATTAAGTTGTATCGTTAATTTTTTTTAAAATTGTGATTAAACAGACATTTGCACAACCATAAGGCTTTTGCCTTCTTCTTATCCCCACACACCCACAGACAGACAGACATATATACACACACCAGACACACACATGTGTGTCTGAGGAATAAGTGTTTGAGGAATAAGAACCTTGCTCAAGGGCCCACCGTGATATGATTACTGTGACAGTCATGGGTTCAAACCAGTTTATCTGTGTCAATTTGAGGGAAGGTCACAAGTAGAGGCATCTTAAAGCAACACACAGTACAGATAATTGTAAACAAATTATATTTACCGTTCTTCCCCAAATATTCTATTGATTATTAATTTGTACACACAAAAATGAATTGGGAATTTCCCACTTGACACTGAGACCTCTTGTTGCTCTCTGGAGTCAGCTGACCTTCGGGCTTTAGCCACTTCAAATTAATCTCATATAGTGGTACGGCTGAAAGGGGCACTGGGTCAAATGGCACACACATTGTGTAACATACTGCATATGAATTTGTGCTTGCCTACGTTCAATGGCAGTCAGGAAAATGGGTCTGGCTTGTCTTTTTACCTTGGTGTTCACATGTGTCTGATGTATAATTTACAAGCACAGCTGCTGAATACCTATACTTTATTTAGAATTAAATGTTCCCTCTAAACCATCAAAATGAGCTAGCGACTCACAAAGACAACTTCCCACAGGAACAGATCCTTAATTCTTTCCTCTGTGCTATCGCTGATCTTCCCAGAGTGGAGCTTACCTTGGAGGCCAGCACTTCGGCACTCTGCCGGCAGGACTTCTCAATCTCCAGGTTCTCCTGGATGGCGCTGACCTCCTCAATCACCATGTGGGACACTGGAGGAACAGCGAGAAGTAGCATGAGGGTGCCAGCATCCCACAGCCCACCGTGAACTATAAGAAGTTATGAAGTGTAGTTACAGTACATAGGTAGCCCTTAGGAGAATGGTAGCCAAAATGGTGGGGGTATTTGAATTCCAGTTCGAGATTAGCGTAAGGTATAAAGTGACTAGTCCCTGATCGGGTCAGCTGTGAGACATGTGTAAAAGGGCCAGTTCCTGATTGGGTCAGCTGTGAGACATGTGTAAAAGGGCCAGTTCCTGATTGGGTCAGCTGTGAGACATGTATAAAAGGGCCTGTTGCTGATTGGGACAGCTGTGAGACATGTGTAAAAGGGCCTGTTGCTGATTGGGACAGCTGTGAGACATGTGTAAAAGGACCTGTTCCTAATTGGGTAAACTGTGAGACATGTGTAAAAGGGTCTGTAACTGATAGGGTAAGCTGTGAGACATGTGTAAAAGGGTCTGTTCCTGATTGGGTAAGCTGTGAGACATGTGTAAAAGGGCTTGTTCCTGATTGGGTAAGCTGTGAGACATGTGTAAAAGGGTCTGTTCCTGATTGGGTAAGCTGTGAGACATGTGTAAAAGGGCTTGTTCCTGATTGGGTAAGCTGTGAGACATGTGTAAAAGGGCCTGTTCCTGATTGGGTCAAGTTGTTTCTGAGTGAGAATGGCCTATGACTGTTAATAGTTTATTTTTAAAAACAATGAGAAAACAATGCATTTAATAGTTACAGACTGACTTCGACATAAACCTCAGCCAGGCAGATTTGCGTCGTTGCCACTTAGCTAATTAGCTGCTTGCAGCGGATGTGGAAAAATAGGAATTAGTGGGGCCTGTCAGAGGCATCCCCTCGGACCCTGTGTAATTAAAAGCCGGTCAATATTGAAAAGCTCCCTCGTCAGACGTTAAAGAGCACTTAGCTGCTGAAGTCAGCCCTGGCCAGCCTGAGCCGACGCACTGATGGCGTGACATGCATAATCACGCTAAACGGCGGGCGCGGTAAATAAACAGGGCCAGCCGTGAATTGTGTGCGGGCACAGGAAATCACGGCCTGCGCATCAGAGCTGGCAGCCTTAATTGTAAGTTTCGGCCTCCCCATATCTCCATCTACAGATGAGTTTTTTCTAGTTTGTTTTATTTATTTTATTTTTTTCCCCCCTCACTGAGAAGACAGTGATTACCCCTGCGCCGTCGTGTCACATAATGCTATCGGCGCCTCCGACAGTGCGATGAATTAAATCGTATCTGCAGCAGCACCGAAGCCTTGATAAGGGGGCCTTTGCCTTTGTGGTGTTATCATTATAACACAATGGTCATGTTGTCATCAACCTTGCCATCGTCAATTGAAAAGACATGATTGTGTGTTGAGGCTTTTTTTTCCCTCCCCCCGTCGTTCGCTGTGAATAGAAGCAATTTTCCAAGAGCTATGAAATCACGTAATAGGTCCTAATATGCAGCTGGCTGGCACGGAGCGGCGGCTCGCACTAAAGGAGGGGGGCAGCACAATGCGTGTTTATGGGTGAAGAACAAATGAAAGCTGAGCAAAGGCCAAGTTTATTCAGACACAAATCCTGCGTTCCACTTCATCAAATAATTGCCTTTTTAAAAGTGTATTTTGACTAAATCTGGGCATTGTTGAGCTTCAGAAATCCAGAAGTTTAAATATTCAGATGATAAGATAATGCAAGCCAGCTAGTGGAACAGCGAGTTGAGAGATAACCTTTCCAGGACAGCACAGCCAATTTTCGGGGAGGCGTGGGCAGGTTAGGTAAAAAATAGCCACGGAGAGTGGGCACAGTGCGAATCGGCATTCGTGCCCATTGTCAGACCTTTTGCAGAGGCAATGAAACAGCTTTGCAGGGTGAGCAGCAGCCTTGGCAGACAACCGCGCCGCACAGGAGTTTGAAGACGGTGTCATCATGGCAACACAGTTACAACCGCGACTGCTGCTTTCACTCCTCAGGGGCGTGTACGTATCAAAAGAATTGACATGCGCTCAGGTGCTGTTAGCCAGCCAATCGAAGGCCTCCACTGTGAAACAGAACCACTGACAGATTGCGTAGCCGACACTGAAGTGCAGCGACACTAATGCGGAGGGCACCTGGCTGCATGAAGAAGATCAGTTAGCATACAGTGTGATTAGAGGTCTCTGTCAGATCACAAGGACATAAAATGACTATGGCAGGAATCGACATATGTACCCAGCAGCGATCGCCTCCATGCAGGTACAAACCAAGCAGCTTACCCACCCCTAAACGGACCAATTAACTGGGCAGAAACGAGTCGGGGAAAACAAAGAGACAAGCGGCCCAACAGGAAGTCACAGCAAACAAAGGCAAATGCGGCAACAAAGCCATTGAGAGGCAAGCGACAGTGAGTTAACGTTTGCAGCTTTTCGACACGCTGTCATTTGGTTTGCATGCCAGCTTCATTTAACACGCCGCAGAGCGCCACTTCCTTTCAGCCCCAGTGCAATCTCACTCAATAGATGTGTGCACATGTTATGTCAAAACATGGCCTCCAGCCCAGAGAGCGTGACACACAGGCCCCAGGGCACGAGAGCCTTTGGCTTGTCATGGAAGCTTTCTGAAACGGAAACTTGCCATCTTTACTGTGACAGGGCCAGTAAGTGAGCCCACATGTAGGCTGATCATCTCATGGTTTAAGGACCCTACATGCGTTATTGTCAAGGAGCCAGTGTGCCTTATTTGAAGAGATTGCATATATCGAACAAGCATGTTATTGCTTAAGGAGCCAGTGTGCATTGTCATTTGAGGAGCCTGTGTACATTATCGTTTAAGGAGCCTGGATATTAGGGTTTTAGGAATTCACATGTAGACTGAGTGCATTGATGTCTAATGAGGCACGTGAAGTGGGGACAGCCAAGTGAGAATGTGAGTGTCAGTTCCCGGCTTCTGCTTTGACCCACAGGGGGAAAGGACTTCAGTTTGTATTTACCAGCAGGGCGGGTTTTGAGCTTTTTGAAGCTAAACATTTAATGACAGATTCAATTATGAGATTTTTAATGCTCATAAATATCACCCCATAGTAAAACAAACAGGCCATAATAGGCAGTCATTAAAAATGTGCTGGTGTGACACTGACAGTGACCCTTGGCTAGACAAGGGGAGGGCAGAGCAGGCAGACAGTAAATATGAAACCTGTTTGAAGATTTCCCAAGCTGTCAACTTAATTTGTTTGACATTAAGTAGGGTGGAAATTATCACTTCAAACTCACACACTCACCAGTTTGAAATTCTTTTAATTTCCGTATGGCTTCATCACGCTCTTCCTCCATTCTCTTACACTGAAACATAAAGAGAGAACGATGATAATGAAAAATGGCTTTCGTGCTAAGTGTGTTTCACACCAGCCTTTACTGTTAAATGAAACATTGATCTCACCTCTGTTGGATGGAAGTTCAGTCCATACATCCATCCATCCATCACCATCCACTTATCCAGGATTCAGGTTGTGGAGGTAGCATCTTCATGAGAGATACCCAAACCTCCTCCCTCTCCCCTGCTACCTCTACCAGCTCTTTGGGTGAGACATCGAGGTGTACCCAGGCCAACAGAGATATAAAATCCCTCCAGCATGTCCTGGGTCTACCCCCAGGCCTCCTGCCTGTAGGACATCACTCTGGGTAGCCTCCCAGGAGGCATCCACACCAGATGTCCAAACAACCTCAACTTGCTCCTTGCTCTAAGGGACAGTCCAGACACCCTGCGAAGAAACCTCATTTCAACTGCCGGTATCTGTGATCACCCATAGGTGAGGGTACGGACAAAGATGGGCCAGTAGATCGAGAGCTTTGCCTTCTGGCTCATCTTTCTTAGCCACGATGAACTGGTTAAGCACCTGCAAAGCTGCAGATGTTGCTCCGATCCGTCTTTCCAGCTTTCGATCTCGCCTACCCTCACTCATGAACAAGACCCCGAGATACTTGAACTTGGGACAGTACCTCCTCCCTGACTTGAAGAGGGCAATCCACCCGTTATTGCCTGAGAACCATGGTCTCAGACTTGGAGGCGCTAATCCTCACCCCTGCCATGTCGCACTCGGCTGCAAACTTTCCCAGGAAGGCTGAGTAGTGTGATCCCCTATAGCTGGAACACACCCTCCGGTCCCTTTTCGTAAATAAGGGGACCACCACTCCATTCTGCCAATCCAGCGACACTGTCCCTTACCTTCACGCACCGTTGAGAAGGCGTGTCGGCCATGACAGCCCCACAATATCCAGAGCCTTTACGTACTCCGCGCGAATCTCGTCCACCCCCGGCCACCACATAGCTCTTTAACCGTCCCTTGGCCACCACCCAATCCACAATGCACCAAACCCCTGACATTCCCCTTGCAGGTGGTGAGACCACCTGGGGACGGTCCCTCATACCTCGTTCGGTCCCTCATACCAAGGCCTGGCCACCAGGTGCTTGCTAACGGGCTACTCCCCCAGGCCAGACTCCAGAGGGGGGCCCTGGTGACCCTAGTCTGGGGGAGGGAAACAAGACCTTGCTATTATTGTTTTTCATCAGGGTTCTTTTTGGATTGGTCTTTGTTTGGCCCCTCATCTGGGACCTTTTTGCCTTGGGAGACCCTACCAGGGGCTATTTCCCCCGACAACATAGCCCCCAGGGTCACTGAGGCACGCAAATCCCTCCATCACGATAAGGTGGCAATCCAAATAGGAGAGGACTGAACTTGAAAAGCTTAACAAAGAGGAGAAAGGCGACCTCATTTGAAAGGACCTCTCAAATCCCACCTCCATCAGGTCCGCTGCCTTCACACCACCACTTCACCTTAAAAATCACACAGAAAAAGCTGTACAATACACATACCACTCACTACCACTCAAAGTACCCACCATGGCCTGTAGGAGGCAGCTTGGTTAGGACAACTCAAGGAGAACATAATGTTATATTCCATTTACCTCTGAACTCAGAACTGGAAATAACGTCACACCCAAGTTACAAGTCAGAAAACGATTTAGCAATACTGCGCACTCTGTGTATGACCGATTTAATAAGAAACAAATAATATATAAGGGGTAATAAACAATATATTTGACTTCTATTGATGGTGTGTGCAGCCATCTTTATTTTTGAGGTCCAAATCAGAACTCTTACTTCAGGCGGTATTCCAATTGAAATTTCTGACTAGTTGAAATGAAACACACAGTAAGACCCATCCAGTGGGAAACCATGAACAAAGGACATTTCCAGGAACAGTTGATATGACGTACTGTACCATATTGGACTATATGGCAAAAAGTATTGGGACACCTGGCCGTTACACCTACAAGAACTTTGATGACATCCCATTCTAAATCCACAGGCATCGCTATGGAATTGTTCCCACATTTGCAGTTATAACAGCTGTCACTATTCTAGGAAGGCTTTCCACACGTTTTTGGAGTGTGTCTGTGGGATTTTTTGCCTGTTAAATCCAGAAAAGCATTTGTGAGGTCAGCGACTGATGTTGGATGAGAAGACCTGTCTCACAGTCTCTGTTCTAGGTCATCACAAAGGTGTTGAGGTCAGAGCTCTGTGCAAGCCAATCAAGTTCTTCCACAACAATCTGTCAACCATGCCTCTATGGAGCTTAGTTTGTGCACTGGAGCACAGCCATGCTCAAACAGAAAAGGGCATTCCCCAAACTGTTCAAGCACAGAATTGTCCAAAATGTCTTGGTATGCTGAAGCATTATTGAGTATTATTATAGAGTACATCTGGTTCAATCACATAATCATACTGTTTAATGAAATACCAATAATAATAATAATAATAATATTGATCAATCCTTTATTGTCCTCGTGGGGAAATTATTTTTAAGCCTCCCTCAACTTGGTCTTTGTAGATCAAACTGTCCGCGAAGGGCAACCACCTGTAGCGGCGCCCAGGGAGCTGGAGGTTAAGGGTCTTGCTCAAGGACCCGCAGACATGCTGAGGCTGGGTTTGAACCTGTGACCTCATGATTACAGGCACAGCACACTGAGCCACACGCTACCACCATATAAGGTGAAGAATAAATCGTATCATTAAAAATCTTACAAGTTCATTATCAGAATAAATCATGTACTGTAACTGAATGGACATTTGGTTGCTGAAGATCCATTTTAATTGTTTAGACAGTTGGAACATTACAATGCACTGCTCAGAAGGTGATGGTATTCTTTGTGGCATGTTATGCAAAGCTGCATAACATTGCTATGAGTGATGGATGCCTGATGGACATAAATGAGGATTTATTACTAATACCTTGTAAGAAATGAGCAAAGAAAGGTAGAACATTAGTATTTTATACTATTGACAGTAGTGCTAATAGCAATAGTAGCCTCATTACTCTCCTTTTTTAGACCTTCAGTGCTAGTCTGTCTAGCAATAAATAAGGGCGTAAATAGGGCTGGTCTGTCTTGGTTTAAGGAAATTTCTATACACATTTCTATATATATATAAACATCTATACATTTAATTACCTTCTGGCATTTTAGCGCTATACAGCAGAGCAGTTAATACTCTCAAGCACAAAACGTGAGATAAAATCCCAGAAGATCACAGAGAACAGAAAACTAAACTCCTGACGTTGTTACAGCAGAAGACAAATAAATTCTGGGGGTCCAGCAATCCACCCAAGACATGCTAACGTATATGCTAATGCACACTGAATAAATAAATACCAGATGGCCCGGAATTCAATTTAGAAGTAAAAAAAAATGACACATCAGTTCAGTATCAACCAGATTCACTCTGCACAGACAGCTACAGAAGGTATGTCATATTGCAGGTCTGAAGCAGTCCTTAGAATCACAGCCATTGATAAGCCATTATGTGCTACATTCAGGCCTGTAATTTGTATCGACTCTGCTGACAAGACACACTGCACCTTTGACACAGATCGAAAGTCTGCACTGCATTCCCATGCTGACAAGTTTCTGTTAATCTCACTATTAAACTATAACAATAAATTAGACTCATGGGGTCACTAAAGCAGAAAAGTTAATTTATAATCCTGACAATCAGCCATTTGCCTCAGGCCCTGTTACATTTGACAGAGAGCATTTACCAAGATGCAGAATACTGCACAAAAACATCTAAAGATTGAAGTTTACAAAAAAGAAGAATCAGCTAAAAAAAAAAAAACATTATGAAATAAATCAGGGTGTAGTAAGTACAGCACTACTGACCTCCATCTTATGTCTCTCAGAATCTTCTTTGAGCTCTTCATACTTATGGACAGCTGTTGAAACACAGAGAACCATTCATTTGTTCCTATAAAGCTAAACTTATTTTTTACTTTGCGGTTGGGTTGGCAGTGAGTTTCCACCATGTATTTCTTTATTTTTAAACCACGTAATCCAATTTTTGGAAACTCAATATAAATCAGAGGATTGCAGCCAAAAGTATGGCTCATCAACTGAGTAAGGAGGCTCATGACAGTGTTTCATTGTGAGGCTAAAATAGCCTGACAATCACGCAATCTGCAAGTCAGCAACAGTGGGGTGCGTCTATGTGAAAGCCCATCCGCAGGTCTTCTTGTGGGCTTGGTTATTACCGTCATAATTCTAATTAAGGGGTTCCTCATGTTAATGCACAAGATATTATACTTTTGCCATTTAAGAAAAAAGAGCCTACAGATGATTACCTTAAAGCAGGTGACAGGTAACTAACTGTCAGTGTTCTCTGTCACATCACAAATATCTCATTAACATTGTATAAGCAAGATAGACACCTAACGATACAGCCAACACGGCACTTAAAAATCGTTATCATGCATTATCAAACAAAACAAAAAATCGGGTGCTGAAAAGCAAAATCTTAAACAGTTATTTGGTCTGAAATTAGAAGGGCCATAACGAAATCTGCAGTTACACTGAACTAAATACGAGACATAAAATAATGCTTAGTCCCCATAGTTACCGGGGGCTGTCAGATTGCAGACCGATGCTAAACTTCATTGCTCGACTTCCGGACGTTTCGAAACCCGGTGAATCAAGGCCATGGACTTGGTGTAAAGTAACTTGAGAACTGGGATATGATATTAGCCTGCATAAATTAAAGTAAAAACCAGGCCAAAGTGGTACGTTATAGCTAATCAACGTTTAGTACGCTCACTTTTCCGGGAGTATTTTAATTCCAAGATTTGAGGGCAGTTTCGTACTCCTTTTACATGTGTAAGTTACCATACATATAGTGGTTGGGAGGGGCTATCATTACTCAGTTCCACGACACAGTATTAAATGAAAACTATTAGGTCTAGGACGTTTTGGATATAAGCGTGGTTGTTTATAGTGAACACGAAACTAAAGATACCTTATCCAGCGGAATGCAGCGTTAAACACTGTGACGTTGCCCTTACCTGAAACTCCATAGAGCTCTAAAAGTGACCGACTATAAATGCTTACCTCGACTGGACAGCTCTGTAATGACCTCCATTTCTAGGTTCGGCACGTATTGAGCAGCAATGCTCTGAACAGGAAGTTCACCTGGGCGCCTGCCCACCTGAACACTCTCGACCCGTACCGGTAATGCCTGGAAATACACTGGAGATCGCCTTGTAGAAGTTTGTGCAATGCTTTAACAGGGGCAGCCAATTTATATCAAATGTCTGGCGTTAGATTTTTATTTAGAGACAAGTCTACACACTTTTGTACTACATGTAAGAGTTCGGCTACCTTCCATCTGTAGGGTTTGAAAACAGCCACGACGGTTTTGATGTAGTTAATTTTTGGTGTGTAGTTGATTAATGTAAACTATAGCCGTAAGATTTCTTGCGAGTGAGAGTCTGTAAATATTACTTTGCAGGCTTGTTCAACGTAGTTTTATACTCACTGTTTTAGCACACTTGGGAAAACTAAAAGCCGACGTCACCCTTTCTTTTGGATTGCATGCCGATCGTGGCTCTCATTTTTGTTTTCTTGTTTCTGTAACTGTAATCCAAAGGCATTGGCCTCTGTGTCACAGGTAAAATTACTCCCTCATTATTCTCACGAAACTAAACAACGATCCTCTGTTTCCGTTTGGAACTACATACATTTTATATAAAGTCTATCAGGCTAAACCTTACTCTATAACGCACATTTCAAATTGACAGTTGTATTAAACTATATTGCACGGTGCAGTGTCACGACCTTCAGGAACAACGAACTGAATAGGTTGCATGTATTTTGAGACTCTAAAATAGTGTTAGATAAATGAAGGGCAGAATACATTAATATAATTTATTTGATTTGTGGTCAAAAAATACTACAGAGAAGGGCGGGAATGTTTAGTAATTTGATCACAACACATGCAACGTAACAGATTGTAAACAACTTACTGTAATTACACAACACAAAGGAAAACTTAAAGCTTTTCAAAATCGATTAATTTAAATACAATTTCAGCCCAAGGGAGGTAACAGCAACCCTGCCAAAACAGAAAAACCACAATGTCCAGCTGCATAATGGCTTCCAAATTATTTGTCTGGTGTGTCAGTTTGCTTTAAGTTACACAAAGTAATTTGCTTGACAAATGATATTTTAAGAAATTACACAAAGAAGTGGTATGTTAAGCTTCCATGATTTTTTTTATTTTAATATTCAATGGGATTGAAATAACCTCAATTGCTGATTTTTTGTAAAATATTAAGATCATATTAATAACTGCATATTTGATATATATTTTATGTCCAAATGAATTTAAGGAACATAAAATGTTTCAGGCATCATAATCAGAGTTTGTGTACGTGTACATTGCTGTTATTTTAATTGCAAGGGTCCTTAGATATGGTAAAAGAAACATGAACATGTTATTTACGCAAATAGTTGGAAGAGCTCATGAAATCAAAAGGACAGTAAACCACCACAGCGAACATGAGAGAAAATACATATATTCCCTTTGAATCAATTTTTTTTTTGTGTCAGGGATGAGATCTGCATTGTGTTCAAACCTCTAAATACCCTCAGGGGCAAAACAAAAGAAAGACAAATATCAGGACTGTCCTTTGGGTCTGAAGTGAGGTTACAGTCCAAAAAAAGAAATAACACAAAAAGGTTTCTACCCACACAAGACAGTTAAGCACAAGTTTACTTAGGAAAAGGGCCAAGGTTATTGCTGTGTTCCTCGGAGTGGGGTGCAGGCAGCGCTTCGTCTCAGTGGCGTGCCGTGCCCTCTCTTGGGTAAAATTCAGCCAGAGTGCTCTGGGGGATCCTCTTCAACATCTCCTTGGGGAAGATTCGCAGAAGCTGCCAGCCAATGTCTAGGGTCTCAAACACTGTCCTGTTGTCGTAGGCACCTGAAAAGCAGGCAAGTTTGTGTTGCAGCAATGGGCAGGGTGTACAGTCAATGACTACAGGCCAGTGTAGCACTGATGCTCCCCTTTTCACATTCAGCCATGATTCGCTTGATACACAAACAGGTTTTCCTGATACCCAAAAATTTTAAACCGCAACATCCATCTCGTTGTGACTGGTAATGTAATAAAATTGCAGCATTAACTGAAGCTCCTTTTGATGGTCACACGATCCTACTGGTCATCCTAATATAGTGTCACACTGTCAAACATTCTGAAGCAAACACATCACCCGCAGGACAAGTCTGACTATAAATAAAGTAACATCATCTGCAAAAGCCCCTCTTCTTAATTTCCATTTCCACTGAAATGGAGAGACATCAGGGTCTTTGGTGTAAAGCATTAATTAGCACCAAGGGGGAATCTATTGAAAGCAACATAATATTTTTTCATTTACTTGATTAAGGACATTACCCATGATAAGATTATGTTAACTCAATAATCCCATTAGCCTTTGAGCTGCACGAATGCAAGGTTGCATCTATCATGTGCACAACATGCAGATATTGTCAGTTGCAACAGCCAGGCTGGTAATTCCATTGTTTCAAGGACAACTCCTGATTTAGTGGCTGCAAGCGCCTGTATCTCTGACGTATCAAACTTAAGATGACATCACTTTGTGTAACTCCTCTGTTAAGCCGGCTGATCCTCCTCAAATACTGACCACAAAAAGCCTCCCACCCTTCTCAAGATCTTCGGACATATGAAAGGCCCAGGCAATGATGAAGCCTCCTAAGGCATGTTAAAGACACCAGCAGCTGGTAAACATGTCTCACCCTGAGCAATGAAGTTTTTCTCAAACTTCTGCAGGAACTCCAGGTACAGCAGGTCATCAGAGGTCAAGGCCTCCTCTCCAACCACAGCCTTCATGGCCTGGACATCCTTTCCAATGGCGTAACAGGCGTACTGCAGACACACACAGCAAATGGGGGTGGTGGGGGTGTCAAGAGTGCCGTCAAACCCATCACTGGCGAAAGCCTAACGAGTGCTAAACCCCCTAATGTACTATGGACCTTTCCCACAACAAACAGGTTGGTACCAGTAAGACCAGACTTGTTGTTTCAAGGAATCACGTAGGCAGCCAACATTGGAAAAATTACTGACAGAGAGGACATTTCAGATAATGCAAGGTTTAGCCATGTATTAGAGGTGCTATAGTTTTACACACATTGTGGACTAAAGTATAAACAATATATTAGTGGATAGAGTCTGAAAGGGAACAGCAGGTGTTTGTACACTATTGCAGCAAGAAGAGCCTTCCAAGGAGCTGTGTGTGTGGCTGTACCGCTGTGTGATCAAGTGGTGTAACATTTACCAGCTGGTTGGAAACATCAGCGTGGTCTTTGCGTGTCATTCCCTCTCCGATGGCAGACTTCATCAGTCGAGAGAGAGATGGCAGTACGTTGATGGGCGGGTATATCTGCAAAAGAGAAGTCATCAGACGGCATTCTGGTTTTGGTCAAACCAAGTCATGACAATCAAACAGCATGAGAGTTTTGGATCAGACCACTGCACCATCCCGAGACCCATGATCATTGCTCATGAGGTAGTCTGTACCTGTCTGTTGTGGAGCTGCCTGTCAACATAGACCTGGCCCTCAGTGATGTACCCTGTCAGGTCAGGGATGGGATGTGTGATATCTGTGGAACAATGTCACAAACACGGTCAGCTTCACCACAAGAGGCGTGCTTGGGGGAAGAGTGACTGATTATGATGAGATGACAGGGCAAGGGGCAGTGAGCAGCGATGGGGCACTGGCAATAATGCACAGAAGACTGAGGACAACACGATGAGGTGAAGAGCTCTGCCCTGACCTCTTACGACATTGTGAAATATATAGTACTGGTGAAATTCCTCTCAGTCCAATTTAATACACTTGAAACTTAATGGATGTAGAAGTTTTACATACTGGCCCGTACAAAATTCTATGACTTTCTCAGCCTATGAAGGATGCCCCCACTTTTGTGAGGAAGGTCCTGTTGGCGTCTGTCCCAGGCTAACCTTACCGTCGTTGGGCATGGTGAGGATGGGGATCTGTGTGATGGATCCATTCCTGCCCTCCACACGGCCAGCACGCTCATAGATGGTGGCCAGATCTGTGTACATGTACCCTGGGAAACCTCGCCGGCCTGGCACCTCCTCCCTGGCTGCGGATACCTGTGTGAAGGCAAAGCAGTTATTTATACCAGCCAGCACCAAATGCAGACAGATGTGGGAGTCCAATGCTGATGAAATATCACAGAGCAGGGAGGACTCCACAAGCCCATGAGAGCACTGACTGTCAGAGATGGTCACAATAAAGTCAGGAAAAGTGGATAATTTTCCAGTGAAAGGAGCACAACTTTTAACATTCTTGGGACAGTCTTCAATAGTTTTTAACTTTCCTACCACAAAATTTGCATTTGTACCAAATGTAAGAACCCAGCAATGAGCATGCGATGCATTACAGCCGCACCCATGTTCAGGCCTTGATGACCCATTAGAGTACAATGACGCCACTCCTCCCATCGTCATCTCTCCTCCCTTCCTGCCACCATGGGAACTGCCTCACTCATCCTGCCCTCTACCCATTCAAAGCGTCATTTACTCCTGCGTCCACCAGGGACAAAGCTGATGCGGCAGGAAACAGTGCTGCTTCACAAACCACCTGTGACTGTCAAGAGGAAGTTCTTACACATCTGACGTCCAAAAAGACGGAAGATACACATCTAAACAGCTGGGTGGGCAGACGGGCCACCGCATTCAGCCCTCCCTGAAGCCCGGCATTACGACAATGCCCCTCCCTGGATGAGAAACCTTTGTACACACTAGATTACATTCAAAAGGCAACCTTCAAGCATGTGAAAAGAAGTTAAACGTTAATGTCCCGACCGCTCATTGTACGTGGTTAAATGCCAAAAAAGGACTTTATAAATATGGCATGTGTGTACCAAGGTTAACGACACACAATGAGTGCAACAGCCATGCTTTCAGACACACATAACTAACTGAAGCGTGTGCAGAAGGCACATTGAGACATCAAAACATGTTTGGGCCACAAAAGGATGACTGCCGGCATGGAGGTGGGGGCGACAAGGTCTGACTCGACGCCAACAAAATCAAAAAGGCGGCTTCATAAAAGGCTCTTCTTCTGAGCTGAACTTTGCAAAATTATGAACTTGAGGCTTCCCTAAAGGTGTGAAAGGCGCATATTATCCTCCCATTCGGGGGGGACAAGAGCGATGTGAACGAGATCACCTTTCAGCCTACGTGATTTTTGGGAAAGCAGCGATTTTGCAGGCCTCCTTTCTCTCTCTCTCCGTCTGTCACGCTCACTCTCCCTCCCTCCCGTCACCCTCTTTAACCTTCTTCCTTCAGAAACATTCTCTTCTATCCTCTTCCTGCCCTTCCTTACCACCTTGTTCGTTTATGATTATTAAAAGACAGAAAATCAAGTCATCACTGGCTGCCTTTGTGACGAGGAGCTACAGATCGGGAAGGTTAAGAGGCATTTTGAGATAACAGCTTCTCATTTCATTCTGTATCCGTTTAACATAACATTGAAATATAATAATATAATTCTATTTTAGCTGCATCACAGCTGTTGAATGCATAGTCTGTTCACGTTCCACACACCCAAGTGCCGCCAGCACCCACCTCTCTCAGGGCCTCCGCGTATGAGCTCATGTCTGTCAGGATGACCAACACGTGCTTCTCACACTGGTAGGCCAGGTACTCAGCCGTGGTCAGTGCCAGGCGTGGGGTGATGATGCGCTCGATGCTGTTGGAGAGTAAGAAATGATCAGTTCAAGGGGGTCAAACACATATGCAGTTGGCCTGCATTTGGATTTAAATGTAGAGGGTGGAGCACAGCCAGTGTGGCCTGGGCAGGAGGTATGGCACAATCCTGGTGAGGAATTCAGCTTTAAGCGTTCAGAAAAATGACAAACCTAAGTGCTATAAGATCATGTCTAGAGATGCACCAATATATGGATGAGCATCAGCACCAGTCCAGAGCTATTTGACGGATGGGTTATCGGCCATGCGTGACCGATCCACGTCCAAAACTTACTTAATTAGTCTCTAAAAAGATAGATTTAAGACAAAATAGGAGATATTTCAATAATCAACCTCACAACAGCTCTTTCCCCATTTTAGATGTGGTTTTTTTGCAGCATTCGAGATGAATGCTAATGCTGCCACTCAGTTTTTTTTTTGCTACAGACTTCTGCCTGCTTTGACATGTGCATACCCTTTGCAGTACGAGGAGCGCAAGAACACCGTATAAGAAAGGTGATGATCTGGGAGTATTTTGCGCTTTTAACAGCAGGTAGTAGCACAGCAATTTGCAATCTTTACAAAAACAAAGTTTTCAGAGGTGGGAGTAGCGTTTACTTCCCACTAAACAAAATGCACGAAATTGTACAAGGCAACGCAAGTAATATGAAAAGAGCAATGATTTGAGAATTGTTGTCTTGCACACACGCTACAGCTTGTGATACAGGAGGGGCTGAAATGTAAGTGACGCTGTTGCTAGTGGGAGAAAAATTGTGGGGCATTTTAGGCATTCAGCACTTGCATATCCTTGCTTGGAAGATATTCAAATAGAATTGTAAAATGCCTCAAAAATGCTTAACACAAGATGTACAGACAAGTGGAACAGTACGTTATGTGTTTTGTGGTATTAATTTTTTCATCTGTATGCACTACTTTAAAAATGTGAATGAGCGTGTGTGTGTGTAGACCGGAATCTGTATCGGTATTGTCAGTTTCAGAGTCGGGAGGGGATTGTAAAATGTGAATCGCTCCATCCATAGTCATATCCATAAACAGCTACCAGAAAAAGACATAAGTAGTACAGATGTGCACAATACAGCTATAGAGCTTGCATACAACAGTAAGATTGAACCTTTCCACGTTCATGGAGATCCTGGGGAGGACTCAGCCACACACATCCATCTAAGTGTATCTAAAGCTTGGAAAGTGATTAAACACTGAAACCCAATCAGAACGGAAGAGCCAGGTTCGAAAGGTCTGTGTGTTTCAAGCTGCTGCCCGTGGCCAACATTTACAGGCGTATCAATGCAGCTTCTGAAAAAACTTGTGTTACACAGTTCATGTCCCAACCCAGCACAGAAGGCATTGTCCAGGTACTCACGTGGGGTCATTGGCTAGGTTTAGGAACAGGCAGACATTGTCCATGGAGCCATTCTCCTCAAAGTCAGACTTGAAGAAGCGGGCAGTCTCCATGTTCACCTGGGGGCAGGGGCCGTATTTTACAACCACAATAAGGGAACCATGGGAGCCCAGTGTGTGGGGAATTCATGAGGTCAACCCACAGAAGCACATGTCACATATTTGCCACGACATCACAGTGCAACTAAAATACCACTGAAAGGACAAAAAGTCAACATCTTAAATGTCATCTGGACAGAAGGACATCTGGTAGTTGGCTATGACAAACCATGCTTCTGCTTTCCATTAAATATCTGTACACAGGTGGTGGTGGTTGGGGGAGGGGGGTCCTAGAGTGCTTATAATCCAGATACAAAGCCCTGACCAAACTCTGAAGTGGCTCTCAGCCTCATCATTACAGGAGGGCAGCTTTCTACCTGCGATGAATATGGAAATAGGGCAGCTGCAGGTGGCTACAGGGATTAAAGTCTTAGTCAGGCCAAGGACCCGGAATGAGATGGGAATCATGTTTAAAAAGGCCAATTAACACACATGACCACACTAACACATCCACATTTGCACGCACAAACACGTGTATATGTACACTGAAACACAGACAGAGTACTTACCCCCATGGCTGCAAATACAATGGCAAAGTTGTCTGCACTGTAGTCCTTCACATCCTTGGACTTCTGCACAAGCCCTGCTTGTCGACAGATCTGGGCAGCAATCTACAAAAAGAAACAAACTTTCATGCCTAAGCCTGGGAGAAAAAAATAAAAAATACTTCGAACAGACTGTGGCCCAGTGCTGGAAGGACTGGCCTATTAGAGCCTAGCGGGATCTTAACACATTAAGCTTTCAGCAGGTCACAGTGGGGAACAGCAAAGCGAATCAGTTTAATACAGTCATAAACAGCCCGGGATGAACAAACTAAAAGGTCTGTTTAGTCTTGATCCTGCAGAGGCGGATAAGTCTATTACAGGACAGCCACTGCATTGAGACATGTGACAAACCATGTCACGCTGTGTCACAAACAGGTGACAGAAGTGAAGCTCTGGATCTGGAAAATCTAGAGAAACAGGAGAGGACTGACTGGGCCTGATGTGGGCATGAATCACTGGCCCTTATTCATTCATGCAAAGACACACACCGTACACAGGCAAAAAGGGAAGACGATTCATTCTTGCCCAGTATAGGAGGTTATGCATCGCCCACAAGCCTTAGGCAAAGTCAAAGAAAGCATTTAAAGCTGTTTGTCGTAGTAGTAAGAGTATACAGTGGTACCTCAGAACTTGAAATGAATCCATTCAGAACCCCAGACTGAATCCTAAAAAGTTTAAGTTCTGATTGAATTTTCCCCATAAGAAATAATGGAAAACCAAAATAACTGGTTTCCGGCCCCAAAAAAATTACACCTAAATATGTTTTTTTTAGCATTTAAACACAAAAGTAATTGGACAAAACAAGAAAGGCATATACTGTACTAAACACATCACATCTAAGCACATTTATCAAAAAGTCATTTCTTAATGTAAGAAAATAAATGTGTCCAAACAATGTGTAAAGTTAAAACAAAAAAAACAACAATGTGTCATGCCCCGATCGTCCACTCCTTCCGTGTGTCAAACCCCCTCATTAACCCCATGTGGAATCCCCGTGTTGTTTTCATTGGCCCTTTGTATTTCATCCGCTTTTCCGTTTGTTTCCCCAGTCCGGTCATTGTATTGTCTGTCTGTGTTTTGTCTGCCTTACCTGTAATTAATACCTTGAAGTGTGCGCCTTTGTCTCCGTTCCATTCCAGCTGGGCATGACAATATTATTATAATTAGATGTATTAATGGTTTATTATTAATATTAAAATAATTAATAAGGAATCTTTATTTTTAAATGTATTTCATTATATAATTACTTTTACTGTCTACCATTGTCTAAATATATGTATTCAGTTAGTGTAAATATGCATGATGCTATCACAGGTAATGCGAGGCTGAGACTGAAGCTTTACCCTTTGTTTTCACTGAGAGATGTGTCGCATGACTCATTTCCCCTCGCGTACAAGTTCTCTTAGGTCGACGTTCACAGTTTGACTTCTGAGATTCGGATCGAGTTCTAGTTTTTTTTTTTTAATTGGTTTATTCGACTTTTAAGAAATTTGAGTTCAAATGAGTTCAAGAACTGAGGTACCACTGTATTTATATTTAACACTTTTATAAAATAAACAGTAAGTAACAAGTAATTCATGTCTTGGTTTAGGTTATTTTGTACTGATATGATGCCCCAGCACTATAATAACTGTATAATATGGCCTGTATTTGTAGAGCTGAATCTGCCTCCTTGACCAGCTTCACCCAGCTCCCTCATGGCCCCCACCAGCCAGAAAAGCTGTTAAGTTTTTGAAACTTTGAACGGGAGCACTGCTCCCTTACCCCACCCAGCGACCAGACTTCTTCACCTCATTGTGTGGGAGGCCAGCGGCTGAGAAGATAGGGATCTTCTGTCCACGAGCAATGCTGTTCATGCCATCAATGGCTGAGATGCCCGTCTGAATCATCTCCTCTGGGTAGATTCGACACTGTGGGTTGATGGGCTGACCTGGGGAAATAGGGAAGAAGGGTTGGTTCAGGGTTGTATTATATAGAAGGCCATTTGGGACATAACATCTACTTTGACGTCATATTTTGATGTGTCAACACACAAACAAATATTGTCTTAACACATACATTATTTACGTGTTAAGCCATTCGTCTTAAAACTGTGTGTTAACGTGGCCAATCTGAACTACTTAAGACATTTAAAATTGGACGCTGTGATGCCCAACTCAGTCCAATCCACGTGTGTGCCGCGCCCACCCCGTTACCCCATGTTTCTAGAATAAAAGGCCATTTGTCCTCCATTACGGCTCTGCTTGCTTGCTTCCTGGCTCGCTTCCCGACTGTGCGCCGACGAACATAACAGAAAGCCAAGTCTCCCTAAAAGCACGGAGCTCGTGCTCGGTCTGCTGCAAGAATTCGTGTATTGGCGGTCCCAGCCCGAGGTCCAAGAGGACCCTGCAGCCCTGGAGCTAGCCCGCCGGGGCGCAGACCTCCTGGAAGCGGAACGTCCGGCTTGGCAGGATTACCCACTCACTAGAGCACAGAAGTGCCTCGGTCGCCTGCAGCGCCGGCTCACTGAGCGACGGGAGTAACGAGTCACTCAGAGCTTGGATGACGCATCCGAGGCGGCTCCATTTTCTGCAGCAGGTGGAAAGAAGAAGCAGAGGAAAGCCCGGGAACCACTGGCGGAAGCTCCGCTGATCACCCTGGGTGCCTGCTATTTCTTCCCTACCTGGGAGCTGGCCGAGGAGCGAGGGAGCTCCCTGCTCGCCTGGGGAAACCGCGCCAAGGACAAGCTGCTTCCATTAGAAGCGTATCCTTACCGGCAGGAGCACACAGCCGATAAGTGAATAAGCCACGTGAGGGATGCTATCCCTCAGGTCCCCAAAGCCCGTAAAGGGGCAGCGCTTGTCTTGCCTGTGCTTGACCTGTCTGAGCCTGTCCTGACGGCGCCCCCTGTGGGCAGAGAGGTGGCGGCGCCTGCTGCAGCTCTGCTTCAGGTGCCCGCGGCGAACCCGCCTCTGCCACAGAGCTGTTGAAGCTCTGCTACAGCCGCACCCAAGGCGCCTGCTCTGGACCCGCCACACCCGTGCCTCCGCCCGCAGCTGCTCAGCCTGAAGCCGCCATGCGGCCCGGAGTGCATGCCTTTGGGGACGGGGTTGTGGCCCGTGGCCCCGACTGTTCCTGCTTGGCCCGTGGCCCCATGTGGATTCCCCAAGTTCATTTAATCCGCGTTTCAGTTTGTTTCCCCACTCCGATCCGTATGTTTTGGATTGTGTCACCCCAAATATAAATATATATCCAATATATCCAAAATATATACACATTTCCTATTGGATATCTGAAATTAAAATTATGACTAGTAACATCTAGAAGCCACTCTTCTCTGCCACCTCTCATCTGTTCTGCCAGTTTAAATAAGCCCGCGATTCACCCCTCCAACAAATGGACTGTGCCGAACACAACATCACACTCACGTTTGACACGTAATACATACTTTGCCTATACGTAATCACAACGTAGACCTCACATGGCTGAACGTAGAGTTCACGTGACTACAACGTAGAGGGCACGTACTGCATACGTATAGCTCCTATGTTTATGTCAACCAATAGCATAGATGCGTTAAAGGTACAAATGTCTTAAGATGTTCAAATTGGCCATGTTAATGTACGTTAAGATGTTATTTATTTGCGTATTAACACGTCAAAATATGACGTGTTTAACACGGACGTCAAAGTAGACGTTAAGTCCCAAATGGCCTTCCGTAGTAATACATGGTGTCGCACTCAAGGTGGGGGCTAAATGACGCTGCATTATTCCCAACATGCCAAACCCCATGTAGATCAGCTGTGGAGTAGGACAGATCTATCAGCTCATTTCACCCGAAGAGGCACCCTAAATGGACTCTGAAGCTGTGGAGAATGAAAGATGTGTGGATTGGACAGAGACATTCCAGCCTGCCCTGGCATCCTCCTCCTCCAAGCTCCTTACTGTTCTACTTTCCATACTCCACTGAAATTGTTTTCAAGTACACCTTGGCTGAGTCCTAGTCAAGACTCTCTCTTTAAAAAATTGAATTCAAGCCAAGACCAACATTAGAGCAAGTCCATTACTGGAGCTGTTGAAGCCAATTCCAAGTTCAAAAAACAAAAGTTTAATTCTTAGGCCAAGAATCTGAATTCAAAAACTATAAAATGAAGTCTAGATTAATACCTATTTTTTTCAAATTTAAATAAATTTCCAGTCAAAAATTATTAAAAAAAAGCTTTGCAAAGATAATAGAGACACCTCCACTGTATTATGTAGTAATTATTAATTATACTGTAACATGACTATATGAGTGATGAATGCATACTGTAACAAAAGATATACATAAATATAAAGTCCTTTGAAAGAAATTTTGTATTTTAACAAACTGAAATGTTCGTAAAAGGACATACAATGTAGATTAAGAACACATACAATGTTCAGTGGCAGAAGTACTATGTAACACACCATGTATTATATCTATGACAATTGGGACTCTCTCAAAAGAAAGATGTCATTGTTGTAGTGTGGAAACACAAGTGTTGTGAGCATTTTATGGCTTAAATATTCACAATGGGGGGGTTAAGACTACTGTGTCTGAAAAATTGCCAGTTTGCTTTCCACTTCCAGAAGATCAAATCACAGCATTAAGCCCTTGAGTCAGACCTTTAAACATAACTACTCAAAGGTGCTGAACGCTGACTGACCAAACTCTCATCTGTACCTCTCTGGAGGCCAAGGTGGGCCATGTGAAAAAGATGGGAATTAATAACGTACAACAACAATTATTATTATAAGAATTACAATTATATTATTATAAGATACTGGTTAGTGAGCCAGAAAGCTATTGCTAGATTACTATGGAGGATGAATTTTGACTGGACACTTGGCTCTTGAGTGCGTACCTGTCACTATGTTTCCTTTCCAAATGTGGATATAAATTGGAAGCCATGCCAGCAACCTCAGTTACAGATGCTTTGCAATACAGGTACTCCTCACTTAGCCATAAGAATGGAACTCCTTCGTTATGTCGTTACGTGAACCGGTTAATAAGTGAGAAGCTGCCCCTTACTGCTATTTCAAGCATACTGGTAGTGGCAGTGTGTTAGACATCTTCAGATATTGTTTTAATGTCGCCTTTGCACCATTTATAACCTTTTTAGTTTATTTATACATAGTGATGCACATAACTGGTATGCAAGTATGCATTTACCTTTAAAACGATACATTTGGCAATCAACTTTTGTAACAGCACAAATGTGGAATTATTTTATGCACATTTGTGGTGATATGACAATAAATTATTATGCATTTTAACCATCATATGCTACTTGTACATCATTAGTGGTATAATGGTTTACATTTCTTGTCATAGCAGCACAAATGCACATATGTGCACATTTGTGCTATTACAACAATCTATTGCCATAAATATCACTTCTAAAGGTGAATGCGCACTTGCGTGTCAGTTATGTGCATCCATGTTTATAAATATACAGCATTGCATCGAACAGTGAAAAACAGAACAGAGGAAATCGGCTCTAATATACATTACTTAGGTTTGCATACTGTAAATACGGGTAATTGTGTCAAGCAATTATGCAAATTAAAACAGAGTTGCTGCGCTGATGTTTCTACGGCCAAAGTTCTCGTGCAGTGTACAATACTGGGATGACTGGAGAGCTGGTCTTAAGTCTGGGTGGTCATTAAACATAGGTCGTTAAGTGAGGAGCATCTGCATTTACATTGTGCAGTACGGTTAATTCTAATGTAAGTCTTTTATAGAAACTCCGATAACTGCTCACTTGGCAGACAAAATGTGGCAACGAGTTAACAAGATCTACAAAACTTGGAAGCTTATATAAGAAATGGGGGGAAGAGCTACAGACATATATGTTATGAACTAGATATTTGTAACTCCCCCTTTCTTTCAGACTTCAAATCTTACCTCAAAACCTTCTTGTTCTTCCAACCTTCCCACTTCTCTAAACACTGTTCTTTTCATTTTGATCCCTCCCTGCTCATCCTGTTTCAGCCATCTGCCATTCTATTCCTATTCCTTTTCACTGTATAACTGCAGCTATTTGTGTCTGTATATTATTCCCACGCTGCGTTCCGTGTTATTGAATATTGTTAGCATCTTTGGGTTTTGAAAAGCACTTTATAAACTTAATGTATTATTATTATTACAGTAGAACCTTGGAACTCTAACGACTCTTAACTCCATCAACTCAAACAGCTCTGTTGAATATTTTCTGACTTTGACATCAACCTAAATCTTGGAACTTGACCACTCCTGCTAAACCTTCTATGGGTCAAGATCAGTTCAACTATGAATTTTTAGGGCTTGAACAAGTCAGTTGAGAAAAATCTAACCACAACGTAAGCCAAAAACTTGGAACACAACAAACTAAAACAGACCTGTTAAAACTTCTACAGATCAAGACGCAGCTCTGATGGGCCGACACAAAAGCAAACAGACCTACTGGGATGCTTGTGCCCATTAATTGCTCTCATTTTCGCAGTACCTCTCCACATAGTTCAATGTGCAAAAGCTGTCCGTCATGCCCAGGGAGATGCGACCCCTCAATCCGGGGATGACTGGCAAAGTCACTGGCTATAGCATACAAAGCCCAGACATGTCCACATTGCTGGTGCAAAGTTTTGTTGCCATATTTGCACTGCTGAGCATCCAATTAACCTGTCCCGGCCGGAACCTGCACTTCTTTGTACCCAAGCCACTTGTTCCGGTCCTGCTCGCCTGCTTGTCCTACCCTGCACTCCTGCCCCCACTCTTCTGTGTGCATGTATGACTAATTTCCCTTGTCTACGACTCCTTCTGCACCATGACCACTACATCAACCTTCCTTCGCTGAATTTGGTTTCTAGTTGCCTGGAACCCTCAATAAATCCCCAGTCTCCTGCACCAGGGTCTCCTCTTACCCATACCACACACAAACTATTTAACATGGTTAATAATGTCACTCCCCTCTTATATACTTACTAACAAAGATTTTGCAAAATCCCGTGGTTTAAATGGCGACTTGGTATTCCGCGCATCTTACCCATGATGTCCAGGTAGTCCTCGGCTAGCACGATGGGCCCTCTGTCAATTGGCTTGCCAGACCCATTGAAGACGCGGCCTGAAAGGAAGACAATGGTGTATAAATGCTAGGCTAATGCTAATGCAAGGTACATGCACCCAAGTGCCAATCTAGATAGCAGCCTGCCCCCAGATGGCAGCAAAAAAAACCTGCACTTTCCCAAGAGTTAGTTTGATTGGTATTCATAGACTTGGTTTTATCAAGCTAGTATCGGGAAAATTCATTGTAGAGTCTTGAAGCACTTATGCAAGTCGCTCTGGCTAAAGGCGTCTGCCAAATGCTGTAAATGTAAATTTTGCCTTCTGTTCTGAGGACAGGCCACAAATGTCACTATATCAGAGGGCATGTGGCCGTGTCTACCTGCTCAGCTGACTCTGCTAACCTTTGACCCCCAGTACATTCCAGCAAAGCATGGATATGAACCATTTATATATAAAGCTGACATAATAGCAGAGGACCACATTCCACTTTACATTAACACTACATGTATATGTCTGTCCCAATAACAAACACGCATAAGTAAGTCAAATGCCAAAATACACACGCCTTGTTTTTCTTTACTAATCAGATATGCTATAAGTGTTACCTAAGCTAATTAGTAAAGAAAAAAAAACAGCACTGGTTCAGCAATTCAAGACGGTCACAGTCTAAAGCAAAATGCTATTTCTAAACCTGTGGTTAATCATCCCCTTGAGCTTAATGATTATCGGTTTACTTAGAAGCTGAGACACTCCATAGTCACCCCATAATTCAGTTTTTACATCAGTTGAGTAAAGTAAAATGGTGAGAGAAGGTGGAGGAAGAGCCTGAACACAGGTCTTACTGCGACGGGCTCATTGCAACATTAGATTCTGGTAAATCCTGTGTTTTTGTGATTGATCTCTTACAGAAGCATGGACTCTGCATGGGCCTCATTGCACGTGTACCCCTACATCTCTATCCACGTTCATAAATTTTAATTAAAGCTGTTACCCTACTCACTGATAAGGAACCCCAGAAAGGTCACATCAGCGTAAAGATCTTTTTATGGTGACCACAGAGAACAATTAGTGATGGTCGGCCATGGTACCAGTTCCCTGCACAGTGAATTATTCACCATGTCAACAAGGCAGAGGCACCATATTACCAAGCACGAGCACAGCAGCATCACCCAGACCCTCTTAATCAGGTCCCAATTTCACACGCCCCCCACACACATCTTACCCAGCATGTCCTCCGACACTGGGGTGCGTAGGATGTCCCCGGTGAACTCACAGGCTGTCTTCTTGGCGTCAATGCCAGATGTACCCTCAAACACCTGGGGGGTGGCAGAGTTACAGGGCTGTGTTAGAATCACAGGGGCCACACCAGCATCACATAGGTGTGCCAGAACCAGCAACACATCACTGCTAGTGGGGTAGCTCATAGTTTCCGTTGCTCTAATTAGATAGAAGACAATATTTCTATTAAACCTCACATTTGATGTCCATTTTTGAAGTACATGTGTGTATCTGCCCCTCCTGGAGCCGACACCTTATCATGGTAGAGGGGTTTGTGTGTTCCAATGATCCCAGGAGCTAAGTTGCCGGGGGCTTTATGCCCCTGGTAGGGTCACCCAAGGCAAACAGGTCCTGGGTGAGGAACCAGACAAAGTGCGGCTCATCA
>JABFDZ020000066.1:18816713-18830887 GCA_019775955.2 Pollimyrus isidori
AAGTAGCCGGGGAGAGGGAAGTCTGGGTTTCCCTGCTGAGACTGCTGCCCCTGCGACCCGACCTCGGATAAGCGGAACATGATGGATGGATGGATGGATGGATGTGTGTATCTGTTCAAAGAATGATTTCTATGGCCTGTGACGATTTAGCAGTGCTCCCCATTCATGAACTCAGGGAGCATCCTCACAGGTAGAGCAAGCCAATGTACTGGTTTCCAGAAGCCAGTACACTAGTAAACAGACTGGAGGGACGCTGCTGCAGGTAAGTAGCTTATGAGAGGCGTGGATAGACATGGCATCAGCTTCATCATAGTTTTGTTTAAAGGATTCTCCACAAGAGTAACGTAACTACAAAAAGACAAATGGCATTTAGAGAAGGAAAATGCTGACCCCTGCCAGTCACTGCGATGCACTGCTGCGGAAGGGATGTAGGCTGGTGGTTTACTGTCAGGGCACTAAGGTCAGACCTCCTGCGAGTTACAGCATGGGGAAACCCTGATGTGAAGGCTGTCTAGCTCAGTGATCCTCAGCAATGGGACAAAACACTTTGATTGGCGCTGTCCTTGGTCCCTACAAGCGGACATGCATCTTCTGCTCACCTGGACCACAGCTTTGCTGCCCATCACCTCCAACACCTGGCCACTGCGGCGGGTCCCATCTGGCAGGGTGAGGTGTACGATCTCTGCATACCTGGGGAACTGGACCATTAACAGAACATAAATAAGCAAGGGCCTGCATTCGAAACTGCATGAAATGCACAGTCCATCAGTAGCAGATGTCTTTTCCTCAGCAGCTGAAAGAAACCCGTCCTCCCTTGTTCAGAGCCCATGGCGCACCGAGAAACCTGTGCCAGCTGAGCTGCCGGTGGCCACTGGGACAGACACACACCTTTCAAGGTGTCTGGGGACACAGTACTATACTGTGACGTTGAAGACCCTGTGTGCAGGCTGTGAACCAATTTAAGCCTTCACAGAGGCTGACCGTTACAATTCAGCTGTCACAGTTTCTGCTTGTACTCTGTAGTCACAGGAAATAAGTGTTCAAATGTCATTCAGGTATGACTCTCCCACACAAAAACAACTCAGGAAGCGAAAAGTACCGCTTCAATGTTCATAGGGCCTCTGAGACACTCCAGACAGGCCTGTTCAGGAAGGAAGAGCTTGAACTCTGTGGTCTCTCAGGGGTTTATTTAAACCTCGCGGCCTGCATTAAAACCACTTCTTTAAGCAGATATTTCAAATCTTTGATTGTAGCTTACACAACCAGAGGCACAAATGTCTGTTCATTTATCTGCTTTCTAACAGTTAGTCTCTGACAGGTCACATGGTGACCAGAGACCTTCCAGATGCCACTGTGAATCTAATGACACAAAAGTGGCCCCCAGAAAAAGGGCAACGCATTTCAAACCCACACATAATTACTGCAGGCACCCACGTCCACAAACGCCCTTTCCATACTTACCTTGACATTATCCAGGATAACCAGGGGTCCATTTACGCCTGACACCGTAGAGTATGCTGGGAGGAAGGAGGGGAGAGAGAGAGAGAGTCACACCTCTGGGACATACAGATTTCACTAGAGGCCACCTTAGGAAATCCTGGGTCTCAACTGGGTCTGTTGAGCAGAGGCAACAGGCGGGCTACAGGTCTCGGGAAAATCCACAATGTCTGGGATTGGTTCACATGGACTAACAACTGAACTGCACCCCCTAACCTGGGGGAGCTCAGAAGTGAACCACTGTAAGCAGACGTCTATCTGTTGAGAAGGAGATCCCCCCTGCATCCCTCAGCAGCAGTGCCCTCCTCCAGACTGCTAAGTAGGTGGCTTCTGTCCTGTCAGCAGGCCCCAACACTGCTACCAGCAGAGCAGTGACTGTTTGGCTGCAACCGAAAGGCGGGGTAGGGGGACAGGCAGCTGCATTGTTGTGCACCAGAATGTCCGCCATGATTCAGCTTCACTCTGAATAGCTACAAACAGAGTAGGCAACTTGCACCTCAGTCAGCAGTAAACCCCAACACCCCCAATGGCCGCAGAGGGCAGGCTCAGTTAATTCCAGTAACTGTGTCAGATTTACATTAAAGCATTGTAAAGGTGACATCCTTCCGTGGTAAAGTACATTACAGCTGGAAATAAATTATTTCAGTCACTTAAAAATGGGGGAAAGAAAACATGAGAAGCAAGCACATTTGGTAGCCCATTTAAAGGAGGTGCGGAGAGGGGTGGAGGGACTCCGCACCCTGAGAGGCGTGGGGAACATGGGTGTGATCTTCAACTTTTGGGGTCTTTGGGAAAACATGAGCGCCGTTGACATGGGAGCCAATTTGAGGGTGTCTGTCAGCAGCCACTGGCACCCCCCTCCACCCAATGCTCACATCTGTGCCACAGAGGAGCCAGAAGGAGGCCATTGTTTGGTCTGGGCCTCCATCTCTCCCTGCTTTTTCTTTTTTTTGTGCAAACCGTCAATCTCTTGGCCAATATCAAAGGCGCAAGGGAAATTAGAAGAGAGCGGCTTTAACGCGCAGCTCTAAAGCTTAGCAGGGTGCATCCACCATGCCACTAATTAGGGAGCAGCCAACAAATAAGCTGTCAGCGCACAATCGCCATTTCCCACACACACCTGCATTCAGGCCCCATTACTGCAGTAGAAACTGACGGCCACTGGCCCAGCACAGGGCTTCTCCTTGCAGGGGGGTGGGGGATGGACCATTAGGCATGAATCAACAGACCACAGTGGATCTCAAGCACATCCGCAGCTAAGAGGCTAACATTAACACAGACGTGCGTACAGTATATGCACATGTGTATTTACTAACACTGATCGCATACACATGCTCATCCCTGTCCTACAGGAGGCGCTCTTTAATACATGATGCCACTGCCCTCACCATGGAGAACGACCTGATAACTGTTAGTTAATGACTCTTTTGGCAGTTGACGTGACACTTGCCAGACACAGAACCCTACAGGCACACCACCCTGCAAGGTATCCACTCCAACTGAAGTCCAGGATCAGGAAGCCTTCCCACACTTCCTCCAGGATCAGGCGCGTACCCCTGGAGCAACCATGCTGGTATGGGAGGGATCAGGTGACAAATAGCTGGCAGACAGATGCTATGCTCTAAACCCATTCCCCCAATAACGCTGGGAGGAGGTCTTAAGGAAGTAATGTGTCCCATTTTCTCTCCCCCCCCATTTAGAGGTGCGTCTTCTCTTGGCTTTGTTTATAAATGGGCTTAATAGCCACACTTAGCCTGCAAACAGCCCACGTTTCTAAAGAGACATGCACAGCGATTGGCTGCGAGTGGCGGTAACAAGGCAGTAAATAGCAGCCATATAATTGCAGAGCAACCTTTAAAAACCAGCAAAATGCACATGGCGCTTTAATGGAAAATATTTGGAAATTGAAATCTTTATGGAGCTCTGCATCAAGATACTGAAACAGTGAATGAGTCCACGGGGGCTTTCATCTGCAGAGGACTGTAGGCCAGAAATGTCCGGCTTCACCCTGAACATCACGAGGCGACTTGCCAGAACAACTGCCTACAGTACATCCATCAGGGGACTAAACAAATTAGAAGTTAAACATCAATTCAGGCAAAAATATTCACCAGCCTCGATATCTTCATTCAGATGGCAAGGAAAATGATAATCAGACGATAAGTCCCTCGGCACATTCCCGGGTGCAAATCACACACAAAAAGAGAGCGGCAGGAAGAATAGCACCCCCTTGGGCATCTTGAAAAGTACACTGGAGGGAGGGGGGCACAGAGAGAGGGGTTTCTCAAAATAAAATTAAGGGGAAAAAATGCTATACTTTCACATGGCATGAAGTAGCAACATTTTCTACTTGGGTTGAAAAAGCTTGCCCACCTCTTAGCTGAAGTAGGCAGCTCCCCAGGCTGGCCTGCCTCACAGAGTGGGTCACCGGCCACCCCACTGGGCCCCCGCGGTCCTTTGTCCACAGAGATGTTAATTGGTCCTAATCCGACACTAGAAGCTGTTTTGGTAGCCTGACCTCGCACCCTGAAGGAGACCTTGGTGTGAAACACTGGAGAGGCTATTCAGGCTGCAGTGAAAAGAGGCACTGAGCATTCCAACACATTTTAATTTCCCAACTGGAGGGGAAGGGGGCCAGGGGGGGCGCTGTCATTCTAACATTGAATGAAGTGCCACAAAGCGGCGATGAGGCACCGAGCACATTTACTCAGGGCCTCAGTGGGCTGTACAGGGCCCTCTCTCACCCGAGCTCAGGCCGGGAGTACTAATTGGCCAGCATCACTCTGGGGCTTGGCTGACCCTCACTGAACCTCGAGCGTTTTCCTGATCATCCTGAAAGCCATGCCGGCTCTCTGTGTATCTTACTGTCTGCTCTTTAAGGGAACACTCCACCCCCAATTTAGCAGCTCATACTTTAATCCTCTTGGAGCTGCAGGGCAGTATGAACAGCCCAGCAGGGTTCAGCCATGTGCTAGCCCGGAACCCAGGGCCTCCCTGGTCACGTAACTCTCAGAGGGGGAGTGTCCTGACCGCGCCTGCAAGCGGCAAACCCGACAGAGACTGAGACACGAATCTGTCACAGGGCCCAGCAGGATGACGCAGCATTACCCAAAGCCTACCTCCAAACAGAGTGCATGAGGACACAGTGAAACATCCTTACCTACTGCAGCGTAAAGTGCAACCAAATACAACAGGCCGATCAAAATTGCCTCCTATTTTGGTAAAAAAATACTACAGAAATAACGGTACATGCAATTCATGGTTTGGTACAAACCTCAATTTTGTGCCCACAGTTTGATGCAGTTTCTCCAGAGTAGAGAAAACAGAATCTGTTTTGGATTGATCTATTATTAAAACTATAAACTGCAAACAAGCATTCAGATGTCTCAGATTGGGCAGAAGTGTTTCCAGCAATATATACAAGTTCAGAATAGCAGAGCTGACAGTCAGCCTTGGTCTTATACTGTTTTATCCGGGGTTGGTGTAATTTCTTGGGACACTAAAATGTTCCCAAGCCACTGATCATGATTGAATGTAACCAGCATTAGCTGTAATCAACTGACAGCTACAAATAGCAGAATGTTTTCCGTGTTGAACAACTACTTTCGAAGGATCTGCCTATGTTAAATGATTTGTTTCATTTTGTGTACTGAACCAAAAATAATGTAACTGAATGGTACCTAGAGACGGGCAATCAACATTTTTTCAGTTCAGATCCAATTCCAATGCACAACTGCTGATACTGATACAGATTCCGATACAAGAGCTCTTTTTACTTTGTTATAATTTACATATTTTTTTAAGCTACATAACGTACTGTTCCACCTCGTTTGTTTTAAGCATTTTCGAGGCATTTGCAGTTCAACATGAATATCTTCAAAGCATGCAAGTATATATATAAGTGGTGAATGCTTAAAATTCTCCCATTGGCGCAGTTACACTTTTGCTGCGATAGCAGCCCCTCTTGTATCACAAGCTGCAGCGAGTTCGCAAAACAGTGTCTCCCAAATCATCCATTGCTTTGTTTTGTCTTCCAGTTGGGTGCGCTTTGTTAAATGGGATTGTGCATTAAATGCTATTCCCACCTCAAAACTTTGTTTTACATAGATTGCAAATTGCTGTGGTACTGGTTCCTGTTAAAAGCCTATAATAGTCCCAGATTGTCACGTCTTATCTTACGCTCCTCGTACTGTGAAGGGTATGATCATGACATCACAGCAGGCAGAAGACACTGTACTCATACCCACTGAGTAGCAAAAAAGACTGAGGGGCAGCAATAGCATTCAATTTGAAAAAACGGGGCACAAAAAAACACATGTAAAATGGGAAAGAACTGGCGTGCGAATGATTGCCAGAAACTAATTAAGTAAGTACAGGACGTGGATCGGTCATACATGACCGATACCTGATCCGTCAAATAGGTCTGGATCGGTGCCAATACTGATCCGAATATCGGTATTGATGCATCTCTAATGGTACCCAGAGAATACATGTACTGTTAGAGCCTAACACCATTATTTCATTTCTCAGAGAAAGAAATGACATTATTTATTCACTTGTTTTGTCGTTAGTTTTAACTTGGGGGTTTCCATACTTCACGCTGATCTTTTTTTTTTGTACTAATTTTCAACGTGAGTTTGCAGACATGCATGACCCAGCAGATGTGTATTTAGGCATCAGAGCAGGAAGCCCCAGAGGAACCATGTGAGGGGGGTGGAGGGGGGAGTCTGTATAGAGTGTCCAGTGATGCATTTTGCAAAACAGCTCAGCAGCATGGCCACCTCTAACGAGGTACTAATTACTCGGAGGTATCACGTGTCAAAGGATGAAAATGTCGATTAGCCCTATGCTGGGTGCCACAACTGATGCAGGGAGAGCTTTACCACATCGCCTGACAGAGCTCCAGGTGCCCACAGCTCCAGATTGGACCTCCCAGGGTGGAGCGAACACTCCACCAGCACGAACAGGGCCCTCCATGTCATTGGTTTGGGCCAGACAGTTAAGGTCCATAAGAGCCCATCCCAGCTGCCAGTGTCCCGAGATGCCCTTCACACCTTCACCTGAACTGGGCTTTCATCTTAACCCCAGCCACACTTCCACATGTAGCCCCCGTAATATGCGATATGGGTTCATTTACATACACAAACACAGTATTTCACAAAAGGGTAAGGAACACTGTGTTTTATGCCTTGACATGTTCTGGCTGCAAAGCCGCCAGGGGAAGGCGCTTCTCCATAATTTTTTTCCTCCATAGATATGCATGTCAGAGGGGCACGAATGCTGATCGACAATGAGGCCTTACTCCTAGGACCCAAAAGACAAGACATGCTCTGCCAGAGTCTGTGCCGAGTAAGACCACGGGGCGTTGGCAAGGAGAGGCCTCAGAAGCTGTGACCATGCATGTCCCGAATGTACGCAGGGCAAGCAGGCCAAACCCATGCTTGGCTAATTAGGACACAGTGCAGCCACATTTGATCATAAGCAGTATGGCACTTACTCCATGTAACTGGATGCAATTGTTGCAAGGCTTCGTTAATTTTTAATAAGTAAGATACTCACAGAAGGACAAAAACAGAAGAAAAACACAAAAATACTAACAAGATAACAAGACAGCTCCAAAGCGAAGAGGAAGACCTTGTCAAAATGAATCAAATAACCTTCAGTAACCCTGCATGGGATTTAAAACCAAGGTAAAATAAAAAGCCCTGAAACAGAGAAAACCAATTATGATGAGAGGCTCGTTCCCCAGGACAAGGCAGAAGCAGATTTATTTTGTAAATATAGCACTGAATTAAAGGCTGACAATGCTCATTCTTTACATAGCAGGGCTGCATCTGCAGTCAGAGACACATATAGTATAGTGCTATAAGTGCTGATAGCGAATGCTTCCTGACCATGTGTAGGAACACAAGTAAGCATTTCACTGCAATCAAATCCATGACCCAGCCAGACTGAAAGGCATAAGAGAAACAGCAGGAAGGGGGTAGCCAATGGGAGGAGACGGGCAAAGCAGGCCAGTGGTGGCCAATGGGGGGGCGGGTTGGCCAAAGAGGTGCAGCCTCACACCCAGCAGCATGAAAAATAAGGGCCAAGACTGATCCAACACTTGCACCCACTGCCTCCACACCAGCCCACAGCACTTTTAATAGCCACTACGCCCCGCAGGGACACTGTCCGCCATGACCACGATGCTCATAATGCCAGCAGCCCAGCCCACTGTTTCCCCACATGTCATGAGCCATATGGTCAGCTGTGCCACCACAGAGCCATCGTAAGCGGCATCTACTGGACTGTCCAACTCCTGCTCATACTCAAAGCGGGCTGTTCAGTATCAGCCCAGCTAATAAAGTGGCCTTTCCAAGGGGATGTGTGTAGACATGACACAGGTAAGTCTGTCATCCATGAAGGGTAATCAGCAAGGATAACAGAGCAGTGCGGGGACTTGACTGGCTGCTCCGATAAACAGCTCAAAATAATAAAACACAACGGGCCCATCCCTGAGTGAACAGAATTCACGGCTGGCTGCTCGGGACGCTCGCAAGGCGGCCCAATTCTGAACTCCAAGTCCATGCATAAGATTATGCCCAGGTCTTGGTCTCTCACAGCTCAAGCTTTTATTGAGCAATAACAACAGCAATATATGATGATGAGAGAGTGCCTCACCGGGTGGTAGGGAGGCAGTCTGTCAGACCCATATGGTGCCAGCATTCCCAACCACCCAGTCCAAACTGCTATCAGGTCCACTTTTGGACACACACTCTCAAGGCCACCTGTTCAAGTCTTGCTCCAAGACCTGAAGAAGTTTAAGTGGTATCTTTGTAAACGGCGAAAATTATCATTGAGAATAAGATTGTTACTAAGAAGCCAAAATCTAACCTGCCAATTGGAGGTTCTCTGTACTTCCCTAAACCCTGGAAAAATACAAAAACAAAAAAAGAACACCTTCCAAATCAAAGAAAAGCTACACTTAAGAAAAATTACATCAAGTTGAAATAAGCTGTGTTCTATTCTGAAGCTCTAGAACCCTATGTTTAAAACATGCACCACACTACAAGTTCTGCAAACGCTAAACTGTCAGGGTTTAAACATGCAGATTGCTGGGAAAGCAACAAGTCTCTGTTTCCATTTAAAACCATCTGCATTTCAGAAAGCAAAATGTGCATCTGCAGACAAGCAGGAGCACATGGGGGGTGTGGGGGGAAACGGGGACATTAGCATGAAACGGTTAACGAACTCCGTAAATGAGAAACTCATCAAACGCTTCCCACTGACATCCATGGGCTGTTTATTGCAGCAGCATCACCAAGATTCATTGTTTCCTCACAAAATGCGTTGCTTTGCTGAATATCCCCCCATCAAGTCCTAACATCTGGCCATGGGTAAAACAATGCAGCGCCATCAAGTGGGTTAATTGTCATTGTTGCATATGACATGAAAGAGACGAGGCTGGGGAGCAGAGCGAAAGGCTTGCATTGTGTTTACATCGCCGCGCTTCACTCGCTCCCCTCAGCCCCCCACCTCACAGAAAAACTCTGCGCCGTTACCCAGCGCCTTGGGGGATCGAGAGCAACACGCTCCTGACGTGGGGCCCAATCATGTTTCCACGGCGGCCAGCTCAAGCCCTCTCCTTCCTCCACAGCAGCAGCTTGGCTCTGCCTTGGGTGTTACGGAGGTAACAGCCCAATGTGAGACTGACATGTGTGTTAAAGCCAGCCCTCATTGATCTTGTGAATACCCACCATACTAAGAAACCTAAAAAGAATGCTGTCAGAATAACAGCAATGCATTCTGGACAGCCCTGTGACCCCCTTACCACATCTAACCCTTATTCCTCCCACTCCCCCCCAACCTCTACAATTTCTAGAATCACTGGATATAAATATGAATGCTAATAAATGTGTTTTACCTGTACTCTCTGAAATAATCTTTCCACACCAGTGGTGGCTAACTGATACAAAATCCCTAAAAAGCAAGCATTATATAATTTATAGCATTTTCAGGTTGTCAATTACCTATTTTGAGATTTCAAATTAAATGTAATTTAATGACTTAGTTATTTGTGTTCTTGGCCATGGAAAATGTGTTCAGAAAACCAGAAGCTGGAGTGAGATATGGAAATACAGGCAAATGGTTTACAATAGTAAATTTACTCTCTCTAATCTATTTAATAATTTTGTAATGGGACACGTGCATTATTATCCTGTACTTTTAAAATATAAAAGCAAGAAAATGGTTCAATAAGGGCCGATTGAACAATATACAGGACGGGTAAAAACTAATCACGACATTTCCCAAAAGACTTAATTGAGTCACTGTACAGACATCTCCCTTTTGCACAACAACAAAAGATGAACATTCATATTTACATTATATACAAAGGATTAGTAACAATCAACAATAACAGTATTTACAAATCAAACAAATGAACTCACATTCACATTGAACGGTTAAACATGGTTATTCGCGCTCTTTAAGTGGCACGATTCAAAACAAAATTTCCCCATGATGAATTTTGCCAGCCAGCTCCCAGACTACTACCGATGATTTTTGCCAGATGGGAAGACTGATGACAAAAAAAAAAATTTAAAACTATATTTTAAAATATTTTAAAAATTCTCAAACGCCACAGTTTCAGAATGTATCAAGTGTAGGTTTTCATTTTCTTCCATATAATGTTTTTTGTGAAGTAACAAGAGCCACAAAGCTCAAATACAGTAAATTAGAGGTGCCAGTAATAACTAGATTATCAGCACACCTAAGATATTAATGAGATGCATACTGTGATGCCAAAAAGTTAGTAACCTGTATAAATTTAGAGTGTTCTTATTTTTATTAAATTCAGTTTATTGGGCCACGACACAAGCTATTGTTTTGGAGTATCAGCAAGCAATAAGAATTGAAGTTGTGATGAGGAGGCAAACAGCTCATAAGGTCTTAAAAGAGAAGACGTTATGGATAAACAAGGCAAAAAGATGTTGGTGGTATTTTTATAGTTTAAAGTCCTACCTATTTTTAGTTCCCATTTTCGTTTCAGCGAGTTACAGTAATAACACTGGTCCCAACAAGCCTAACACACAAACACACCCACACAGACACTGTTAAGCAACACAGAATATGCCAAGATTCTAAACAAGAGGTGCTTTCACACTGCAGGATTTTTTTTCAGGGATCATAGCCTTTTTCCAGAACCTGGAACTTTTACCATGTTCACACTACAGGAACTCAGTCCAAATTATACAGTACAAGCTGAAAGTTTGGGCTCATCCTCGGATTTAAATAAATAAAGGTACACTGCTTTATTACAAACTTTTATTACAAAAACAGAGTACGAACATTTAAACCAAATGTAACTGACTAGTTTTGAAGTGTAATGCAACAAATTACTGTGCATTGTCAATGCGATTTAATAAATGCGTCTAACTGCACATTTAATCAAACCGACCACCCCTTTTCTCCCAGTAGCACAAACTCACAGCATACTTTCAAGCAATTTTTGAAAATTACTTGCGTCCAAACCCTCCCAGCACCTTCTCAAGCATGCAAACATTCCAGCCTCATTTGCTAGATGCTCATTTCTAACTTGTTGGTCTAACTCGTCCTGTGGATGGACTTTCATCTGTGCATAAGACCTGCTCCCAGTCCTACTCCAGTGTTTGTGTTGTTTAGCCTATAATAGTTTCTTTTCCTTATTAAACACAATGAAGTAAAGGTTTTCTGGCAGGAACTTGACCATGCAGTCCAGTTGCTCTCAGTCTTTGCTTGACTATATTAAGAGACACCAGTTTCCCTCTGTTTACATTAATCACACACCATTACAGACATCTTCTAATTTCTTTTACACATCACAACTACGCATAGATCTTCAGCCTTTGATGTCACTTTCCTTGCCCTAGACTGTTTCTGGTCACCATTGCTTCTTGTCAGTCAGTACTTTTCTCTGTAAACAATAGGTTACTCCATGCTTAGAAACATTTGACCTTCTGGCTATCTGACAATGAGAGAATGTTTCTTTACTCAAAATTTTGATTTTAGCCCTCTGGTCAATTGTTAGGCGTGCCTTTCTATCCATTACAAACATAAAAAGACAAATGAGGAGCAGACAGAGCATTAAACCTCCTACAAACTAATCTGCGACAAGACAGACAAGTGTCTATCTTTACTTAAGAAACAGTAAAGAAAGGCCAAGAGCCAATTCAGCATTTAGGGATGAAAGCAAGTTCAATTTGGGTCTGATGTGAAACATTATGTTTGTCCTCAAGCTGGGGAAAGACTGAACCTCAACTGTGTTACGAAGTTGGAGGACAAAGTGTTATGGTTTGGGGAATGTTTTACGCAGCAGGACTTGGCCCTGTTATACAGCTACATAGCAGAGTAAATGCAAATGTTTCCCTGAACCTTCTTCGACAACATGTGGTTCCCTCCCTGCGTTCACCCAATCAGCCAGTGATTTTCATACAGGACAACATCCCCCTACATACAGAAAAACGGGTAAAGCAGTTCAATAAAACTGTAAACACTGATATTATGAAATGGCCAACACAGAGTCCTGATCTAATCTCAATAGAAAACCTCTGGAAAATCCTTGGCAACAAAGATATGGCTAAGAAATCCAGTACAGTCCCTGAGCTGTGAAAGAGACTGCAAGAGCAGTGGAGCAAAATCACACCAGACCTGTGTGACAGACTAGTGATGTCCTGTGGCTGCAGATGAGCTGAAATCATTCAAAGCAATGGCCTGTATACTTCCTATTCATTTTTCATTGTTGTAACATGATGTAACAGAAAATTTAGATGCGTTCTTTCTTCATGCTACAGTCATTGCTATTCTCCAATTTTGATCACTGTTTTCTGCCAAAAAGTTTTGTTCAGTTTCCTTGGTTATTTTGTATAACACTGTTCTAGTAGCATGGTATAGCCACAGTGATAATTCCTTCAAATGTTGAGCAACGAAAATGACATTTCTGAAAAAAAAATCAAGTTTTCATAAATTGTTCTCTATTTTTTTTGTATATAGTAACCTCGGAACTCCAACGCTTCTTAACTCGACCAACTCGAACATCGAATGGGTCCGTTGAATTTTTTCAGCTTATACCTCAACCAAAATCTTGGAACTTGACTGTTCCTGCCAAAACTTGTATGGGCCAAGACGGACCAAATCTTAATGAACATTCTAATTGAAACTTGACAGAAACCTCGAAAAGAGGGCAAAACAAAACAGACCTGATAAACTTTATATGGATCCATATGCATCTTTGATGGGGTGAAACAAAGGCATACAGACCTACTGGGACACTGATGCCTATGAATCGCTCTCGGTCTCGCAATACCTCTCGACCAAGTTTGATGTGCGAAAGCTGTGTTCGGTGTGAATTTTTTGTGCTTTACAGCAATCATGCCCACTACTGCAGTGATATCATTAGTTAGGTATGTAAATAAGTTTAGATAAGCAATTATTTGGGGGTCTGGAATAAATTAAATTCATTTACATTATTTCTTATGGAGAAATTTGACTTGACCAGCCTTCTGGAAGTACCGGTAATTAACTTCATGTTCCAAGGTACCACTTTACTATACAAGAACAAATGTTCAGATTACAACTGAAGCTTGAAAGAAAATAAAATGCTTAATGTCACACTGCGTAAATGGTATAGTGCAAATCCATATCATAAGGCACAATCACATCGGTAACTATGGTACAGGTGTACTGCTCACCCCTACTCTCTATACACTCATACACTATACCCATTAAAATAACATCAAATTGATCAGAAATACTGTGTAGACATTGTAAATGACTATCATAGCTGGAAACTGCTGTTTTTTATGGAATATGTACATAGGTATCCAGAGGTCCATTATCAGCAACAATTAGTCCTGTGTTCCAGTGGAATGCCGTGCTTGCCAATTGCATAATTTCAAAAGGTTAACTGATCATTAGAAAACCCATTTGCAATTATATTAGCACAGATGAAAGTTGATGAAAGATGAAAGCAATAAAATGGGCCTTCTTTGGACTAGTTGAATATCTAGACCATCAGCAATTGTGGGTTGGATTACAAGCTCAAAAAGGTCAGAAAAAAAGATTTTTTCTTCTCAAACTCCGCAGTCTATTCTTGTTCTGAGAAATGAAGGCTATTCCATGTGAGAAACTGCCAGGAAACTGAAGAAGATCTCATACAATGCTGTGTAGTTCCTTCACGGAGGAGTGCAAACTGGCTCTAACCACAATAGAAAGAGGAGAGGGAGGCCCTGGTGCACAACTGAGGGAAAGGATAAATATATTGTACAGTGTGTAGTTTGTGAAACCGAAGCCTCATAGGTCCTCAACTGGCAGCTTCATTAAATAGTACCTGCAAAAGACCAGTCTTAACGTCAACAGTGAACTCCGGGTGCTGGTCATTTTGGCAGAATTGCAAAGAAAAAAAAACATTTTAGAACAGCTAATAAAAAAAAGAGATTGAGATGGGCAAATGAGCACAGTCAAAGGACAGAGGAAGATCGGGGAAAAAAGTGCTATGGATGAACAAATCTAAATTTAAGGTGTGCGGATCACTAAGACTAGGGGTGTCCAAAGTCCGGCCCGCGGGCCAATCACGGCCCATGGCCAGATTTCATACGGCCCGCAGCTTCGGTCTCATAATGTGTTATTTATGGCCCGCTAGCTCTGTCAGAATAAAT
>JABFDZ020000066.1:18840462-18852984 GCA_019775955.2 Pollimyrus isidori
ATCCCACAAATCTCCATCAACTGCAAGATGCTATCCTATCAATGTGGGCCAACATTTCTAAAGAATGCTTTCAGCACTTTGTTGAATCAATGCCACGTAGAATTAAGGCAGTTCTGAAGGCAAAAGAGGGTTAAACACCATATTAGTATGGTGTTCCTAATAATCATTTAGGTGAGTGTACACCCACAAATTTTGTAGAACCAAAAAAATTGTAATCTTAGAATAACTTGAAATTCATAATGTTACATTTAACCTACAGCTGTTACTGACTATAGGATAAATAGGGCAAATGGGGTAAACTGTAACATTTTACTCTATGTATTTGAGACTAAACCATTCATTGTCTCTTTGTGACACAGAGAAAACCCATGCCAAGTAATGGAAGAGACATGCAGGTAGTTTTTTTTTTTTTTTACACGATTCCATAAATGAGCTCCAAGGTACAGACAAAAATGTGAAAAAAAACTTTACAACCATCTCCGATCGCCCCTATGTTTAAACCTGAATGTGTGTTTTTTTTGTAGCATTTAAACACAAAACAAACTGGATAAAATAAGAAGTGTATTTTTTTCTTAATGGCTTCCAAGGCAATAAAGATCTTGTCCCAACATTACCCCTGATCAGCCGTTTCTGGTTGTTGTCATTAATCTTTTGTATTAAGTCCACGTTTCAGTTCGTTTCCCCAGTCAGGTCATTGGGTGCATTCAACTTGCTTACAGCGCTGGCTTGAAGCAACACATTCTGACCCTGACACAATGCATTATGGTTAGATACATTGCAACCTCTCACCCAGCTGCACAAACTGGAACCACCTCCGTGATGACACAACTTTGCCTTTATTGGCTAAAGAGTTTAGTTACCTGCATGACGTTTGTATCCCAGGCAGTTCCAATGCGTAATCTATGTCTCACAAATATCACGTAAGGCAGTGAGAACTGGTTTTCAGTTAATTTACCCCATAAAATAAAGTTTAAATAAATGACATAAATGCTCTAATAGTAAACATAAAATTTAGTGGTTTATTTATTGTTAGTTACTGTAATGTTTCGCTGCTTTATTTGGTTAATTGTCCAGTCTGCGAAGAAGGCATTCAAGTAAGAATTGCATTGTAGTGTGAGTCATTTCCTGGCGTTCACAGTTCAACTTCTGATATTCACATCAAGTTCTAGGTAAAACTGGTTAGTTCGACTTAAGAAATTTGAGTTCTAGTGAGTTTGAGAACCGAGGTACCACTGTATATTTTTAATAATTTAAAGTTTACTTCTGTTGTTTACTGTGGCTTTACATGTATTACAAATTGCAAGCTTTCTGTCGTCTTCATTCATAGAGAAGTGTGGCTGCGAGGCTATATAAAAGTCTCAGATTTCAAGCACTTTCAGACTGTTACACATACAATGTGTCTGCAAAGTTTGAAAAAGATCAGTAACATAATATCAGATTTACTGTGTTCAGAAGACCAAGCATCATCTTCAACTGTTCTGTCTGATGAATACAATAAAAACCTCCATAGCATTTTTGACACCTGCATCAGCAAAAGATCTACTGGCAAGGTCACTGTCAGTCAAGGAACACCACTGGTTACATGCCAGCTTCTGGTACTCACCCCCCCCCCCAACCCTGTCTCTAACTGGAATACCTGTACAGGCTATAATATATTTATTTTGACTGGATGGAGGGGGAGAGGGAAAAAACGTTACACATTCTCACAGAGCATCTGCACACTCACTAATCAATCTTTATCAAATGCCTATTAAATGCTCGATCGCAGAGGCGACTCCAGAGCGCTGAGCCCTCTGTCCACTAAATGAACAAAATGGCACAATCACTCATGAGCACATTTAAAAGGGCCTTGAAAGCGGCCCGAGCAGTTACAGCGTGAACTCACAATACCAGCTGGATCTTCCCTTCCTTCGGAGGATCCAACTCCTCCATTTAGTAATTTTTCCCAAGGTGCTGAGAGGCTTTTAGTCTCTACTTTTCCAGCACTTTCAAGAAAAAAAACACCATGTCTTTTGCACTCCGTTTGAAGCACAGATTAATGAGATGGACAGTAACAGCCATCTACTATAAACTAGGGGGGAAAAAAAAACAGACATATCCCTCTTTACAGAGGGGGTATGGGTACAGACAAGGGATGGGAAAGGGGGGTGAGAGAGACCCTAAAACCCAGAGAGCCAACACCCATGGGAGGAGGGAGGATGGCACCACATGCTGCATCCATGGAAACGACTAATTCCCTGATGCCACTCTGTCATAGACATTCGAGCAGCTGTACCAACAGAAAGAAAGATCTTCTCTGTCAAACCAGTGTTTTGTAAGGGGAGTTAGAAACTGGTGTCAGCATATCAGACAGCATGTCAGACAGCATGTCAGACAGCATGTCAGATGTGTACAGTGGGCCAGGCACCCACCAGCCAAAGAAATAACTGAAAAACCAACTTGCCCAATCAGTAATCCGTAAAGAGCCGCAAGAATATTTGAAAACTTAAAAACTATAGAAAGCTCGAAAACACATTTAGCTGTTCCCTTTGTTAGCTGCACTGATAGACATTTCTGTAAATTTTACAGTTAATTACTGTATGAGTCAGTATGATACAGTAAGTCCTCTTGCCAGTAAACAACTGTAATATCCAATGCATTAAGGGAATTTTCAGTGACGTCAAACACCATATACAGTGCGTGTGTCCAAAAATCGCTCACTTGCGTCATTGCACTGAGATGTAGTGCATAGTGCACACTGCGCACTTCCTTCTGTAGTGCACACTACAACGGGCAAGCGCTGTCCTAAATGGAACACTAACGTTTTGCACTTACCGGAAGTGACGGACTAACATTTGATCGCGGTTCTCCAGTGCGCCAAAATATCTGCGGTGTTTTGTTTATAATGAAATTCCTTGTGGTTTTATTTGCTTTTGTTTGCCCCCTACTACACCCCACCTGGAAACTGCGTTGCATTCAACGTCGACACAGGATCCTTCTCCTGTTGGCTGAACATGAGATGGTACACAACCTACTGAACTCTGAAAACTTTCTGAAAGTGCCTTTCCTTCCACTACGTAGTCAAAATGGCTTCCGTTTAGTGCGAGTAGTGTCCATCGTTCTGCACTGCGTTTTCTGTGCACCATCTGGGTACTTTCAGTGCACTGAATTTTAGCTTAGCTGTCAGTGTGAATGCACTATGCCCTAAAAATCACACACTAAAAGTGCGCAATTTCAGACACACCCAGTGTCTTTTTAAAAAATATTTTTGTATTTTTCAAAATATAAGTTGTAGTTTTATAACTGTAGTTACCTTAACGGCTCGTTTGGTGCCAATGCGTCATTTTGCTTCTTTCTGGCACAGAGTTGTTTCTGTCTTTTTTCAGTTACATTTAGTTTTAGATTAGGAACTCTTTTTGACCTTTGGTTTAGATTAGGAACCAACACAGGAGTGGCATGGGTTTTACCAGGGATGGAGCTTTTCCAGACAAAACAGTGGAAGCAACCCATGGTGAATACAGACATCCCAGTAATGGACATACATGTCAATGAAGATTTTTATTGCTGAGAGGTCACCGACTGAAAAAGAGACAGACAAACAGGGCATAAAATACTGGATGTAAATCACTGTTGTTAAATCTGTGTGCCTGAATTTAACTGAGTAACAAATTAGCAACATATTTACAATGAAAGTAAACAGAGTTGGCAAAGGTGACAAATTAGTCAGCTGAACTAAAATAAGTTATTTTGTAAAACGCCGAGTGCAGCTGACAATAACAAAGCTAGCCATTGCAATATTCAAACACTGGGTTCCAGCTAGAGGGACAATGGTGATTCTCATTAGCAGGCAGCAGGATAGAGATCAATAATGGTCCAAATTTAATTTATATGATCATTCCATCTGTATTGCACAGGAGAAGACAGTTAAAAATATATATAGCTGTAATGTTTGCAGCTATTTCACTGCTAAAACTTCTTGTGATCAAGCAAAAGCTCATAGCAACTTGCCTAACTACAGGTTTTCATGTGGCATAGAACAGTGTCCTGGCAATTTCAGGACATTCTCTGCATTAAAGTGCCACATGCACAGAAATCACACAATTGCTGTGTCAACATATGAGAATACTGGTAAACAGAAATGCAGTGTTCAAGGATGTGATTATGTGGCTCATAATTTGTCCTTGCTGTGTGTTAAATGAAGATTGCACATGGCAAAACCGGATTTGAGCCCTGAGACGTATCTGAAGAATTTGACAATTTTATTTAAAACTGCAAGCCAAACTTCTTTTGCCAGCCAGTACAGTGAATTTTTTTTCAGGAGATCCATATCAACAAGTTCTTAAAAACATTGAGGGGAAACTGACAGGGTTACACATTACTAAGGATGAAACACAGAAAATATTTAAGGCACTTGAACAAGAGAATCTTAACTATTTACAACAAAGGTATTTTGAGATGAGATAGAACAAGAAAAACATATTGCAAGGAAAATTTTGATTATGTTCCACCTGCTGAGATGTACCTAGGGAAAAATACCAGTGGAAAGTATGTGCTTGTGAAAGAAACACTTGCTACCTTGTTTAGGCAGTCCACTGTAAAAGACCAGTATGCAGTCTAAATTACATGTGCAGAGTGATATGGTTTTAAATGTTAATGATGGCAGAAACTTTCAAGAAAATGCAATTTTACAAGGTCCACCATCTTCTGTGTCAGTTATTCTGTACCTGAATGCCTTTGTGGTGACAAACCCCAAATACACATTTTCTTTTGCTCTGAGCTGCAACCAGCCATGTAGACAGTCTAATTTTTAAATCAGGAATTTACCACCCACCACATTGGAACATGAGTTTAGCCAGTGAGTGAAGTCATTTAAATAAATTTTTGTGTTTGCATATTTGTTATTGTTGCAGTGGTCTAGTGGCTTACCACCACCACTGTGCCTTGTGTTTCCCAGTTATTTCAGTTAAAGTGTCCTGTTGTGGTTTTCGGAGTATTTCTTGTATCACGTTATACTACACCATTTTTCATTTCATAGCATACACATTGGTTCCAGATGAGTCTCTGTGGTTAATGCTAATCAGAATCTGCATTGGCCCTGAAATATCGACCCCTAACTCTGATAGAAACAGATACTCTTTTTCACAAAACGCAGTAATAGAAACATTTAATTATTTTTACAACTGATGTATTGAATCCTGATATTCATCATATATTAAATGTGTTCTGTTTTTCCACATGAATTTTCTCTTGCCTATGGATTTTTGGTGAGGATTAATCCAGAAGATGGAACAAAATCCACTATAAAAACTGGCATGAATCGTAAAGCAGGAGAGATGGTGAAGAGGAAGACAACAGTCATCAATAACAGAGTGTTATCCTTTCTTCACCACCTAACAGAGTTTGAGTGGAAGAACTTGGATCAAACAGTACACACAGTTACAAATGTATTAGGGACACGATGTTAAAACATTCAGTTTTTGTTAACTATTTTACATGGGAATTGGCTCAATTTGTCTCAATTTATAATTTTGCAGGATGACGTTTCCGCTGTTAGTGAACTGTATGTTGTACTAATGTTTTTTTCTGTTATTTATTCTGTATATTAAACGTAAACATAAAGGTAAACAAAGTGTGAATACTGTTGTCAGCTTTTGCACAATGCCTTTCTTCAAATTTAAAGTACACATGTGGCACTGAACACACATTTTTTATGTGAATGTTCATGTGTTGTCCTATTTTGTGTGTTTCTGAAAAATATCATTTGAAATTGCATTTAACTGTAAAGTTCTCTAAGCATTTGCAATGTTTTAAATAAAGATTTTTGATGTTTTGTAATAGTTGTGTGTTTGGATTGAATGCCTTTAGTAATTTTGCAAAATAAAAATATTTTTATACATTATTCATTTATCAAATCCAATAATATACAGAAAAAAATAAACAGTGTAGTACTGTATTGGATTGCGGTAGTGTACTATTAAAATCATTCTTACAGTAACAGTACTGTATTATATACAGCAACATTTAGTTTTAAGTAAATTACACTTATAGTACTGTTAATAATTACAGTGACTTAGGGTGCTTTTACACTGCACCAGGTACCGTACTTTCGGTACTTCCATAAAGTACCGAAAGTATGGTACTACTTTCATGTCGGTTATCCACTGGCGTAAAAACTGGTACTGGCACCAAAAGACATCATAAGCGATCTCCCCTGACTGTCATCATCACAAAGTGTGACGCAGTATTTCTTTTGCTGATGTTATTGTTATAATGTTATTATGATCCTTCATTTTCCGGTAGTCCTGTTTAAGTGTTTTTTATTTTCAAGTGGCATTGTTCGGTGTTTTGTGTGTGCCCCATTTCTTCCAAGCGGCTGGCTATTACAGCAAATACTTTTTTATTCCGAGTCATGTCATTCAAATCCTGCTGGATCTGTTCATCCGACTATACAGCAATTAAAGCCTGTGTTTCCTCGTTTGACCATCCATCCATTTTACTTTTTTATATTTTTGGTTTTGACTGCCTTTTACATCATTTTGCGCTGTTCACTGTGTGTATTTTGTGTTTCAGCGGCAGGCTATTTGCATAACCATTCGACAGCAAATACGTTTGTAAGTCCCACCCCAAAGGCCCGAAGTACCAAAGTACCAAAGAAGTACCCCAGCTGGCTTGGCACTTTTGGTACTGGTACTAGACCAGAAGTCAATGGAAACTGAAAGTACTGTACTTTGTGCAGTGGAAAAGCACCCTTACTGGCGACAGTGTTGTGAGTAAGTTACTGTAAAATCTCTTTTCAGTGTCTAACAGTGTGTGAGTGAGTGTGTCCTTGCATGAAACATTAAAGCATTACTTAAAATACTGACACAGAAGGTGGAAACGTTTTTTTTTTTTTTTTAAATGACAACACAGGCATGTCAGATCGTCACAAAGTCTAATCATGTTAAACCATTCGCAGCATGATGGCCATCTTTCCAGCTGTGCATAACCACTTCCTCTTTGACTGTCTCCCCCACCATACACCCGAGATTGGCTGAGTAGAGAAACCCAGAAGCTGACCGAATATGGACACGCCACAGCAGTAACTGGCCTCACAGACTTAATTCCATTGGTTTTTGGTACCTTATGGTACATTGTCTACAGTAATAAACAGAATTTGTGGTTTGCTTTAGGAAAAGAATATAACAAAGAAGTAATATAAAAAAAAAATAATGCCAGGATTGTCATAAATGCTCGGAATGTTTCAGTTTTCTGAATATTTCATCACCGTCAATGATACTGACCAACTACATCCATAATTTGCAATGCTCAACTTATTCACTGAAGTTTTACACAAACAGTTGCACTGGATGTGGGAGGATGGGCTATGAGTTTCTGCTCAACACAGACCATGGAATTTCATTGTGATGAAGTATTCAAAAATAACTGAACTAACAACTTCTTCACTGAGGGACTATCGCACACAGTATTACATCCTCCCCCCCCCCATCTCACTGGCCTGCCTGGGCACCATTTTGTTACCTTGAGCTGTCCTTCAGACACCCTCACCCCAAATGCCCCAAAAAAGTCAGTCCCCAAAAGACACCATACACCAACCTCATTGTTTCAGTGTCTCCTTTAGATTTACAACTTGCTTATCCAAGTGTTCTTCCTCAGCTCCAACCTACATACATGACCAATACTGATCTACATTAAGTTACAACTTAACAGCTGTCATCTTCATCAGAGGATCTGGTTTGAACAGCCATAGCCATCTCAGAATCCTTCTCAAACACACGAATAAATATCCATCTTCAAATCTTACAATACTGCTGATGACTTCAAATTCTGAACATTATCTAAGCTCCCAATGGACAGCAGCCTACTAACGCAAAAGGGGGTAGAAAGGGTATACGTGCTGTCTGATCCTGCCAAGCATGCTGGTTTCGGCAGTGCCTCCACAAACTGTTTTTCATGAACACAGCACCATTGCTGCAAATGATGGGAAAGTCTTTCACCTTTTGCTGCTACACAATGATGGACAGGGCAAAAAAAGGGTAGCCAGAATCTGAAGCACGGGTGCTGCTGGGCCAGAGCCAGACCTGTTTTAACACGTTGGTGAGGAAATGCTTCCCCGTTCACCTGGTACCACAATGTCATTAAAACCTGTAGCAAACAGGTTTTTCACAAACACTGTTCTTTGGCTGAATATGATGGGAAAGTCATTAAAACGTGTAGTAAAACAGAAGCAACCCACTAAGAGCTCCTGTTCAGGCTGACAGCACCACCTGGCTATATTTATGTCCTTCTTTGTTGTGTTGGCTGTTTCTCAAAACCACAGTAAGTATGATACAGAAAACCTACCTGGTATGTTTGTTGTTAAATATTTAGTCATCTGAAGCTAAGCATCAAACCTGATTACCAGGAAAATTGCTACATTATACATTTGAAGCTAGTCAGAGGTTACTAGGATTAAGACTGGGAAGCACATGTTTACCACAGCCTAGTCGACGTTATATAACTGCTTATTAACATGTGCTCTTGATTGCGGGTGCTCTGCCCAAATTTACTGTTGGTCAGATGGACATTTCCAGTATAAACGCCTGTAATCCTGGGTGAAAGACTAAAAAGACCAAAGACCCCTTCCCTAATCTCAATCCGTGTGAACGTCAGGTTTTATGTTTATGAAACTATTTATCAGGACAGCCATCAGATGTAACGATGGTAAAGTGAGGGAGTTTGGGCGGATCGGTAAACATAAATACCTAACATGCGGGTCTCCCGTGGTCCTCACGTGACATCACATGACCCGCAAATTACTCGGCGGATCGACGTTAGTAAAGAGTGATTATTCTGCGTATCTAACAGTCACAGAATGTCCAGAGACGTCCACCGCACATAAACGAAGTATACGCTAAATCTGACACCATGAAACACGCAAAAGCATAAATGTCACCTTCAATGACTTCACCTGACAGCCGTCGTAATGAGGTGCACCCATCACTCACTGCCGGAGACACATCAAACATTCACCTACTCATCTAACTGGATTAACACGCAACACCCGGCAGTACCATACAGTAATTCAATTCGACTCAAGTGAATTTTATAATTTCACAACATGGTCGCTCCAAGGCGGCAGAGAAAGTGTGTGTGGCAATCAATTATTAATTCTAACGTCAAGGGGATCCGAAGCGACTAGCGGCTAACAAGCAATGTCCGTTTCTGAGGATTAAAACTGTGCTCTCCCTTTGCATTGGCTACATAAGCGGCTGGTAAATGCGGATTAAAAAACGTCTCTCACTCACAGAAAAATAAAAGAGTAACCTTAAGTCAAAGCACGCAACACAACAACCAGAAAGTGATCCAGCAACCTACTGAGCCTTGGCTGCGAGATGTAATTTCGAATCACGGCTTGAGTGTGCTGCCTGGCCGCGGCTTCAGGTCCGTTCAGGTCCGCCATCCGAGTCTCCACCATCATCGCCATCGATTAACGAGCAAAAAATACGTCAAACCACCAGCAGAACTAGCGAAGTGGACAGCGGAGTCATATGACATTCCCAAACGGAAGAGGAAGTGAACTGCAGAGCGTCAGTCGCAACGTCACGTCCTGTCACTGCAGTTTCAGGCGGAAAATAATTTTGGGTTTTCGTTTGCAGTACAATAACCATAATAACGCAAATATACTATTAATATGTTCTAAAATCATTTAATATTTATATTTGTTTTTCGTAAGACATGTATTCTAGCTTCGTATTAGTAATGCACCTGTGTAAACGGTGTTCATCAATGATTGCTATTGTACTTTCTTGTCAGGATCTATGATAAAGCTGCAATACGTGTTGAACTTGTATAATTAATATTTTATTTTCTCTGATGATATAGGGTGATTTCCATTCATTCATAATTTATGAAAATGCATGTTATTAATAACAATAAATAGTTATATAATTCGGTAAATATCTGTTCCAGTTCATAGAAATAATTACAGCAGACAGCATATTATGCAACACTGGAAATCTCGCTATGCATGTTGTAAGAACAACATTGACGTTTCACGCATAATCATTTAAGACAGTTGCTCATTGTTAGTCTTTGTACTTAAACAAAATATCCCAGTTAAGACAAATCTCTGTCATAGTGATGCTCAGACCTAGTATTGTGTTTTGCTTTAAACAGGCCATAATATACATTTAGTCACGATGCATTCAGTGCATTTTGCAAGGATCCCTCCTGGCCGTGACTGTATACGTAATATACCAAACATTAAGGCTTAAAGTGTTCAACTCCTACGATCCACTACAATCCACCCCAATCTGATCCTGTAAAGACACCTAGTGGTTTCCCATTGGCTACAGTGACTCATTACTTTCGGGATCTCATGTGAGCTGTAGTGTGTCTATCAGTCTCTCAGTTGCAGGTGCCTGTTTAAAAAAAGCACAAAGCTGTGCTTTTGGAAAATGACTTTCCAGTGTAAATCTCCTTAGGCAGCTGAAATTCAGAGGCCTGCTGAGTTTAACAATTTAAAACTTACTTTCAGTTGCTGATGAGATAAAAGGGGAAATCTGGATTAAAACTGAAACCTTGTGCTTAGATCATTTTCATAAGGAAATGTCATAAACTGCTAAGATAAGATTTATTTATTTTTTTGCATTTCACAGCATGAAAAAGTCTTTCTACCTTTGGATGCAGCTCCTTGTCAACTGTGTAATTTTTGTTCTGACAGGCAGACAATGGCCACTGCCCACGACATTGCTTGACCTTGAGAATACCAGTGCTCTATAATGGTTTGGGGTGTTGAATCCACATAAAGACTGCATGTGGCACTCGTGTCCAAGAGAGTGCATTACCACCTCTGTTGAGTGACTTGTAAAATGGTCTGATTATACGTATTTTTCAAAAAAATAAAAGCCACTCATTTCTGTTTTCCCCATTTTGTAACTCTGATCCCCACGTCACTCGCCACAGCACGCCCAGCACAATGGGTGGCGAGTGAGGGACTGGGGGTGGTTTTGCACCCCTACACACTGGCTCTCCAGCTTAAATGCGACAGCAAGGAGGGCACTCCAAGCTGGAGTGGGCAGTGCTGCTGTGCCTGGGACTGTCAGTGTGGCCAGATCCTGCTGTCCTTGGAGGGCCCATTCAGCCATTTCAGGCCGTGTGGAAAAAATAGCAAATTAATGCCACTGAAGAGCTTCCACCAACAGAAGTGAGACACTCGTTGTAAAAATATCAGTCTTTTTTTAAGTGTCTTTTACATTGAGTTAAAAAGAGATCAAGTAATTTTGCCCACTGATAACACATGTGCTATTCATATGTTTCAGCTGGAGCCCCTGCAGTTGTGGACAGCTATTTCCTCCCAAAAAGGACATGCTTTTATGTTATTTTACCTATAGTGAGGTTAAGGGTTCCTGAGGCACAGGGCTCTCATGACTACCCGTCACCAATAAAAACAGAGCATACTTGGTTCTGCACATTTTCACCTTTTGTCACCTGCCTCATTGTGTACAGATCTATTTGAAATTTGTAATTGTAATTCACTGATGAGCAGGAAGACCGGAATTGAGGGATTTGGCATCCAATCAAAAAAAGAGGTTGCCTCACAGTCACAGCAAATATTACATCCCTGATTGGAACATCAATAAGCCAATTGTAGATGGTAAAACTTTAGTTATAGTTTTTATATCATTTTTTACCTGTCTGGCTATTGCCACTGAAGACAATAAAGACCTGTAATGCCTTTCCAGGTTTAAGAAGAGGGTACACCATGATTCTTACTGCTAATCCATTTACTTTCATCAGAGATACTGGAACTGAAATGGTTTAAATTAATGCCCTTCATTCAGTGATTGAGTATACAACTAACCCTTATCTTGACATGAAAACAATGTACACGTTTAAACTCACATTGATATGAGGACCCCAAAAGCACATGGTTTATGCGTGAACGTTGTTACTGCCAAAGCCATCCATTTTTGAATTAGGCTTGTGCTACTATGACTTATCATTCAGCTGATGTTCACTGAGACAAGCTGGTTCTTCAGAGATGTTGTGCTCTTACCAAGTCTTTGATAGCAATGAAACTAATAGGTGTAATAAGATGTGTTAACCTGCAAAAGCATCCAGCATTGTAGCACCAGCACTCCATTGTCTTAAAGTATGTGGACTGCTTTGGGATCTCTTATTCAGCAGAGGTAATCATTGCTTGGTTGGGCTGGGGAGAGGGGGGTGCTGGAAATATATAATCAGTTACTCAGCTAATGAATCCAGATTAACCAGCACTTGAAGTTCACTGTAACTAATTAATTAATAGAAGGCCAAGATTATATCCAGGATTGTCATTGAGCAGCTAATCCAGTCCTTGAACAGGAAGGATATCTGTTTTGCCATGGAGTCATTACTGTCAGTATTATGTAAAAGTATAAAAAGGAAGAGTGCAGCAGAAAAAACACAGAGAGCACACAGACCTCTCTTTCTGCTTGGGTTAGTCATGTGACATGGACAAATATGTTGGTGGTCTCAAGGTTCTGTGGAGCGGCGGGCCCGTGGGGGCGGGGGGGGGGGGGG
>JABFDZ020000066.1:18853750-18868757 GCA_019775955.2 Pollimyrus isidori
ACACACACACACATATATATATATATATATATATATATATATATATATATATACAATGACATCTCCAATGGAACAAAACCACCTAGTCATATACAGTGGTAATTGCTTATAGTGAAATTAGTCTGGGTGAAATCCATCATTATAAGCAAAAAATCGTTATAACCTTTTTTTCAATTTTCTTTATGTCTTAAACGAATAAATATAAAAATGTAATTACATACATCTGAGGTAATAAAATAGACAGTATCCCTATACAACAATTACAAATTGTAATTTCACTGCTGCATCTCATTGGCTTGTTTTTGGCAGTTTATCATAAACTTTGATGATATATTTGATACTGAGAGAAAATGACTCCTTTTTCCCATTATGTTTTCTGGCCACACAGCAGGTAGCTAGCTAGAAGCAGACAGGTTTACTACCAGGCAAAGTAGGGCTATCAAAGTAAATTAAAAAAAGAAAGAATGAAAATAAAAATAATGTTGTTTTAATTTTTTCCATCTGTTGTCATGTATAAAAAGACCCAAAATGAACATTGTAAGTGAACTACTTTATTATTAAAAGTAAACTATTTAAACAGTATATACACAGAAATGAGTTTCTTCCAAGCTTTTTGATTGATGTAAGTGGTTGATCACTATAAATATGATCACTATAAGCAGTTTCCTGTATTTCTGTTCATGAGATGTTGTGCATAGATTTCACCAGCACATACTGGCCTCTCATTAACCAATCCCCATGGTTATTGCAGGCAAGCGTGTGCATGAGAACCGATGTCATCCATAGTGACTAAGTCTTACTCTTAGCTTAGGAACTGGCTCTTTTCCTAACTGAAAGTTGCTCTCAGCCACTTTCTGGATAGGTTTTAGGAGAAAAAACTCATAGTGAAAAATTTTCAGTCGATTTAGGAATATACTCTTCGAGGTGAAATAAAATTCTTTGTGAATTCAGGCCAATATCCAGATAAACATCCTTAAATTTCATTGTTGCAATAGGTTTTTAATTTCGCTGTAGAATGTCTTGTTCTTCCCATTTTCACACAAAAAAACAGTTTCATAAAAAAGTCAAGCTTGATTCTGGTTAGAATTTAATATATATATTTTGATTAATAACAAACTAAGATGATATGATAACCTAACAGAAGATTTTATTGAACTCACATGGGAGAAATGTACTTCTTGCAACAGCCAAAAAATCAAATAGCAATAGAAAAGGAAAAACAAACCCATACTATAGCAAAAAAGATAGAAATAAATAAGAAGAAAATTATGATAAATTTGTGCATTCAATTACACATATCCCAGATGTGATGTGGATGATGGTACAGATGAATGATACATATACAGTTATTGCACCAAGTGAAAATAAATGTTAATTAATAAATTAATAATTGGTGTAAATAATATGGAATAATAGTGTAAATAATCACTTTTTGAAAATCCAGAGAGTGAAAATTCCAAAGTATGAAGATTTTCCATTAACTGATTCAAATTTCACCTGATTTGTTCATTGATGACCCTAATAGTTACCAGCAGAGTTTTTCTAAGCCAACTTAGGTCACCTGACCGAGGTGAGATTTTCAATTCAAGAGAAGTCTGCATACACATGGACATGCATTTACATGTATGTAACAATTTTATTATCTTATAAATAGTCTGCAGAGTTTGCAAGCCTACCCCAGTGTGTTTGATGTGGCCAATTTTAGATCTATATTGGAATAATATAGATTTGCTGTAAGATTTTTTGCATGAGCATCAGAATCTGAAAGCATGAATGTCATGCCAGATGCTTAAGAGTCAGCAACCCTGCATACATCAGTACAGTGATTACCTCACTTTTAAGTACCTTTCATTATGATAATTTTGTATCTACATGAGCTTTAAAAATGTTAAAGTATAAAATACAAGTATGTGGACATCGCTCGTAATGTCTGTGTATGTTGATAATGCCCTGCAGTTCATCTGAGGTCATCTATGGGATAAGTGAAGGTTTTAAAATGGCATGTATATTTTCTTAGTGAATTTGATCAGTAAAAGGCCACATCACAATGTCCTTAGAGTAGCCTGGACGTGAACTTGGGGGCCAGGAATACAAATGGTGGATGTGACTTTTTCCTTAAAAAAAATAAAATATTTTTTTTAATAAATAATAATAATAATAATAATAATAATAATAATAATAATAATAATAATAATAATAATAATTATTATTATTATTATTATTATTATTATTATTATTATTATTTGTAGTAGTAGTAGTAGTAGTAGTAGTAGTAGTAGTAGTAGTAGTAGTAGTAGTAGTATTATTGCATTGGAGTGTCTGGTAATTTCCTCATCTTTTTAGCCACAGGGGCTGCTTTTTTAGAAACATTTTCTTTCTCATGTAAGTGTGTCTTGCATTCTGAATGACTGAATTCTTGTCTTTTCATGGGACAAAGTGGGATTTTCTTGGGCCATAGAAATTATAACAAATGAACGGGAACCTAAGTGTTCTTGAAAAGAGTCAGCGAAGCTCTGGCCTGTTGCATTGCCCATCCTTCACAAGGCTGTTTTTGGCATCCATTTTCAAACTCACGTCAAATTCTCACAGCTTTCCGCCTTTCAACTATGTCTGCACAGTATACAGTTTAATGAAACAATTTTTGTAAACTATTTGAAGTTTTTTTTAAAAACTTATGCATGGATATATAAAACACCTAGTTCATGTTCCAGTTTAGTATAAGGCAGAATGAAACGTATGCATGTAATTACACAAATCTCTTCTTTTCAACTCAAGTTAAATTTTTTTAACAACTGTGTAATTGTCCAATCAATATGAAAATGTATATTTACAATGACATTATGAACAAGTTATATTTAATGTGTAGATACTGTATATGTAACTATGAAGATGGTTGTCTTTCTAAGATGCATTTAAAACCACAAAGCTTTTGCTGCAGTTAATCTAATATTTCTAAATCCAGGTTTGAGGATTTTATTAAACCAGTTCCATTGGTTTTTTTAAAACCATGTTTTGTGGCCTTTAACAAACTTCACAAATGTACCTCCATAATACTTACTGCTCAGCAACTTGGTTAAAATATGGCACCGTGCATTAATTTTCCATGTATGTAATCATTTTTAGAATATCAGATAAAGTTACTAATTTAATTCGTTCACAACTTCTTGGCATGATTATATAAAAGAAACTGTTTGGCATCTCTGTGACCAGATTAAATGTTGGATCACCATCTGTCTCAGGACGTGGCCAGCAGGGTCTCAGGCTTTCTGCTGCAGATATTTCTCCTGGTGCTTCATGTTCTTGAGCTCATTGCTGTCTGCACAACACCGCCTCAGTTCAAACTCAGTCTCCCTAGCATTCCTGATGCCTCACAGCTTGCATACCCTGGATCACCAAGCTAATCAGATTATCGTTTGCTCACAGGACTACGCTGTGAGCAAGTGCACCTTCCACGTGTCAATTTGCTCGGTGAAACCTTAAATCACAGGTATCTTGTTTTTCTGTCCTAAATGCAAATCTTATAAATTGTATCCAGATAAGATGCTGTTTGTTTTTCTAAATATCACTGTAATGAGTCCACCTTCATGTTTGTATTCATTTAATCTTTTGTTCTTTAATTACACTGAGAAAATGATCCTGCAAGTAGTGGCAGAGTTTGCACGTGGATTCCTGTGCCTTGGTACACATGCACCTTCATGCGAGCGGACTGACACATAGCGGGGATATATTTCTCATAATTATAACCAGGACTCAGCACAGGTTTTCAGTGTACAACAGAGAGTGGTGGACATCAGGGACAGTGCAAAATTAAACAAAAAACACGGCTGGCTGTTTTTTGTCATATATATAATATATATCCACACTCATACCACATGATCACAAAGTTCAACATATTTGACAACAACAGCACCAAAAGCCTTCTCTGATGTGTGACACACCTTCACAGCCATCCTTTCACTGTTTTTCAAATATACTAATCATCTATTAATTACAGACATTAATAATTTACAATAAAATAACAATTTTAGGTACAATTCTCATTTTCCTTTACGTTATACTACAATAATTTTACTAAGCAACTCTTGTTCTTAATCTTCCTGACCTGAAGCTGATGGTATGGTTTTTAAAATCTTCACATCTCAGAAGAGCCATATCTTTTAAAAATTGTAAACCCTTGCATCTGTTACAGTTATGCTCTCAAAAACTCATTTTGCACCAAATAACATTAATATATTCAAGGCCATGAGCAGCTTGCAGAAGTTCAAAAGCTCTAAGACAACCACGGTCCATGCACCTCTTCTTATCCCTTCTTGTAACTTTTTGAGTCCTGAAAGGGACTGAAACTCACTTTCAAATGTCATTTACACATGGCAATCAGAACAACAATTCTAATACTTTAATTACAGATAAAAAGTCAAATACTGCATGTTTAAGACATAAAAGTTACACATTTAGACCGTGTTTAAATAAAGTTGGGAAAACCCTCACAAAACCATTATGAAAACAACATACATACAACAGCTTAATCATCATGTAACATTCTTATTCTGTTTGTTTTGGTCAATAACTGGTCAACGAAAGACCATCATTTAGTTTACTATTTTGAAAAAGCAAACATTAAGAGGAAAATGTAAGTTACTAGATCTGCATTTTCTCTTGGATTCTGGGGAATGTGGTAGGACTGAGAGCATGTCCTGCTTTTAGCAGCTTCCATGCTTCCTCTATATATGTGTAAGATGTTAGTTTAGAAAAAGATAAACTACACAAGCACAAGTATACACAAAACCAAGTTGCTCAAAGGTTTCTGTGACTGTGCATTTCTCCCAAGTCTTGATTTTGTTGAGTAAATAAACTGAATCGGGTTCGTTTTCTAAGCTTCTTTGCTGTGATAAAATCCACCGTTTTAAAACTTTAAAATTATAACAAAAATATCTACTTAGAAAAACCACAACTAACTAAAAATATAATTTAAATGATCTTTTTCATACTTTTGTAATCTCTTGGTCAATTGCCCCATGAAGCATTTGTATTCCTTACATGCAGTTAAAGGTTTTATTTAGTGCAAAAAGCTTTGAAAACTTCTCTGTTTTGTTGAGAATAAACAAGTTAATGTTGGTATGTGTTCTCTGAGGAAACTGTGTGTGGCATTTGAAGAACAACCAATAAGAACCAGCACACCAACATAAAAAGAAAGCAAAGTTAACAAACATGATGACAGGAATAGACACAGCTTTTCAAAAATCATTCCAGCACTTTCTTGTCCATGGATTCCTTGCTGTTGTTTCGGGAGTAAGGTTCAAAGGCGGATGAGCTCAAGTAACGAGCGGAGAGTTCCTGCAGGTTCCCTGCCAGGGAGCCAGCCATCGACAGTGGGTTGGAGGAGATCCGGGTGGCCACGGTGCTCAGTAGAGATGGCATGGAGAAGCTGAAGAGGCCGTGGGCAGTCGGGGAGCTCTGCATGCCAGTGGCTGGCCCTGAGCTGGTGACAGTGGGCAGCGGAGGGCTCCCTGCCGTCCCTGAGCTGCTGCTACTACTGCTGCTGCCATTGGCGATGGCCATGGATGGGCTGCGCAGGGCAGAGCCAAGGCTGGCACCACTGCCGCAGTGGGGCAGGAGACCTGGCAGGCCAGGGGGAGTCAGCAAGCGGCCCTGCTCAAGCAGCCTGAGCACGCTGCAAGTGGCCGCCGTCTCTGACACCACTGAGCGGAGCTCAGAATCTTTGCCTTGGTCCTTCTTCTGTTTTGTCCGCCGGTTCTGGAACCAAACCTTTACCTTCAAGGCCAGACCAATAAAAACAAATGACAAGAGGAAATGCACATTGGAACGATGTCTCAGTACTGATACACAGCTCTGTGTCTCAGTTTCTTATAAATAACACTGACACACATCAGGTTTCAGCATGTGCAATGAAACCACCAAACAGAAAACTCTACAGCGAATGCTGGAGTCATGAAATATGTTTTTGCAAAAACAAAAGTGAGAATGTCAAATAACCACTGCTAATAATGTATACACAAGCAGTGCAGTCATACAAAAGGAAATGCAAATATCACCCTATTATGGGATAAAGTATGTGGGTGAATTAGCTGGATAAACAGGAATATATGGTGCTGAAAAGATTAAAAAGGTCTAGGAGAATGTTAGAATTGAAAATTTTATGTATTGTATGGGAGCAGTTGTCAGTCCTTCATACTAAAGCCTGGGATCACTGTGGTGGCTTTGTTTTGCTCAGAAGTGTAAAACGGAGACACTATTCAATGTAACTGGAAGAGATGTACGCTTGATTAGCAGCTTGACCTTTGTGCTGTCAAAGGACTGCAATTTGTATCCCAAATCTCCTCAAGTACTATTTTACACCACAATTTGAAATAAGTATCTGCCTAAACATCAGCTCATACATGCAGCAATAAGTATGCTTTAAAACATCTTCTACCATGTTCTTCCTAGACAGATTTTTCCTTATTAAATTGGTTAGTTCTGCAAATCTGCAAAGTGTCTTCACTGCTCGGCAACACATTGCCTAAACCATTAACATCATTATAGCGAAAGTAATCAAAAAGCACCCTTCCAAAAATCATTAGTGCATTATGGTATATATTGTTATAAAATTATTCACATGAAAAATTAAAAACAAGCAATTGACGTGAACAATAAATAAATGAAACTCAATGGACAGCCACTGGACGTCATAATTAAGCATTAATGTGAAAAGAAACCATGATGGCAGGTGCAAGGAACTCACATATTTTCATTCATTACGTTTATTTATAACTGGGCAATATATTGTATTTTGCTATTCTAAATAATAATGTTTTCATTAATGACATGTACATGATAACTGCATACAAAGGCCAACATCAGTCAACCTGGAACAAATATTTTTGCATAATTCTAAATTCTGAATTAAAGATTGAATAAGGCTCTTGAAAATTATTCTAAGTCATTTCTAGTATTTTCCATAAGTATAATGCCATGGGAACTGGATGCGTGTTCAGCTCAGCACATATCTATACTGTATGTATTGGATGTAGATACAATCCTGAAGAACTGTGTGTATATATACACGCACACACACACACACACACACACACACACACACTTTTTCTGAAACCGTTAGAACAGTTAAACACGGAAACATTTGATAACCAATAGTGACAAATCTACTGACTTTGTCAAGATGCGCTGCATTGCATAGTTTGAGAAATTTCTGTTCAATAGGCATAATGTTCGCTTCAGCGACAAAATGAGATGAAATGACGAAAACAAAAATGTTCTGGGGTGGTCACAAGAAGTCCATCAGTCCAAAATAACAACCTGTTTTGCTATATAATTACGTCTCATGAAAATTAAGGTCTTCTAGTATGACAGTTCTTATATATTTTAATCGTTATAAATATTGAATCGAAAACTATTCTGCTCAGACTGGAAAAGCGATGGATTATGGTATAGGTAGTAAAACTATTATTATATAAATAATTACACATATATACAAAAAAATACAACTAAACAGGAAATCAGTTTTATCGGGCTTACACAAGCCGATTGCGTTTCGCCCGAAACTGAAACGTTGACTGCGGACTAATATGCTTTTTTTAAACCCCCGGGACATGAAAGGTGCACATGCAGATCATCACAAACGCGCACTGCCTTTTATTTAACCCGACAGGTACATGCAGATATGTATTTGCTATATTTAGCTATGGAAGAGAAAACGTATTTTAGGGAAAACTGTCCAGATTGTAAAATGCTTAATTTATGTTGTTATTTACTAGTCAATTCACTGCAATAGTGCACAACGCATTTCGGAAGCTACAGAAATGAATGTTATGTCTTTTTAATATAATATTATCAGCCCTGACGGATGTTTTGATAAGGTTCATATTGATTTTTTAATTAATCATTTGAAAAAAATCACCTGACGAAACCTAGTGAATCGCATGTGGAAAATAAACCTATGACAACCTATGACATATCAAATCGCCTGACGAAATCGACTTTCTACTGTATCTTGCTCAGATATAGACCTATTGTCGTTTTTAAATATGAGCGATAAAAAGGACCCTTTCCAAGCATTATTGAATGTCGCTTTTCCCAATTACCTGAGTTTCTGACAGATTGAGCTGGCGGGCCAGTTCCGTGCGCTCCCTTCCCACCACATACTGGCATCTCTGGAACTCCATCTCCAGCCTGTACAGCTGCTCGGCAGTGAAAGAGGTCCTGGTGCGCTTTGGACGGTCCAAATCCAAGCCCTTTGGCAGAATAATTTCTCTGATGGACCCTTTGGCATCTGAAATACAATAAATTATCATTTCCTTACTTAATCCTCACTATTAATTCTCGAAGAGGCCAGTTATATTCTAGATGGAGGCCTATTTATTGTACTGTTTGTTCACCTTCTGTTGTCTGAATATCTGAAATCTCGACGAGCGGGCAATTCTTATTACATTCCATAAAATTTAGATACTACGCAACAACTGAGTGCATGACATATTTTACTAAATAAGAAGTACGTATATAGGCATCTAAAGCATGCACGTTTAACTGCGTTATTTCGATGTGCGTGAATACAACTGTATATTTATGGTTGACATGGTAGCTTAAGAACAACACCTCAGAGAAAAACGGCGGACAAAGTGCTAATATTAATAACTTTAGGAGACATATTTCACAACACAATACAAATAAATACTCATAAGCGAGCATGTGCTACTGCTACCTATAATTTACATTAGGTGTAATTTCAGTGCTTAACATTTAGAAAGAGATACGTACTTCACTAAAGGATTATGAAAATTTCAGTATAATCAATAAAACAGCCGGATATTAAATATAAAATATAATAACGCGTTACTACGATACAATATGTAACTTAATGTTTCATTTAGGCCCCAAACCAAATTACGCTGCTTCACATAAAGTTATAGACAATAAAAAAGCGCGCAGTAATTTATTGTATTTTACAACAAATGTCGCAAAAAGTAATAAGTTTCTTCAGAATTGCAACAGTAGGCCTAGAGCTCTAAATATGTTCCCGGTGTGGCTTAAAAACCTACGTTCGTCAATGGAACTCATCGCGAATACCAAACTATTGATTGAACAATTAGAAAGTCGTTCTTAATTTATTCTTGATTATTAACTTTCCTTTACGGGAAGTAACTATCAAGAGTATTTATTTATTTGATAGCAGTGTCATATCATCAAAATATTTTCTCATTAGTTTTATTACACAGTTCCGTTCATTTTTAGCAACAGCAAGTTTTGCTATTTTCAATTTAATTTGTGCATTATTTCATCTAATAAATAGGCATAGTTCATAATGTTTTCGTCAGGGCAAGTTATTTATTTGTTGTTAAAATTTTATCGCTGTGAAATGTATTAAAGTGATGCGAGGTAATAGGATAATGATTGCTGCTTAAAAACTGACGCAGCACGAAAATACTGTATGTAATTAACTTGAAGTAAATATATAATACAATAAACGTGCATAAAATTCACTTTTGTAAACCTATCTTTTGTTTCAGGAATTCAGCTCTAACGAGCAAAAGTGGAATTAGTTTATGCAAAATTAAGACCGGGTGATTTATTTTTGAATCAGCCGTTTATGTTCTGATATTATACAGTACGGTAACTGTATCATTCACACTAAACACTGAAGATTTTACCAGTAGTTAGGGAAATTTAAGTTTATACTATCATCACGATGTTTTCTCTATTTTTATACTTAAGGTATAATTTAACCGTTTTTATTTAACATGTAATGAATTCGTTGATTATCTATAATTTTACAGTTCAGCAGCCAAAAGCTGGGACGTGACAATTGTAATGTATCGCTGGAAACAGATAGTTTAACTTCTGAAACGCCACCCCGGAAGCAAACTGAAGTTAAAGAGTACGCAGGCACACCACAAGGAACACATCATTGTTTTCTCCCTGTATGATGACTCAAAATATATTTGCGAACATATTGTTGGATATTAAAAAAAAAAACGTGCAAAATATTTCCTGTAGTTTGTTCATACATAATAGATATTCGCACAGATAGGTGACATTAATGCCCAGCATCACATCATTATACCCTATGCACATACATATTAAGACACAGGAGTTAAATCAAACAATTCAAGGCATCCTTATGCGCTTATGGCATCTTTATGAAGTCAAAAACAATTTGCTATACAAACATAATTCTAGATGTGGATGGTGTGAGTCGTGTTTTAGAAGAAGGAAGCTTCCGCGGCATTTATATTAAAACACTCTATTATCAGCAGAACAGCACTGAAACAAAGCTATCAAACGTCTCACCTCTCACAAGGATTCGCCTGCAGTAATCCGGATCTGCCGAGTTCCCTCGGTTTTTCTCACAGTTTTCTGCTGTCCCAGAAGCTGGGAAAGTCTCCTGCTGCTCCTTCAGAAACGATTTGGAGATGTTTCCCTGGGAATCCTTTCCCTCTTTTCCATCCTTAAGTCCATTCTTCAGCACCATCCCTGACTCGTTCTCTTGATTGTATCTGACCTCCATACTCACTCACCTCTCAAAAAATTTTTTTTTTCCTGGGTGAAAAAAACACTGATTGTTGAGAATATCGCTTGCTGTGTCGCCTCGATGATGTAGCTGTTCCTTTAGAACAGAACCTTTTAGACACAGAGTCAGCTATCTAATGTCAGGCAAGATGTGTTCCTCATCTGTGTAGATTCGCAATTATTGTTGTCCAGACTCACTTGCCCAATGATCATGGACTTACCACTGCAACTCGACAGTGATTTAATGCGCTTGGCTTATTACACACACATCTACTTGATAGATGATCTCCAAATAATCAGACTCACAGGCAGACGCACACTTGCTGTTTCAATTGATTACGGTAATTTTGCAGCCTCCACATTTACGTAACCTCATGAATTCACTAAATTGTTTGGGTAATATATCAGGTTTTAATGGAGGGGTTTGAGAACTCCGTCCCCTCAGTCAGGCAGCATTTAGCCAGAGGATCAAGCGAAATGATTGGTCTTGGTTCACGAAAGCCTCCTGTAGCACAAATCACCAAGTGAGACTTCCAGAAAAGTTCCAGGGTGTTTCAGTCTGCCATGCCAGCTGCCCGGCCAGCCATTTTCCACTTTTCAGCTGGAGTCGTTCTCCCAGCCGTGCTCACAGGGCTCGGTCTCCTCTACAGTACCTTTCACCAATCAACGGCCCCCCATGCCCAAGCACACTCCGATGTGGGGATATCTGGGAAGAGCAGGATAGAAAGAAGGAGAGAGAGCGAGAAGGAGAGAGCAAGTGAGAGAGGAAGAGAGGTGGAGAGGGAGAGTGGACAATGAAAAAAGTTTTTTTTTAAAAACTGAATCCCATTCACTGGAAATGTAAGATGGAAAAGATGCCAATTCACAAAGCAGCTTTGGTCACACATGGGCTGTGTCGGGCTGCTCTGTTTGTCCCATGTGTAGCTGCAAGAAAGGCTGCAGCCTGAGAAGCCTTGAGGAACCAGTCATTAACAGCAAGTCCTTCTTTTCATGTATATGCACAAGGGAAGCAGCCTGCACATAATCTTTAGCAAAGATCCACATAATACAAAAAAGGGACAAAAAGTGTCTTAACTCTCCACACACCCATGAAATACCACCTCCTTTCCATCCTGCTACCCACCCACCCCACTCCTAGTTATTTCATTGTCAGCTCAACAATATCTGCAGGAACAGCAGTGGCCAGTAATCCAATAAGACCATTGATTAGGCCACAATGATTCAATTCAAGGAAACAGCCTTGTGCAAGAAACATGCTTCAGCTCTTCTTGTCACCTTGCAGGCCAGAAGCCCTCTTCACTCTCCTCTCCTCATTCATTCCTTTATGGGAAACGGAGAGGAAAAGAAGCGAAAGATGGCAATTATCTAATTGGACTATTAACAGACAATTCCCAGAGTGTGGCTGCCAGGGCATAGACTTTGGGAGGGTTGAAAGGTCACATGTTGCACTAACCTTTTCACCAAGTGTTTGGGACCGGTGGGCTGAAGTAGAGAAGAAGGGCTAAGAAAGGCAAAGAGGGGCAAACAAAGAGTTTCTCTGGCAGAGTGCTGCTCTAAATGCAAGCCGGAGTCCCACCTTGAACAGCATGAACCCACTGGCCAGCGGCACGTCCTGGGTCAGCATGTGAACATCACCCAAAATTTAACAGAGACCATGGGCAGCAAAACCAAATCATACAAATATAACAAGAAAACCAATCAACAATGAAAACACAAAGGTGCACAGTGGAAAATATATTGGCTGGACTACCTTCCCTGCCAGACCTTCTAAAAGCAAAATAAAACCACGATACAAAGAGAACCTCATAGAATCTCATAGTGTTTGTACAGTAAGTGCGCAGCTTCCAGTCAGCCTAAGCAGTGTGCTGTAGGACTGCTGTGCTGCCAGGCGCATAGTTAACGGCAGGATCGTAGTTAATGACAGGTGTGCAGTAAACAATAGGACCATTAATAAGGACAGAAGTGTAGTTAATGGCTAGAGCATAACTAAGTACAGAAGCATAGTTAACAGCAGGCGCATAGTTAAGGACAGGTGAGTAGTTAGTTACTGACAGGAGCATAGATAAGGACAGAAGCTTAGTTAACCGCAAGAGCGTACATAATGGCAGCAATGTAGTAAATGGCAGGAGCTGGCCCTAAAGTAGTTGGCTAAATGTAAAAAATGACCAAATATATACATAGGTATATTTGGAAGAAAAGTACTAATATAATATAATGACACAAAAGGCTGCATTAATATATCCTTAACAAATGTATTATGGAAGTGTTACTAGAAGCAGAAAATCCTAAAGTCTGACATTAAAATTGTGTTTTATGTGCTAATGTACTGTTAACACCTCCTAACAAATTGGCTAATAATTGCATTTGGAGTAACATCATTAAATAACAAACAGAAAGGATGGGCAAACAAATAAATGAATAAAATAAAACACTGAAATGTTTCACTGCAGAGCCACATTTCAGCCTTTAATTCTTTTATGTAGTAAAAAAGAATATATTCACGGGCAATGTTCTGTTGGGAAACCTCGGGTCCTGGCATTCATGTGGATTCATGTGCTTCGACATGTACTACCTACCTAAACATTGTTGCAGATGAAGTACACCCCTTCATGTCATTTCCCAATGGTAGTGGCCTCTTTTAGAAGGATAATGTGCCTGCATTCAGGATTGCTTTGTGGAATATGGAAAAAGAGTTAAAGGTGTTGACTTCGCCTCCACGTATTCCAGAGCTCAATCCGATCATCTGTGGCATGTGCTGGACAGACAAGTTCAACCAATGGAGGCCTCACCTCGCAACTTAGAGGACTTAAAGGATCTGCTGCTATCGTCTTGGTGCCAGATAACACAGGCCACCTGCAAGAGGTCTTGTAGAGTCCATGCCTTGAGAGGTCGGAGCTGTTTTGGCGGGATGGGGGTGGCTACATAAGTGGCAAGTGGTTTTAATGTTATGGCTTATCAGTGTATATAAAATGTTTCATTCAATGTATCATGTAACATGTAACATGCAGAGAATCAAATACCCAAAACAAAAACACAAATTTATAAGACACTAATAACCCCAACTAAGTTCACCTGACCCTGTCCACAAAAAAATTCAAAAAGTATATCCGGTATTATCAAACATATTAGCATGAAAAATCCAATATTGTTTTCAATAGTTGAATAATGAATACTTATCTTAATTATTTAAGAAACATATTTTGCAATGAGAATTGATAGAATATCTACTGTTAGCTTGAGTTACTTCAAAAGAGGCAAACTTATTACATTCAGTGTTCTGCGAAAAGATTCATTTTTAAACGATTATATTAAAAAGTTTGTATGGATGAAATTTGGAAGGTTACATATCATATACAAGCATATACTTTATTCACCCTGTATTGCACTAAAAAGTGCATTGATGTATACAAACTTATATAAACCTAATAAATAAAAGAAGAAAATAGATCCTCATATGGGGTATAATGAGACTTGCTAAGAGAGCGATCTAAAATAGTAAATTCTTTAGAACAATGGAGGCCAATTATGACTTTTGGATCTTACGGTTTGGTCCATTTTGAAATAATTCTGGCATCTTTTAAACAGCCTTTGCCTATAGCAAATGGTCAAATCAGAATGCCAGGAGAAAGTCACCAGTTAAATAGAGTCATTATTTTCAAAAACTGAATTACATTGGCTCAGGCAGTGCTGGTGGCTGCTTGGACAATAGATTTAAGAGCTTGTTACAGCAAAAAACAGACTGAATGGGCACCTGAAATTGGCTGCCTTGTACAAAATGACACATCAGAACATATGTTGGAATTTTTATCCTTGTTTGACATCAGTTTCAAGTTAAACCTCTGAACCTATAATGGTATGTTTGTGGTCCAGACAGATATTGCAGTTGTGAAATATCAGCTTCGTAAAATCAAACATTTTTTTCTTTTAACAGCGAACTGCAGGGTTTTACATCTAACACAGTCAGCTTAAATTATTATTGGTGACAGCTGACAAAGGAATTGCCTTTAAAGATTTTGTGAAGAATTTAGAGAAAACAATTCTTAAAATTGTCTTTACTTCAGACAAAAGACATTGTGCCTCCTTAGAATCAAAAATATTTTGCAAAATTAAATTGCTTCAACTCTAGAAGTTTTAACCCAAAACTGTAACATTCAAGACAAATACAACTCATGTACCCAAATGTCATTAGGTGACTCACAGAATATAAAACATCACACACTGTAGTGCCAATGGCCCTGCAAGCTTAATAACAGCAGGTATCTTTGGAGTACTGTCATAATGTTCCAAGGGTCAGTATCAAGTTACAACATTTCTAATTTACTGCTGATTTTGAAATATGTCCACATTGTTTCACTATGGGGTAAAACAATTGGAGATAATGAGAAAATCTACCAATTTGCATACATTATTATATATATATATATATATATATATATATATGTGTGTGTGTGTGTGTGTGTGTGTGTGTGTGTGTGTGTGTGTGTGT
>JABFDZ020000066.1:18879461-18907376 GCA_019775955.2 Pollimyrus isidori
TTTTGCTGGTGTGTTTTTGAATTTGCTGGTGTGTTTTCGCTTTTGCTGGTGTGTTTTTGAATTTGCTGGTGTGTTTTGCCCATCAGGGCTTCCGTACAAAATAGTAAAAACAGTAGTACAACGATACAACAAACCACTAGATGGCACAATAAACAATTTACAGCACACAGTGGCACAGATCAAGTTGTGTACACTAGGTGGAGATTGAAGTGCAAAGCGATAATGTTTTGGTGTGCAGAGTGCTTGGCTGGTTTCAAAGGAAATGTATTGAACTGGGCCATTTTAAGTAAAAGTAAGATCTATACCACATTATTCATCTGAATTAAATAATGTATTGCCCTGAATAGAACTGGTTTAACGTGTACAGTGAATACATATACTATATACATGTACATCAAACTGTATATAACACTGTTGTTTGTAGCAGCTACTGTTCCCATTTATTGGAGTGATATTTTGCATCCATCTATACTTTCAATTGCACTTCTCCCAAAAAAAGACCATTCTGGTTTGTTTATGATATTGAATACTCCCTTAGACCATAAAAATGCTGTATATAATGTATACCATTGGTGTTTGATATTAAGTGACTTTCACTGCTCTCCCTTGGGCTACAAATTAAATTAATGCCATGTTTTTAAAATAATAAATGGGTGGCTGTAAGTTGGCTTTTGTAATAGTGCAACTTGTTTAAAGACATTAACAAAGCTCAGGTCCTACCAAATTCCTGTATAACATGTATTAACGGGGTAGTACTGATTGCATTTCACTCCAACCCTAATTACATTATCTATTAAGAGCTGGTCTTGTGTCTTTAACAATAGGTAGTGGCGAATTGACGCATTTCACAAGAGTAAACGCCTGAAAGATTTGCACTGGTCATCTGCAGGAAGCAATGCTGGGATGCGGTTGCAGCTGGGGAGACGATGCTGCTGACGATACATCTGAGTGATAAGGGTTCTGTGACGTCAAAGCTAAGTCAAGTAACTAAACCTCCCTACATTCAACCCTCCTTTCTCCTCAACTGAAATAGCAAAAGGATTTTATCAAATGTGTATTTAAGGTGAGATTTCTTGCAACTTTTAACCTTTTATTTTTCTCTTCAACGTGCATCACCACCTTTTACTAATTGCAATCGTTTTTGGGTAACCGAAGATAAAACGTAAGTGTCAGGACCAAAACTTTACAACTGACCGCAGCTTTCACATCGTGGCATACAGTTTTGCAAGACGATATTTTAAAACACTTTGATACTATCAGTCTTCAATCTATTCCTCCTCAGTAGTATGTATGTGAAGTTCCTTGTTTCAACCTAACGTAAGGCTTACTTGATATAGAAGTCGTTAATGTTTTTCGTTTTTTCCTTTCATTTCAGGGCAAATTAATATTAACCCTCAAAATGGGTGGATTAGGCAAACTACGCGAATTCGGTTTCTTGAGGTGGTTACGGGAAGAAAGACAATCGAGGAGGTTAATTCTGTTGATCGTCTTCATCGCTTTGCTACTGGATAATATGCTGCTTACGGTAGTCGGTAAGTACAGTTTAACACAGCTTTGCTTATACTGTAACCTTCGCACCTGTTACACTAACGCACTTTGCTTTAGTCTTACATTCAAACGCAACACGTTTGTTTTCCTGCTTGACCCTACGCTTGTTACAAGTTTATATGCATATATATTAGTACGGTTATATGCATACATTTAATGTACATGGATTTTGTACGCATCCACATAAGCATACACATTTCTGACGACTTTTTACGTGTTTGCATAAATACAATGAGCACGGTGACTATCATATACAGCATGTTTTTTTCCTAGACTAAATATAACACACACATTTATATGTGGTCTTGACAGTTATGAAAACGTAAGAAGTTGTATTGCAGATTTAGAGTGTAATGTAAAACTAAATTTTTAAAAAAGAATGTTATACAGGTTAACTGGAAGTACACATTCGTGTATATGTTAAATATCCAGATTATATGGGTTAATGAAATCTCTCTCTATATATATGATATATCCTTTATTTGTTAATTAAAAACCATCACTATGTTTCTTTGACACAAGCATTGTCTCTAAATACTATGTGAAAGGAATGATCAAAATGAGACGTAAAGGAAACTTTAAAATTCATCTATAGAAACATTTCACGGAGTAGGATATTGGAAAGATATCCTCCTCTTAAACGTAAGTTAAATTGTAAATTAAAGATGAAAATCCCTTCATTTGCATAAATAAAAAGAAAACCAACAGCAACATACAGTGATTGCTATTGTTTCTTTAAATATTTATCTACGCTTGGGATATCTTTCCACAATGAACACATTCTTTTAAACACAAAAAGTAGAAAACCATTATCAAACTATAATAGCCTGCTACATTTTAAGAGCTGATTATTACATTATATGAAGGCCTGAATCTTACTACCAGACATCACGTTTGGTCATTATATTAATTAATTCTACCATTAATTCTACCACTATGTAACTGAAAGAGGCCGTGTACACCTACCAGTTTTGATGTGACACAGATTTCCTCAAACCTTACAGCCTCTGGGGCAGCCATCTGAAAACAGATGTTGACAGAAAACATGAATTATACACTAACTTTTTTCATGAAGGAAATTTTCAACAGTGAAAATGGCCGTGGATCAAGTATTACGTGGCCACATACAAAGCAATACTGCAAACAATAATGTTCTTAGTATTCTCCACCACCTGGCATCACACCTATTTACCAGGAAGTCAGTATTTCAAAAATATTTTGGAAATAAAATTGTTGGTGTTATAGTGTTTGATATTATGAATTGCCATAACCTGAATAACCAATTTACACTACTTAAAATAGCATTAATACTGACCAGTACAGTGAATTAGAGAAAAAAAATCGGTATAATGTAATTTTTATTTGTATCATAGCTGTTTTAAAAATTAAATTGTACTGTCTAAGAAAAAGTCCATTTTATTTATTACTGGGCTACTGTGAGGAGATAAAAGTAGCTAAGGTCCTAATTGCGGAAGGCTCACGACATTATATGACCATCAAAGGGGGCTAATGCAAACCTCATATGTAAAAAAGGATTATATCAGTGTCACACTGAGCTTAAACATAAGGAGTAAAGGTAAGCAGATATAATCCTTTACTCAGATGAGGTTTGCGGTGTTGAGGTACCCTAAAGACAAAAACTATAGCTAGGTAACTGGTGAGTCGGCATCTGTTGTGCCAAATATAATTTATGGCTTTGCATTATTAAAGTCAGTTTTCAGGGTACAGTACTCAGCTATATTCAGCATAATAATAACATGGGAGTACTAATTAAAGTATGGCAAGCCAGTAAATTGACTACAACCTCCAATATTTCTCAGCAGTATGAATTCTCACTTATTACTATTTAGTTGTCTTTCTCTGTTGGCAGTTCCCATCATCCCTAGTTACCTGTACACAGCAGCTAAAGAGGGAATGGCTGTGAAGAACCACACAGCTTCCTTGGACTACTCTGCAAGTAGCTTTCAAACCATCATGTCACTCTACGACAATTCCACCAGGGTAACTGGAGGGACAGAGCAAGGGCTGTCTGGTCAAGTGGTCGCCACTGCACCCGTCACCTTTGGCAATGACACAGAAGAAAACTGCCACAAGGATGACAAGATGCTCCTCAATGAGAATGTGAAAGTGGGACTGCTGTTTGCCTCCAAAGCCACTGTGCAGCTGCTCACCAACCCATTCATTGGGCCGCTGACCAATCGGTAGGTTTTTGGCACCCAGTGCTCCACACATGGGGTATTTGGCATTACTTCATGTGCATGATGTTAAACACAGCTAGACTGCCCTTGAAAGAACTAGGTTTGTGCATCCTGTTACGTGATGGGTGTTGATGTTATATACAAAATATTTATCAAACTGTAAGCCTATACACATAATTGAATTTGACAAGCAAGGCCAAGCAAGGAAATGTGGATATTTTACTTCACAGCTTAAAATGTTATATACGCAGAGGCTATAAAAGATAGAAATGCAGCACACTTTTAACTTCTGATGGAAAAAAAAATTCTGATGTAACAAAACAGATTTACCCGAATTACAAGATATACCAGATTTATGCAAAAAAAAAACGCGGCTAACCTAAACCTAAATTAAAAGTAGTTTTACTTCCTGCAATCGAAACTTTTATTGCGCTCAAAACTAAAATTAAGAATACAGTACGCCTAAAACACATTTGAAGTAGGCATTATGCAGCTAGCAATACACATTTGCCTACCGTATGAACCGTACGAATGCCATTCCTCTTTCATGTGTGAAAGACGGTAATAGATACATCAGTGAAGGTAATAGGGCTGCACTTCGTCTTGTTCGTGTGTACATATAAGTAGTGGGGCTGGGAACACTTTTAATCTCTTTTCCGTCAGACGCAAAATTTCCTTGATTGTGCTCTTGCTGTGTGCCCCGTGACTTTTAAATATTATTGACTGACATAGCTGGGCGTGCAACGTAACAGAAGCGACGACACTCCGTGAAAATACATTGTTCATGCATGTTAAAACAAAATACGTAACAAATTACTGCATACGCGTTGGAAGGCGAATGGCTGGAAATCACTTACAGTAGGAGCGGACAGCGAACTCACTAAAACCGGCGAACAGTGCTCATATATGTTACATATTATTATTATTACACATTAGGCTTTGTGACATTGGTCCGTATCAACAAAATGTGCTTTAGGAAAATTCTCTATCTGTGTTATGAACAAATAAGTTTGAGTCCTGCAAACGTGTACATTCAAGATGAATAATCATTTTATATGGGTGTAACATTGTTAGTTTTGTGTCCATACAGAATAGGATACCAGATTCCCTTGTTTGTTGGGTTTTGCATCATGTTCATTTCCACCATTAGTAAGTACAGTGTTAATATTCATTCAATATACAATAATTACTTCACAATTAATTGCTTATTATTTGTATTTGACTGGGTTATTTCCATACTCTTTTTCAACGTTCGCTATGAAGTGTTTGCTTTCTCGAAAAGCTACACGCTGCTGTTTTTCGCTCGATCTCTGCAAGGTGTCGGATCATCCTGCTCCTCTGTTGCTGGTAAGGCCGTTCTGGCAATTTTAAAGCAGTACTGTGTTTTACAAACAAAAATGTGGCCATTTAACCCTGTGATTCCTAGGATTGAGAATACGCGATGACGTAGAAACTAGAAAACCGTGACATGTTTATGTCATGGTTTGGATAAAGTCAGGACCAGAATAATACCATAGTGACCTTGAGAAGGTATGAAGTTTTACTTGACAATAGGTCCCTGTCACATTAATGTTCAAATTATATATGAAAATGAATAAAACACACTCCTGCAAATGTAAATCGTGACAGGTAGAGCTTTATGATTGATTATAAGATGAGATAGAAGTTATCAGTTTTCTTACATGGTAAATGGGAAAACATCTCAGAGAGCTGTTTTATTTTTGCAGGTGAAACAATTATTCAGTATTTATTACAGGAAAGTTTTTTTTTTATTCTCTTAAACCTGCAAGGATTTCTAAATTACAGTCCAAAGGTGTCAGTGATGAAACTTGAAACAATGTTTTTGGGATTAACCCTATTCCAGGCAAGAGTAATTATACACTCTACGTTCCCTTGGTCATAAACGATAAACTAAAATGGATAGTTACTTTTTTTCCAGGGATGGGGATGCTGGCCAGTGTGTACACTGATGATGAGGAGAGAGGAAACGCCATTGGAATAGCTCTGGGTGGACTTGCAATGGGCGTGCTGGGTCTGTACACTTATAGAAACATAACCTAGAAGCCCTAAATTCTGATAACACAATTTCAGTACTGCTTTCTCAAGATCTTTTGCATATGATATTCTACATCTTTAGTCAGTTTTTAGTCATTTTCAAAATGGCACTGAAGCAGGTCTCTAGACCATTTGCACTCATGTATTCAACACAACACAACTAAGTTGTTTTACTGCTCCACTTCTATACTTATGCAGGGGTTTCTCAAACCCTTTTTGTAACTTATCTGAGTCATAGCTTAAAGTATGCTTTACCAGCCTGGACAAAATACTGCCTGGCCAAAAAAGACACCTTTTGAATTTTCCGTTGGGCACTTTGATTATGGCGCACATTTCTCATGCCATTTTTTCCATAAGCTTATGAAACATCTCACCCTTTATTTTCATCCAGATTTGCATTTATTTCTCACCGAGATCCTGTATTGACAAGTGAGTTGAACCACTCCATAAAGCCTCCTTCAGCACATCCCAAAAACCTTCAATGAGGTTAAGGTCACGATTCTGTGGTGACCAAGTCATGCGTGAAAATGATTCCTCATGCTCCCAGAATTACTCTTTGACAATTTGAACCCAAGGAATCTTGGCATTCTTGTCCCAGAATATGCCCGTGCCAACAGGGATGAAAAAAAATCTATTGATGATGGATGAAGGTGTAACCTGGCCATTCAGTAGATTCCACTGTCTTTATTTTATTGCTGTTTAACATTGCTGAGCTGTAATAATGATTTAGTCATTGGCTCTTAAGTACTTGCTGATATAAATTCAAATGAGAACTTTTTTTGGCCAGACAGTGTAGTATAATGTAAGCTAATGTTTATTTATCAGAAATTTTGCCTTTGTGGTTGATTGGGTTAATCATGATGTCCTGAAAAACCAGGGGGATAAGGCTGCCAGGAAGGGAAATACAGATTCTGGAAGATCAGTATTTTTGCTTCCTATTTAATATACAGTGCTGATATTTCCTCAGTTGGACCTCCTTTTGGAAGTGTAATGTATGAATTTGTTGGGAAGACAGCTCCCTTCCTCATCTTGGCAGTGCTCGCTGTCCTGGATGGAGGTGAGTTTACTCATCTTATCTTTGTTTTGAGGCAATGAACACCTCATTGAGGCATCTCAACTACAATGACTTTTTCTTCACCCTATTAACTCCACAGCCCTTCAACTTTTTGTCTTTCAGCCCTCGAAAGTGCAACCAGAGGTGAGTGGTACTGTGACTAACACTGGTGACAGTTTACAATTTTGTTCAAATGTAGAAGCTAGACCTGACCATTATATAGCCAGTTCCACAGCCATCTTATATGTAAGCCAGACCTGATAAAGACCTACTGGAAGATCAAATCATTGTCCTTGTAAAATTAGTTTGTTGTTTTGGTTTCGTTAATTTGAATAAGTTGAACATTTTGCTCTGCATCAGCACCACACCTCATATCAATGTCAACCTTGCATTTCTTTTTCTTTTTTGTGTCAATTTTAATTCAAATTTGCTGAATATGAAATGTGTTTTAGACCTCTTTTCCCCCTAAGCATAGCAGATATTTTGGCAACATGCCACTTTCAAATAACTTTCAGGTTCAATGCACAGAGGACTGAGTTCATTTATATCTGCAACTGGATGGTATTATAACATTTTAAGGAGAAGTTCTTTTAGCCAGCAAAATGAAACAATATCAGCTTAGCAATAAACACTAGATATAATGTTTTAATTATTGTTGGGCATTGATGCAGTTTATTAAAAAAACACCAGTCATGCATTGTTTATAATACCCTGATAATCTGGTCTTAATCATTGCAATAAGTGAGCAAAATACGAGTGGCCTGTAGTCATGATTGGATTTTCAATAGAATGATATTTATTTTACAGCATCCCAACTTCCATGAATAGAGGGATATTATGTGGTAGCACCTTTTAGCAAAATAATTAATCCACTGTTATGTAATGAAAAGGTGTCATTTTGTACTGTACAAAAAATAGCACTGTAATTGTAACTAAACTCTGAATGTTAACCCTCTAAAAAAATAAGAAATGTAGTAATGGTTGATAATATGACTATAATTTATCATTACCGGTTGCAATTGTATGCACAATTAGCGTTTTAGAATTATCACAAGAATCATGATGCAGTATTGCATTTACATTTACTTTAATTTAGCAGTCATCCAAAGTGACATACAGGTGAGGCAAATTCCGCATTATAAGTATATCTTCTGTAAAGGAGTCCACTAGGCATTAGTGTGTCAGGATCGGTCTCTACCCTGCCCACGTTTTGTTATGTCTGTGAATTCCCTGTTTGGCCAGCTGATGTTGCTGGTCATCCCATTGTGTGTTCCCCTTGTTTCCTGTAGTTAACACCCTAATGTGTTTCCCTGCTTCCTGGACAGAGTATTGCTTAATGGGCTAAGCAGGCAGCTGTGTCATGTAGGCTTCCCGCTTTTTTAGCAATAAACAAAGCAATAAATAGCCTCAACCATGTTTGTAATTTTGAACATTGGTGCTTTTTTATTTTCTTGATTTATGATCTATTCCCTTGGGTTTTGGTTCATTTGTTTTTAGTAATGATTAGTTACTCCTGTTCTTTTAGTCTCTCTTGCTGCTCTTTATCTGTTCTTGCCGACCTTTTACCTGGCGCTTGCCCTCACTGTTGCTTGTATTCTGTGTAATTGTTACTGCTCAATTCTGTCTCTTGACGAAGGCCTTGTTAAGTGTATTTAAGTGCCTGCCCTTGCTGTGTTCTCCAGTTGGTCATTTTGTGGGAATGGCTGAGTGGGGAACAGATTAAGGGCAGGTATTTAAATAAACTTAAAACAGTTCAGGCTGGCCTCAGAACCACAACAAAAGGGAAGCCTGGATGACACAGCTTCCAACAAATGCACAGTTAGAAGTGCACTAATCAATACTATTATTATTATAACAGCAGAAGAAGCCAACAAGTGCCTATCATGCGATGCTGGCATGCTTACTACAACTAGAGAAGTGCTGATCAATACTGAGATATCTGAATGGCTCATTTTGAGAATTGATTCTAACTTTACAATATCAGCTTTTTTCCTGCTATTTAGATGTTTTAAATATTTACAATAGTATTACACAGAGCAGGGCATGAAATACTACCAGGATCTAAATGTCTGTGTTAGAATGGGAACTATTACTCCTTCTGCCGGCTTGTTCTGCTTGTTCTTTGACTGTATCAGTCAGTCGAAGAGAGTGATACATGAAAAAGATGTAGTTGGTTGATTGTCTGAACCAATAGAAAGAAAACATCATTTTGTTACTTTGTTCCACAATATAATATCGAAGTAATATGTGTTTGTCAAAGTTCTATCTGAAAGTACAGTACTTTATACAACACGATTCTGGTATTTTGAAAAATATTTTGTTTATACCATGGTATTTTGAAATGAAAGTAATCAGTCAAGTGGAAGAGTAGTACCCCATGATAAATTTTGCTTGTACTAGTAAACCCAAAATACTGCAGTACACCATATTACTCTGACGCTACCCATTGCTATCTAAAGTGCATTTTCAAATAAAACAATCCTTAAAACTTTATGGGTGAAGTAATGTCTGTAACAGATAATCTGATTCATAGTTCTTGTAGGCTGTTTTTCCCTAAATACTTATTTAAGGTAATTTAAAAGAAGTTTTAACTAACTAGCTTAGTACGCTGCAGTGATTTTTATATATTATTGTATGAAGCTGCATGATTTAGTTAATTTAGCAGAATGAAGTGGTGTACCTAATAATGTATGTTAGCCTGCACATAATCATTTTTATCCTTGCTTCTGGACTCACTCATAGATAGTGTGGCATGTTTGTGAGAGATTTAACAAAACTGAGTGAGGAGGAGAAAATCAGCAAGAACTGGTCGCTGAAAGACATTTGCTTCCTGCTGTATGGAAATATTTTAGATTACACAGAGACGATAGCAAACACAATTGATTTGTCAGCACTGCTTTGTGTCTGTTGGCACAACTCACAGCAACACCACCTACTTATTTTGGCTACATGTTTTAACTCCTTTTTTTGTTTTATAAATATAGCAATATTTATTACAAAATGTTTAATTTTAGACTGTGATAATTTTTCTCAATATTGTTCATCACTATTTTCCATTTAATGCATACAAAAGATTATAAATTCCATATAGGGATCAGTATCGGCGATACCAACCTTGGTACTGGATCAAAATGGAAAAACGTGGTATCACCCAACCTAATCACAACAAAAACAGATCAGTGTGAAACAAAACAAGTTCAGCCTGCATAACATCTCAGTGCTGTATATTTCACTTCTTTGTGGATCTTAGATTTGTGACTAGATATTGAACTAAAAACTTACTTGATCTTTTATAGATGGTCAGTTAACTTTACTCCATACATTCCAGTTAAATTGGTTTGTAAATAAACAAAAATGTGTGATGTATCATGATTCTAACCAAAAATAACTGCATTGCCAGCCCTTATCTAGGAACACAGGTGGACTTGGCAGGGTTGGGAGCAGGGGGGGCAAGTGCCCCTATGGCTGAAGAAACATAAATAAAATCAATAAAATGCCCCTTTGAGTGGTGAAAATGCTGTCATTGGCTGCCTTTCACATGACATAGCCCCTTCACGTGAGAAGATGCACTCCATAGAGCAAGAAAATATGATGAAATGTCTAAATGAGTACCGTTCTTGGAGAGAATGCTATACAGTGCCAAATAAGATGTCCTTACAAGTGGCCTCTATGGGTACCCTTGCAATGATAAACGGTGCTGTTATGAGGTGCCCTTCTAATGGAGTGAATGTGGTGCAGAGCCCAATAAGGTGCCCTTACAATGGCTTAAGTGGCCCCTATGGGTACCCTTCCAATGGAAAAGGGTGCAGTTATGAACTGCCCTAGTAATAGAGAGAAAAATCTCTCTGATGGGTGCAGTTTCAGTGAAGAAAATGAAAGACGGTGCCTCACTATGAGATGCAGTTTTCCATACATCCAATAAAAGTGGATGAATAACGTACCCTCTAGGTAACGGGTGTCAGAGTCCAGTCCTGGGGGGCCAGAGCCCTGCACATTTTTGGGCTTCCCCTCATTTAACACACCTGATTCAACTCCTTGTGCTAATTACCACACAGCTCTTGAGCGGAAATAATTTGTTGTGAAACAGGGAAAGAACTAAACAAAACAGGTCTCCAGCCCTTCAGGACTGGAGTTCGACACCCCTGCTCTAGGTGTTCCTCTTTATACGAATATGTGATATCTAGGTTCTCTTTTGTTCACAAAACATTAGCTGAGCAGTTATAACCAGGGACTACTTCACAAAAGGTGGCATACATAGCATAGGGGAGTGTCTAGCATGTTGTGTGAGCTAATAGTTAGTAGTAACAGAAGCTGTTTTTTCTCTTAGTTTGACTGAAATGACTCTGGAAATGTCTGTTTTTAGATGAAAAGATCAATTTGTTACATTGCATATTTTTTCACTTGTATTATACACTATCATTATTAATATGTTAATATCTTGACCAGACCTCTTCAAGTAATACAATTCAAATATTATATTTAATGTGAAGTTATACAGTACATATAACAACTTTCCATAGATTTCTGTATGCTATTTCTTAAAATTACGAGATCAGATCAGAAAAGCCTGCACAGCATTTTAAAATGTCCTTATAATGGCATAAGACAATCCCAAGGATGGTGCATTATACTGCACCAGGAGATTTTGAGCCTTGGCATCAGATGCTGGGCTGGATAATGACTAGACGCCTTTCTGAGACTGGCATCTTAGCTTTCACATTGAATCATCTCAGCTGGGAGCTGACCCCAATGCAGATGAAAAGGGTTAGGGACATGCGTATGGTTGAGATTTTAAAATGGCATGTCTTGAGATATATAATCTTTGTTTACAGAGACCTAAAAAATGATGGCAGTCCTACTTGGTCATAATTTGTATTTGGATAATACATTCATTGTACAGTGAGCAAGTAGCTTCAGGAATCTCTCCCATTCATAACAATATACTGTAAAGACCTTCCATTTGAATGTTACTGGTGGGATTTGTTGCCATCCAAGTCGGCCATTGATGTTGGGTTATCAGGTCCCTTTCTGTGAGCATTTCACAGCTTAACTTGCTCCCAGATATTTTGACCTTCACAGTACTTTCACTTCACTTTCAGTTGACCAGGGCAGCTCCAGCAGGGCAGAGATGTGGCAAACTGACTTGTTGGAAAGGTGGTATCTCATAATGGTGCAAAGTTGAAAGTCACTAACTTCTTCTGTACAACTAGCCATTCTGTTACCAGTGTTTGTGGCTGGAAATTACATGACACCTGTGTGTGGCGAATTACTTCTTTAATTAGGTTTGGACATATAGAACAGCTTTGATAATCAAGACTTGCAACCTCTGATTAAATGAAAACATTGCCTTTGCTGGCTATAATGCACAGTCAAGAACTTATCGATTGAGGGTTTTGGCACGAGGGAATATGCACTCACTCGATCCCACACAGCTGAATAGCACTGGGTCTCCAAGGATTAACCAGATACAGCTGCAGAATGCTCACACATAAGCTACATTTTCTTAATTCCACAATAAAAGGCCCAAATGTACATTATATGCAAATTTCTGAAATCAAATTATATATTTATGTTTCATTTATGTCAGGCTTTACTTTGGAGGTTAATGGACAACGACTGCCTGTAAATGGAGGGTACACTGAGAAGTGTATAAAAGTATTGGACTTCATGAACATAATTATTATCTGTAGCAGTCTCAGCAATCATCAGACAATTTAAGATGATAGGACACAGAACCACAACGTTGATCTCCCTTGTCTGATCAGAACAATTCTTTTTGACAGAGCCAGAAGGGAACTTCGCTGCTGACCCTCATGCAAGATCCTTATATTCTTATTGCTGCAGGTAAGGAAACAAGCAGAAACATACATTTGAACAGTAGATCCTGGAAGGTTTATTATTGCATGGAATGCTTGGTACTCACAGCAGCACATGGCAATGACACTTGAGTGATACACAGATAGAGATTTCAGATACACATTTCCTTCTGTGCTAAGCATTCATCTGTATCATTGCTGCAAAAAAATACAATAAATGGACAGAAGAGGAGTAACCGTCTGTCCATCACTTTGTAAAGGATGTGTGATATTATGGAAAAGGAGGGTAATCAGTGGTGACTTAAAAGGCCATAGCATGTTTAAAACATCCCTCTCTATAAAAACAGGCCATGTGTGATACATTAAAGCAGTGAGGAACGTCAACATGTCACTGAACATGCCCTCCACCACTTCTACTAATGCCTCTGAACCGGGCTACGCTAATATGCGGTTTTCTGTCTGATCAGGAGCCAGTGGAAACAAAAGGCTGAATGTTGCCAAAAGGAATGAGAGTGAGTCTCTCTGATCATCCTTTTGTATTGGATTCATTTTCCAGGGTCCATTTGCTTTGCAAACATGGCGATTGCCATGCTGGAACCCGCACTGCCAATCTGGATGATGGAGACTATGTGTTCCCCAAAATGGCAGCTAGGTAAATTTTATTTATTTATTACAACCTTTCCACAGAATGTAGACAACTTAAAAACATGGCATGTGACATTCAAAAGTTCACCCCTCATTTCCTCGTGCCTACTGTCATTCTGAAAACAGAAGAACAATTGCACTTTCAATGCCTAAGGTGACACAATACATATTTTCTCTTTGAATGTTGCTTGATGAATAGCTTCCTTAAATTCATCACCAATATGTTTATTTTCACTGGACACTTCCCAAGAACACTGCAGGTCTACCAGAAGGCTAAAGCATGGCAAACATCCCGCAGGCAGTGCCGTGGCTTAAGTGACCCACTGTTATTCATCCTATTCCCACACAAAAGGGAGAATGCTTGTGCCGGGGGCACTCTTTTGTTTTGATAGCAGTGTCCCAGCCAGGTCACAAGAGATAATGGTGTAGGGACTGGGGTGGAGAGCGAGAAGCTAATTAGGAGAGAGCCGAGGAATCGGGGGCAGGCAGGATATGAAGGTGTCATTCACGACCGAAAAGAGAGTAGCTCGTCTGAGGAGGCTTCATTAGTGCTCCTCGCAGGCACAGGGCAGCTCTCTGATGGAGACCGATAACACACATGCTTATCTCCCTCACGTCTTCCTCTTATTTCGTCAGGCGTTGCATTTGTGCCTGCCAGTGTCTCCTACCTTATTGGAACCAACATATTTGGTGTTCTTGCACACAAAATGGGAAGGTAAGGGGGAAATTGCTCTTTTTTTTCCCACTCTCATACGATCTGCTTGTGATACTATTAATGTTAAATGATATTTCAAATATTTCATTGTCATTTTCACAATGCTGTTTACTGAAATCCTGCCACGGGACTGAACATTTTTGATGAACTGTTGACCTGCCGTGAGAGTAATATAATTGTTGCTGATTTGTTATGACTTATGTATAGTGAAAATAGGCAAGTACAGATCTTAATTTACAGTAGTACTTGAAGAAATTCTTTTGCCAGAAATATTGACTAGTTACTTGTATTTATGTATATTTTTTACAGCAGTGGCTGACCTTAGTAATTGCACAATAAATTTCTTGTTCCAAATATATCCCATAAACACTGAGTTAATTTAATCGGGCAAAAGCTCGTTTTCTTTTTCCACTTAAATTAAGGCATTCATTATTCTCTGACTCTGTAACCCTGGTCACTGCCAGACGTGAGCAAACTCCAGACTGCAGTACTGTCTTTGGCAGGCTCTTATCACTGCTTTGCTCTCTTCCAGATGGCTGTGTGCTCTCATAGGGATGCTTCTCGTGGGGATTAGCATTCTCTGTGTGAGTACAAATAATACGCAAATGAACACAGATGGGCTTCCCCTATCTCCTGCATACATTGTGGGGTTCACACCATCACAAACTGCAGTGGAGACTGAACATAGGTGCCTCTGGGCGAGGGGCAGTGAACAGGCTGCCCATCTCCTCTATTAGACCACCATTCTCCTCAAGAGCAGTGAAGAAGACATATTCCTTTAGCGTCATATGTCAGATTGTACAGAAAGCAGCCAAGATGCAGTCCTAACAGGATTTTAACTGAAGTTAGACATGATATTTCATAGTCAAAGAAAATCACTCTCAGGTTTGATGCTTTTTTTGGATGCTGTGAAGCCTGATGTTAGCAGACCTTCATAATAGCATCTTGTATCCCATGCATGAGTGTTTTCATAGTTCTATTCTTTTATTTTTCTAGGTACCATTTGCTAAAAGCATCTATGGACTGATAATACCCAATTTTGGTGTTGGTTTTGCCATCGGTGAGTAAAGACAATTCCCACTCCATAGAGAAAGGTGCTTTCAGTTGGTGCAGAAAATCATATGACGATATATATGGCTGTTTTACCAGGTTTACTAGTGTGTATTCAGAGCTGTGAAACACTGCTGTTTGTATTGGTTTCCAATAGGCATGGTGGACTCCTCTATGATGCCGATAATGGGCTACCTCGTCGACCTTCGCCACGTGTCTGTGTATGGGAGCGTGTACGCCATTGCGGATGTTGCTTTTTGCATGGGCTTTGCTTTAGGTCAGCAGAAACACTGTGTACCCTTAAGTAACACTTCAGAATATTTTAGGCTTTAGGCACTAAGGTGTTGGCTGTTAGGAACAGCCAGGGCTAGAGCTTACTGGGTGGGTGGGAAGAAGGTGGGTAAGGGCAATTAGGTGACCTAATCATTGGACACTCCATAATACAGTAGATAACACATTCTGTCACTGTGTTGCACAGGTCCATCGACTGGGGGTGCCATCGCCCGTAGTATCGGGTTCCCCTGGCTAATGACCATCATTGGCATTGTGGATATCCTGTTTGCCCCTCTCTGCTTTTTCCTCAGGAACCCACCTGCTAAGGAAGAGAAAATGGTAAGAAAATGATGGCTGTGAAGCTGAAGCTCCTTAAAGGCAGTTTATTGTAGCCCTGGTGTTCCTGGGTCGTCAGATTGAAAAAGATAATAAACATAAAAAGATATTGCTGTAAGTTAGCTTGTTACGTTCTGCTGTGTGCAGACCAGCCTGATATTGCAGGTTACCTCAGCATATACGTTATTGCCCTATTACAAGTAGCAACCGAAAACCCTTAAAGGACCCAGTGTCTCTCCTGCACCCTGATAAGTATTTATAAGAGACAATTTTCGGACATACTGTACAGTGTATAACTACTGTCTCCTTTTATTCTGCAGTACAAAACTATAGGAAATTAAACATTTAAACTGTGTCAATTGTGTTAAAACATGCGCTTGTAGCTTCCTGGTTAGCTCCAGATCGCCTGCCACACCGAGTAGAGCAAACGAATTCGGAAAATGGATGGATGGATATAAACATGCTTTAAATCCTTCTGTTAACAGTGTACTTGTATAATTTTACAACACATGAAATGTCAGGTGCTGTTCCATCTACGTCGTGGATGAAGTCTGACAAATGTCATTATGCCTGTATCCTTTCAAGGCAATCCTAATGAACCATGACTGTCCAATGAAGACACGGATGTACACAACGCAGGACCCACAGCACTATCAGATGGGAGAGGAGATGGAGACAGAAAGTGATGAGTAGCCAAGGAAGCCACACATGTACGTGACTTTCGACAGAAAAAAAAACAAGAGCCATTTGGTTGTGACCATTCCCCCCCTAGCTCCTCTTACTGTTCCATGTCACTATAGTATTCCACCTAATCAGACAAAACTGGTTTGTCCTTGTCCGTTGTGACATGCACACATAATTACAGATGTCAAGGTAGTGGAACCCTGAATTCCCTCTCACGGTGAAGTGCTGTGTGATGCTACGTGTGACTTCAGCTCGCTCTCTGGCCACAGAAACTCTAAAGGTTGCGCTTTGGTTAACTGGTGATGAAATCCGTGATATTTCCAAAATAACTGTTTAAGAACAAAGCCTGTGTGATTAGCATTGATGTTGCTTTTAAAAGGATGATATTTGAATCTGGCACTTTAAAGACATTCAGTGAAGGCTCTGTGCAGTTAATATGATTTTTGGTAAAATTAGATTTGGTAATGCCAGTATGTTTTCTGCTTTGTTGGCATAGAACACTTTTTGTTCCACTGCATAAAGCAGGTGTTGTCAAAATCAAATGTTATCCTGTACAGTTACATGGCGCCCAATTTTAATGTAAAGTATTCTTGTCTTTATTACATGTTTAAAGAGACTATTTGCTTACCTTGAAATGGGCCTTAAATATTTAACTTGTTTGCACAATCTGGAAAATTTTTAAAAAGGATTTATCATCACCTTGTGCAATCATTAAAGTCTATTTTGTTGGGAGAAATATTTTGTTGAGGTTAAATCACATCACATTTACTCATTTACTGCTTCTGTGAGGCTGGGGTGCATCTTAACCTTCAAAATGAAAACGACATTCTTGTGATATATCAAAGATTCTTTACAAATTTGCTGTTGAATCTCCAGCTGCACATCTGCCCCATGTCAGTAGGTACTGGTCTTCTGCTTCTCCCTGCAAATACTCCCGGTAGGAAGTAAACATTTATCCAGCAACGAGCAGCGTTTTAGCATGCATGTGAAAAATAACAGAGCACACACTGAAGCAAGTTTGCTTCATTGCTGGAAATAAATTACACTGGTCAACAAAACATGTCACAAAACAGCTAAGGGGCATTTTTATGTACTTGTTTATACGGATTTCAGAAAAGCACTCAAATTTTCTATCATTTATAGTTTTTAAGTGACTTTTTTTAGGCTGTATTAAAAGTATATGATTTCTTAAGAAAGTTAATGTTCATTGTAGCTCATAGACTGTAACACATTTGGATCTGTTCAGACAGGAGCCTGCTCTGTCAGATCCCCAGCTCCCTTCCAGTCCATAGACCCGTAAGAGGGATATTCCTGAGGCCAAGTACAGCAGATCATACAATTCCATCATGCACATATACATATTTAACAGCATGTCACAATATCGTTGTATGACAGGGAAATAATTCTGATTATATATTTTAATCAAGCAAAAATATTTTAAGATTCACCTATTTTGATTTGTGTGACAAAAGGACTTAATTTTGTTGACCAGTGTTAATTAGACAAATTTCACAAACAAGAAAACTGACCCAGAATTTTTGACCATTTAAACGGACAGATTACTTTCCAGGACTAACCAGGTATGCGTAGTCTTTTACATTTATATGTAGGTCACGTGTGCTTTTGCACGCAGAGTAAAAGGTTGCATTTCTTCATTATCTTATTTGCTGACCCTGATTTAAAGGTATCTTGAAGTGCAATACTGCGTCACATTGTGTTGATCAAAATGTCAATACTCACTTCTGAGGTGCATAAATGTGTTGGAGCAGCAGACACCTGCTCCCTTGATATTGATTTAGAAGCAGGGCATCATGCACATTTTTCCCACGAGTCAATAGTACTCACAAAAGCATTTTCCCTACTAATAATTAAAGACTGACATATCATAACACATTTGTTCTCCTGCTCTTGGCTCTAGGTTCCTAAATGAGTAGTTTCCTAATGCTTAATTAACCAAGCTATTTATGCAGCACGCTTGGCTTGTGTGATAGACACACAAGCTTTTTACATCGCCATTTAACACATTTTCTCTGATATTGAGTGTCCTTTCCCTGTTCAATTTTAGCATGGCAGAAGTGAAAATATTGACTCCACTCTTGGGTAAGAGCCCCGAGAAATAACAGGAACAGTGAAGTATTCAAAGGACATTTAATAGCAACCACCTATGATTGCTCATTTACTGTAACTGGTTAATGACAGGTCCACAGTTATTGCTATGTATGTACCCATCATAATGACAAAATGGATGTCTATCACTATAGGGTGACATTTCTCATACATCAAAAAAAAACAGATCAATACTAAAACCGTACTTTAATAGACTCCCTAATGACCTCTACTGCAAACCTATTTGTAAGTTTCTGAAAGCTCAGTCAAAATGGCCACCTTAATCATGTAATTTGTATGCGTGGTTAGAATCTTGTTTTCATTTTACATTCATTGTCTTATGTCGATTAGCATAGAGTTGTTTTGTAAAAGAAATTTAGCACATATAAAAATTTTATGGATGTGTGTGCCTTCTAATCTGTGAGTCCTTGGTTTGTATTTGTCCTACATGAAATATTAAGTAATCTGTACAAAAAGACATCTGTGAAATTGTACTTTTAACCAGGAAACTGGTTAATTAAAAAGTGTAATGGTGTGCTTGTATTCTGTATATTAATATTTAATACAGGAGAATGCAGCAATGTTGTACAACTGTCATTTGTGTGGAATGTTTAGAAAATTAATTGGATTAAAGAATGTAGAATCCAGTTTAAAATGTATGATTAGTAGTCCATTATTTAAAAGTCAAAATTAACTGGTAACAGGAGGATTTCACTCAGTAAAAGTTAAAACAGGAAAGACAGCACTAGTATGAACATTTAGGACTAATGGCAGTTGACCATTTTGTTGCTATGAAAATCAGACAGTAGATGAACCCCGCAAAAGGCTGTCATTGAGCCTCTTCCCATTTGGAAGCCACTCACAGGCATGGTCAGAAAAGAAAAATGTCCTTCTAAATCAGATGTGTTCTCATAAATACCTCAGGCAGGGGTGCCATAAGGGTGGGAAGAGGGTATTAGGATGATTCTAACTCAGGGGCCCTAAAAAATGTGGAAAATTACTGGATTGGTCTGGACTATGGGACCCAAAATCTCTAGCAACGCCACTGACCTCAGGTGAAATTTTAAGACTGAATTCCAACAACAAACTGTCAGATATATTTTCTCTGTTAACATGAATGGAAGTCTTTTTAGAAATCCATACAGCTCTTCAATACAGATAAGCTAGTTCTTTATTTGTATATCTGGGAGTTGAAGGCAGATATCAACCTATGGCATCAGCCATCATACTGTGATGTCAGTCTCTGGGGTGCATTCTAATTACTTTTATACGTTAATTATGTATTGTCCATAATTATCTTTCCCCTATCAGTACTTTGAACTGTGCATAACACTGGCTGCTGCTGAATGCAAGTTTTTCTGCATGCACTAGGATAAAATTTGCTTGTCTTGCTTTTCACTATTTGCAGAGCTGAATGAAAGGGAAACATGCAATTAAAATAACACACACATATAACATGGTTAGGATGCTGAGTGTATTTTATATATATATATATATATATATATATATATATATAAATAAAAGCTAAGGCATTTTCCATTACTTGGACCTCAAAGCTGTACATCCGGTAATGGGTAAAACAGAAACACTTGTAGACTTGCGGTGATATTTATTTAGGCTATGTACAGTAGCACTGGAGTATACCATCCATGTTATTGTTACAGCTTGCTTGCCAAAATGTTCTGTACTCCATATAGCAATGCCAGATAATGTTAATAAGCCATTATAGCATGAAAGGAATGAGTAATGTCTGGGTTCACGGACCAGGAGTTACAGTAGGGAAATCGGCTCTCATGACTTTGGCTCCAGCCATGTTGGGAACAGACCTGTCTTGATAAAATTATGCTGGCAGGGGTTGAGATTGCAGATCAAATTAGTTCTGCTGCCACCTTTAATCTTCATTTCCTACAAAAATATTGCACAAAAATCTGAATATACAGTTGCAGAATGTAGCAGCAATGCACCTAGGGGACAGCAGGTCTACTACACAAAACTCTTCCTCCATTCCATCATCCTCAGACATCCAGTCCTGTGTTAGTACCCAGACACAAAGGAATGCTGATCACATTCAACTTGGTGACAGTCAACCAAGATCCACAGTCAGTTCATCTTGGGATACTTTGGCTGAGTGACAGGATCAGCATCTCTCACCCATTGCCCACCTAATCAACCAGGCTTTTGTAGAATTTAAGAGCTTCACTTGACTGAGATCTGCTTACGCTGCAAACTGCTGCATATAGCTGAGATGAGCCAAGATTTTGGGGCTCTGAGTGGAATGTGCTTCTGCCCTCCCAACACAGACAACCAAACACAGATCCTTACAAAATCATCTGTCTCCTGGCCAGATCAATAATCCACTGAATAAGGAAAGCCAAAAGCTTTCTGTCACATACATAATTACATCTCTGGTAAGAGGCTGAACGGCATGTACCCGACCTGAAGATACCACTGAAAAAACAAATAAACATATTTAACAGCTCACTAGTAGAGAAGGCAGGAAATTTGTTCTGACGACATATTTTGCTCTTATCAGTTAATATTAATCTACCATTTTTGATTACATATTCTACCCCTCCATAGCGGTTTGAATAAGCAAGAGCATGTACACATACAAACAAACATAAAAAAATAATAAAGATAGTAAAATAAATTCTCACCCTAGAATATAAATAATTCACACAAATAAAAACATCTGGCCCCACTGGTGTTGCCCACTCCCTCCTTAGCAGTTAACACAGTTATAATTTAAAAAAAAGACAAAGATGAGCAGAGAAGCAGCAGACTAAACCAAAGCATTAAGTTTAAAGTGCTTACAGACAGGAAACATTGTTGACGATAGATTAAAAGTGCAGATTGTAAAAGAACGATGGCACCAGCTAATTGATTGATCTTTCCCTATAGGTTACTGGTATACAGTGTTTTCGGGCAAGAGGCTTGAAACATTGAACCGCCTAAACATTTACTGACATTTTGAGTTCCATAACTCCTACCTCCCACTCAAGGCTTTGCAGAAGAAAACAAACCCAAAAACCATTACAGCAAGTGAATATGTATTATAATTCTCCAATGAGTTGCTCATCATTAAAAACAAATAAAACTCTTGTCTCCACTATTTATTTTGATTAAAAAAAACACACACAGAGTGACTATATTTAAAGTGCAAAAAAAAAAAAATGATTACAACCATCCAAACACATGTGAGTGATTTGATCTTGGGATTGTTCCACATGTGCCAAGTCGTTGCATAAACACAGAACCTACGAAAAGCACACTATGAAAACGGAGGGGATAAAATCACACTAAGAAACGGCACATTAAATACACCTACCGATAACTGCAGGATTCTGCTCAGGCTGCCCTGCACAAGTGACAGCATTGCACAGGTTCTTACAATGAATTGGCTTTGTAATGCTTATTGGTACAGTCAGTATATTCTCAACATTGCGACTTGGAAATCCCCATAACCATTTCAGTGTTAACCCTCTATACCTCCCCATCCCTGCAAATAACCCCCACGCCAAAAAAATAATAATAATAAATTAAAATATTCTGCCGATAATTACAAGCGTCATGCCCAGCTATGTCTATGGAAATGCCTCTGCACAAATCTGCTCCTCCGTGATGTCATCCAGCAGTGGAACATCTGGAGGATTGCAGGTGTCTGTGTCGAAGTCTTCCGCCCCTTCAAGGGTGTCCTCTGAGCCACATTTGGCCTTGAAGCCCTGAAGCTCAGATGGGGAGATGCTCTCGACGGATTCCAGGTCCTCAATGCCAGCGCGGTAGTGAATCGTGAGTAATGTGAGAGCCTGGAGCCGCTCACCAGACTTTGCAAGGGCCGCACTGGTGAGTGCTTTCTTGCGGGGATCAGCTGTCTCCCTCTCCTCAAGCAACAAGGAGTTGTTGTGCTCCAGCTCCTGGTCAATCTCCTGCTGTAACTTGTCCAGCATGAATTCCAGCTTCTGTGAGCGCTCATCTGTGGGCAGGCCCCGGTAAAGGTCCCGCCCAATCTCCTTAACAGCTATGAAAACGCTATCATCCAAGCCACCCTCTTTGCGTGCCAGCTTAGTGGTGCTCCCACTTGTGGAAGTGGCTTTTTTGGAAGGGCTTGCCCCAGCATAAGTCTCGGTGTCGCTGCTCTCATTGTCCGAGGTATTCGGCGTTTGCTTGGGTGATGGCTCTACAGTGGGGTCAGCCACCTGCTCTGCCAACCTGGCTTTGGGCACCTGTCGCAGGCTCAGCAGCCGGGAGCTTGTATTAAGGATGTGGCGGGTCAGGCCAGTGGTGGCTCTGTTGATGGTGGACTTTGCCTCAGAGTCAGCGCCCCGGCGGTCTGCAGCCATGCAAAATGGGTGCTCGCTTAGACACTTTTCCTGGCACTTCTTGTGGCACACATAGGCACAGATCATGCACTGGGAGGCTGCCTTGGTCCAAACTTTCTTCTTGCAGTATTCACACCAAGTGGGATTCTGGAACTGGGTATCCTGAAAGTTGTGCTTGAATTCTGCAATCTGCATGGAGCTGAAGCCATGCTCCTCACGTGGCAGCACTGGCTGCTGCTGTTGCTGCTGCTGCTGCTGCTGACACTGATCGTCTTCCTGCTGGATGTTGTCCCGCTCAAACTCCACCAGGCTGCTGGAGAACTCTGATTCGCTATCGTTCAGGTAAGTGAAGTTAAGGGTGACGTCACCATAACACAGCTTCTCATTGAAGCCCTTGTGGGTGCTGAGGTTGCGCAGAGCTGTGCGGCTCACGCTAGCTCTCGGTTCTGGGGGACATAGCCTGAAGCTGCTCTGGAACTCCAAGGAGGATGTGGACAGGCACTCCAGTGCGACATGCTCCAGTTTCAGACTAACATGCCCCAAGCATAAGAGACTGCCTAGTTTGAAAGGGTCTTTACACCAAAGGGCCACATTAAGGTATTTATGGTTGCTTTCTACATCAAAAACCACAGAGGCCTTGGCCCATTTTGCAGATTGGTTACGTAACATGGTCTCTGATGATTCCCAGGTAAGATGATCCTCCAGGCTGTCTTTTGTGCTGGTAGAAGCCTCTGAGACCTTGTCTTTGGCTGCATCTTGCCGACGGGAAATGTAATCAGCTGCCAGGTCTTCACTGGTCTCCATTTGTCTGACAGCTGGCTTTTGATCTGGGAGTTTGACTGCAACCTTCTCATTGGTGGGCTGTTTGTCTCCATTGTTTACAGGAGGGATGGGCCTCTCTGGTTTCTCTGAAGGCACATCCCCTCCATCCTGCATACTCTGGGTGTCTGAAGAGGTTGATGTCAGCTTGATGTGGGACCTGGGGGGCACTGGTGGCCGAATGGGAGGGGGTGGAGGAGGGGCAGCAGGCCGTTGAGGTCCTTCAGGCAATTCACTGCTTTTAGGAGGCAAGGATTTGAGTGTCTCCTTCGTCTGTGGTTTCAGTGGCAACTGAAGACCAGACAAATTCAGTTTACGGTTCAAGATGGGAGAAATGGTGCCCAGAGGCTTGGTGGCGAGATTAGTCACAGTTCTTTTAGGACTTTGGTTAACAGGAAGATCATCCTTGATGTCACTAAGAATGGGCTTAGGGTCCATGATTAGCTCCTCAAATTCTGAGTCCATGTCTTTGCTGTCAGAAGTATCCAGAGTGGTGATGGGGGCCGGGTCTTCTTCATACATGGGCTGGGGCATAAAACTGGGCTCCTCCAGCTGGCTGAAACCTTCCTGAAGGGCTCCCATGGGTGGGATCTGGTGACGTACGGGCCTTTCATAGACAACTTGTACCTTATCTCCAGCCTGCTTGAGGAGCTTTGGCACTTGGACAGAGGATGTCACTTTAACACCTGCCAAAAAATATAGAATTGTAAGGCTTGAGATATGTCATTGCAGGTATTAACTCTGACATTTATTTCATGTCACCAATTTTTCCAGTAAACATCAAAAATTTTAGATACAGCTTGAAGATGGGCAGGCGGAAACATTTCTTACCTCCAATAGCTATGAGTCGGTCCCCTTTCTGTAGGTCAGCCAAGGCAGCAGGTGAATTGGGGGTGACCGTCTCAATGCTGACATGCACAACATCACCCTCGGTGGCCGGGACATGTCGAAAGGTCATACCAACGCTCTGAGAACTGCCTTTGATAACCTCCGTCTGGAAAACACATGTTGTGAAATGGTGGGTTACTGTCTGTCACATTAACGCTCAGCTCACTGCACAAGTGAGAAGGACTCCATCCCAAGGATGAAGAAAGAAATTTAATTTCAAAGTTTTATTATCTACATTTCATGTGCTTTTATAATGGCTAAATGCAGCGTGAAACTGAAAAGCCATAAAAGGTAAATTACACCACAAAGCCAACAAAACAAATAATTCAGGATATTGAAATTGTCAAATGTAAAGGTTCCCAGGTTCTCCAAACTTAATGACATTAATGTATATGTTCTTTAACTTAAATGTTTAGCAAAATATGCATATGTTTTATGCATATAAAAATAACATTTTGGTAATGTCATTGTTCATTACCCACACTCACAATGAGTCTTAAATGGAAATAATGTGCAATTACACTACCTTGTACTTTATATTTTCATGCAAGAGCACAGCTAGACCCAGGGGCATGATAGGACTGTCTGTCAGCCTAGTCATGACATGATACAGACTAGAATGGGAGGCACTCCTAAATAAGATGAACATTTATTCTAGCTTCAGAATTTGGCGAAATACTAAATCAAACCAATGATTCCTTCAGGTAGCAACATAATCCAGAGTTTCAAAATCAACTGGAAACTTAATCTGTACTGAAAATGATAGCAGTAATATTGTGCAGTCCGAAAGTTCAAGAATATAGGCCAAAGATTATTCCTTCTTAAAACAAAAGTAGCTTCTTGAGATGTGTGTACCGCTAATCCCATTTTCTTTTCTTTTTTTCAATCAGGAACAGCTTGTCAATAAAGCTATATGACATACTGTAGGGTCAATCTCCACCTCAAGTCAGGCTTGGCAAAAATGATTATTTGATATAATTGTCATAGGTGATACCAACCATGGATTGAATAGACTTCAAATTGAAAAGAAAAATCAATGGTACTGCCCATCCCTACAGTTTAGTTTCACACAAAATAGGTTTGTATCATCTAATTGGTTTTGTTGATTTTTTTTAATTTTAGGAGGTGCCACTACCTTTTCTCCTCAATGGTTACATGCACGTCAAGCAGGTTCATACCACTTTGGCAGGGGGCGGGGACTTCAAACACATTTTCTGCAAGCATATGAGCATTTGAATAGGTACGTACAGCAGCTCATCAGGAAACCTCCCGGTGCCCCTGATGGCCACTCCGCCCCTAGCCAGTGTCCATTAACTGATGTCCCACCTCACCTTAGTTCAATACTTTCTTAAGGCTCATAGACAGCACTATGTTGAAAGCAAGAAGCGTGGAAACCTGGTCCCAGTATGCTAATAACACAAAAATACATTTGAACTAATGTGACCTCATAATTCTGGAAAGGTTCACTGTTCATTCAGAGGTTGTCCATCAAGTGTTACATGATCCATAATGCTCAAAGTGCATTTACAGCAGAATTAAGCACCAGCACATTGAAGTTTTGTTATTCTAAAAGGTATTCTAAAGTAAAATTATAAAAATGTGTGGAGCCATGCATCTAGCAATAAAATCTCTATCAAATACACTAAAGGAGGAACAATACTGGCTGTAGATGAACCAAGTTTTCAGAATTTGTGGGAAAAATCTGATTTCTAGTGAGTTTAACAAAGCACAGAATTGCAGAACCCATCTGAAGGAAGAACTGTTTCTACATGCTAGGTTTAGATGACGACAAAGGATACAGTAATTACTGAGCAAGATATGGCCTGTAATTACAGCTAATTTCCACCCTGCTGTTTGCTCGGCACCCGAATCGCCATTGTCGTGCACTGCGCTGCGCTTGAGTCACATATACCCATCAGACGCCTGTTCAGTCATCAGCCATCTGTCTTCCATCTCAGCAGCCCACCAGAACATATTGTAAAGACTTTCATCCAAATAATTAGTCACCATAGGATGTTGGTGTCTTGACAATGAACAGTGAGCCTTTTTGTGAACTACCTGTCAAAGCATAGAGGATGCTCAAACCTTATGCAAAAAAAGCTGGTGTGGGGTCCTTTGACACCTATATAAAAAAATCATACGTGAATGGCGCTAACGGTAGGGCTAACTTGGACACCCCCTTAAACGAGTGTCACTGGGATCCCACCGGAGACTAATCGCCATAATAACATTGCTGTCATTTGCTGTAGCCCCTGAAAAGAGGACTGATTTTATTAAGGAGGAGATGAAGGGAATGAACTATGCAAATTGTCATGCCTGGAGAGCAGCAGTGAAGCTGTCTGATGCTGGGGGATGTTTTTCCAACTCTTGGGATTCCTAACAACATCAAGTATGCAAGGGTAAAAAGGGAGGGAAGAAAGATAAGGGAAAAAAAATGGCTTGGCATTAAAGCTCATTCTAAAGACTATCTGGTACTTAGCAGGTCTTAAAATTAGGTAAATGCAACCTCAGATGAACAATACATGATATTAGGGGTGGGCAATATAACCTGATCACGATTTCAAGGAAATTATAATGATATTTATGACGATATAGAAAAACGGTTTATCAGTGATTATACCTTGCAGGCAGCAGCATTTATTAGTGCAAACAAAATAAAGGGCATTTTCCATTCACTTCCAATGAGCTACAGTCATTCATGACAGCCTACCTAACTCGAAGTGTGAATGTATTGCTATAAGGTAACAGGCTGTAGGAGCATTATAGTGGAATAGTAATGATACAGAAACTGTGCTGTCAAGTCATGTAGGCAAAAAAACAACCCAGGTAGTGGAAATCTTAATTAAAACTATAGCTGCTTACCACTTTAGTTTTACAATAACTAAAGTAACTTAACCTTATAACTCTTCAGAAGCCTGCACTTAAGTTAGAACAGGGGTGCTCCACTGCAGTCCTGGGGGGCCAGAGCCTGGCACATTTTTGGGCTTCCCCTCATTTAACACACCGGATTCAACTCCTTGTGGTAATTACCACATAATTTATGGTGGAACAGGGAAAGAACTGAGCTACACAGGGCTCCGGCCCTCCAGGACTGGAGTTTGACATCCCTGATTTAGAATGTCAGTGCTGGAACTGTACATGAAAATATTACAAAAAAAAATGAAAATATGATCCACTTAGCCATTTAGTTTTCAAAGTATGTGCAAAGACTGTGCTGAAATTAATAAAACAACACCATTCGCATTTTAATTTTCCACCTATGCAAAAGAAAAAGAAAATTAAAAAACCTTTGTCTTCTTTTTCCAGTTTGGCTTTTCATATTTTGCCATTCATTTGGGTGACACGGGCAACCATGTACAAGAATCACAACTGAATCAGCAAAAGCATGGAGGAAGTGCAGCAGTGATCG
>JABFDZ020000066.1:18945936-18959138 GCA_019775955.2 Pollimyrus isidori
TAGTGAAACGAACCGCGCTTTGGTGGTCAAACGCACTCGGGCGCGGTTCGAATTGCCTAGTGTGAGTACACCCTTAGATCATTTTTATTTCTCCGATAAATTAAATCCGATAAATAGATCCGATAAAGTAGGCTAATGGCATTTGGGAAACTGCTGTGTCTTTTAAAACCTGTGTTGTGGTGCTTATTACTTCTTACTGGAAATGACCGCCAGCACACCACGAGATATAAACAACCGAAAAGGTGAAACACTCTATTGCAGCAGTTGCGCCCAATGCAACGTTGTGCCGCCCCCATTTTGTACCAAACGCTGTACATATAGAACATGTGCCATCGTGCTGTCAAAAGCGCAGGAGTACCAACTTAAAACAAAATCATTTGTATCATTTTCCCCCTTCTGTCATTTATTAGAATACTAGTATAATATTAGTTATTAGAATAATTTAATGCCTCTGAAATGATCGGTATTGAACAGATGTAACACATGTAAAAATTATGTATTAATTATATTTTATGAGTAAATAACGTTACCCAGTGGAGGGCTCTCTAAACCGGTTTGTTTCTTATTCATTTTGTGAAACAATGATTTCTTTTTAAAATTACATTAAACCTTTACATATTTATCCAGTGTACCTCATGAAATGAATGACTTAATTGTATCCTGACATACTCGAAAAAATATAAATACAAATATATACTGATATTTCACTGGCGATGCTATTTTATTAGTTCGACTAAAAAGACTACAGTATTCAGTACTACATAGCAGAGCTTTTATGTAATTATTTTTCATACATTAAAAATATTACACAAATATTCACAAAGAACATCTACAGCATTTCTTGTGCATATGCAGCGCACACAAACAACTATATGTGTAAGCGTATGATGGACTAATTTACTGTTATGGGTTTTTAAAAACGTATGCTTTGGCTGTGACATTCTCAGATTTTTTGTGTGCAATATATGATTAATTCTTATCCGTATGAACAGTTTCACCATGTATGCAGGTGACTTTTTATACTTTTCCTTCCCACACATTATTCCTCTGCACTCACAGACAACTTCCATGCAGCTGCCGATTTTCAGTCCAAAATGGCAGTGGCGCTACCGCAGTGCCATTAAGGGATTGCGGGTAAATCTGCACTTGGGTTTCACCTCTTAGCTTGGTAAGAAATAAAGTACGTAGTGCAAATTGGAAATCATTTTAAGTTTTATTATTATTATTTTTATTTAAAAACTATAACATTTGAGAGAAATCTCTACTATTCCCTTTTGTTGAGGATGCACTTTATTTTTATTTTTTTCTGAGGCCAAGTATTGGTAAGTAGTGCCTTACACAAAAAAAATACAATAAAAACATTTGAAAAGACTTATGTTTACTGTCATAGTTAGGCATAGTTAGGCACAGTTGGGTGCATAAATTGCACACAAATTATAACAAATGTATAATATGAATTTATCGGTATCGGCAAACAAGGACTTAATTATCGGTTATCGGTATCGGTTTAAATTTTTGATATCGTGCATCCCTAGAAAATACCTCACACTTTACAAGTTTGATTAACAAGCCATAATTTCGAATGAATTCACTCGTGAAGTAGAGAACTACCTGTACAAGTGGTTCCACTCTATATTATATTAAAACCGGAAGTTACCCCTCACAAATTCCACTAGAGCTTAAGGGGCTATCCACATTCAGCCATCGAGCTGTGTTATGGTAGTGCGGATGAGAGCATAACCACAGAAGAGTGAGAGCAGGAGTGGCTAAGACACCATCGTACCAGTGCTTCTGACTGCAAGTTAAAATTACATCTTGCACATAACCATGGGTGAAGCAGATTCCCAGCATACTTCTCATAGCCTAGCACTCATAACATCCATCTACAGGGCATTCCACTCTGTACCTCCCCCACTAGGACCAGCAGCTGACAAGAGCACACATATCATGGACACCTACACCACACATAGCCATAGGAGAACTAACCATTCTGCATTGATCATTTGGAGTCTGAAATCAATGTGAGCCACAAAGTGGGAAGAGAGTTATGAGTTCACATTCCTCCAAACCTCCCACACAAAATGGGGTGCACATGAGGAAGAGAGACTGCGACTTATGACACAGAGAGCCTGCAGATCACCTTCAACTTTCTCAATAACCCTTCAGTAACCCAGAAGAGGCTGAGCACCAGATCACATCATTGTAGAACACCACAAAGGACAATGGGGGGAAAGCCAGGACACATGGGAGAATGGAGAGGCTGGCATAATCTGTCAAGGCTAGGGGAACAGTACCTCATCTCAAACTGGAAAAACCCAGTGAAGCAGATAGGACAGTAAACCAAACAGTCCAACAGTATGTTTAGTTCTCTATGCCAGAATTAGCCACAACAATAGTGAGAATGACAAGAGTGAAGCCGTCAAGGAGCAAGGGATCTTGGGCAGAACCTCGATAGTAGTGATGCACGGGTCGATGGGCAGGTGCAGGTGGTTTAGGGCAGACATTTTTAAAATACTGTGGGTGCAGGCAGGTGGGTCAAAAAGTTACAAAAAAGACATTTCATTATCGATTAAAACATGTTGTAAACGGGGTTGGCGTATAAATGCTGTCAACATATTTTTCAATTTTTGGAGTTTTCAATTTGTAGAGTAAGCTACTAGTTTGGTGAAATATTACTGTTAAGTATGCTCTGCTTCATTTTACACAAAATTAAAGTTAAAAGAACACCATAAATCTGATACTTCTCAGATCTGATGTTAGATCAGATGTTACAGTTTTGACAACTAGTATGTTTTGCATACATGCACGCTTGTGTGCGCGTGTGTGCCCGTGCGTGCGAGATGTCTTTCGTGCAATTTTGCGCAAGCCTTCGAGCAATAACTATCTACATTAAAGAGATCTTTCAGTTTCTTTGTTGTTGTTTGGTACACAGTTAATCTTGCATAAAATTGTGTCATCATCTTCAAACAGTCATGGAAAACCTGGAAAAGTTTTAAAAGAATTTTGAAATTTTTCCAGGCCCTGAAACATTTGGAATTCTTGGATAGAGGGGAAGAGTTCTAGAAAAGTTTTGGAAATTAGCCTTCTTCATTTTTGTTTCTCGCATATTTCCACAACGCGGTCACAGAAATGTGTGAGTGGAAGTCAGTAGTTAACTAGCTTGGTAAAGATACGTTTCCACACAGACTTTGCATATTTGAGATCGCTGCTTTTCTGCTCGCTATTCCAGTTGTGCTTTTTTTTGCACGTATTTTAAATTTTATTGATCACAGTTTCCTGTTTTTGACTCCGTTTGCCTCTACCATGCAATCACAGGGTATGTATAATTTTCATATTGAGATTCATTTTCTTGACAATTGAACACTATTTACACATTAGCAAAAGTTGTCCACCATCTGAAACTGCATGATCAAATAAAAGCAAACTTTTTTGATTTGGGTTTTTGAATATTTTCTTGTGGTACTCGAAAGGTTTTGGAAAAGTCATGGAAATGTAATCTTCCAGAACTGGGGAAACCCTGTTCCATGCGAATCTAGTACAAATGTGTGCCATCTATGAGTTACAGTGTCAAAAATGACACTTCATTGGTAGGTTCCATGGCAACACAGGGTCACTGGTGTTTCCCCCCCCCCCACGGGTCAGGTCAGGTTTTGGGTCATTATCCACGCATATTTTTTCGAGTTGGGTAGGGCAGTTTGGATCTCCTGACGGGTTGGTTTGGGGTGGGTATTAAAAAAAAGCCGACCTGCGTAAAACTGCCGGATAGTAGTCTTATTAGCATATAGAACTGGTCATATTCTTCATAGACTCACGTGAGTCACAGTACACCGCTAGGCCTCAACACCTGAAGAGGCATCATACCCGAGTCTCAATCCCATCAGCGATGGTTTTCCCTTAAGGTAAAGTGGACGATGCACTGATTTGTTCAGGCAGCTCTGAAGAAGCTCTGGGGGCAAGAGCTTGCAGTTCATAGACTGCTCCAACCCCCCACTGCTGGACCATCTGCCCACTCTGTTCAAACCATAACCCCAGAACCGCTCCACGGCAAGTGTCTCCAGCATGCTCCTCCCACCGCTGCATGATTTTGTCTCCTAGAGGGGCACAGAGGAACCCCCAATTTCCTGCTGAAGCTTCACAGGTTTCCACATAGCATTTCCTCCACAAACTAAGGTGTAAAGCTTTGTTATCCAAGCTCACTCTGCACAAGACTGAGAAAGCCTGCAGGTAACAGCCAGAATTGTAAAGGGATTCATTGTCTAGCTTACGATTAGACGTGTAACGATGAATCGTGAATCGGTTAAAAGTCAATGTAAATGTATGATGATTTAAGCGGGGTGAGGTGGAAAATGAATCACTACTTTAATCATTTACTTTAACAATAAAACTGGTGTAATATTACATTTTATTTCACGCCATCTGTTCAACGTCAGATGTCACTGTGTATTCACGTTTTTGGTTTTGACCAAACCCAGATAGGAGATAGTAAGCGAATTAGAAATTCAAGACAGAGCACTGGGCGGCACGGTGGCTTAGCACTGTTGCCTCACAGCAACAAAGTCCTGTGTTCAGTCCCGGGTCCATTCTGTGTGCCCTTTGCACACTCTCCCCATGTCTCCTGCAGTTGCTTCCCCCAGTCCAAAACCATGCAGGATAGGTTGACTGGAGTGTAAGTTGGCCCTGCAGTTGTGCGAGTGTGTGCGCCCTGTGGTGTGTTGGCGACTGTCCGGGGTCGGTTCCCGCCTGTGCCTATTGTTCCCAGGATAGGCTCTGGTCCACCCCGCGACACCAGATGGGATTAAACAGTTTCAGAAAATGGATGGATGCACTGCCTGATATTAAATCAATGATGTGGCAGCATTTTATCTTTCTGGTAAGCACAAACGATTGGAATTTTTAAAACAGTATTTTATTCAATTTCAGTTGTACTGTTAAGAAGAGGACATGTTTTGCATAGTTTAGTAAGATAAAGGAATACTTTTGAATAAATTTGTCTGCAGCCCATTCTGCAAAAAAAAATGTAAGAAAATCGTATCGTGAACTCTGAATCGTATCGAATTGACAGTTGACTGTTTTGTTACATCCCTACTTATTAACGATTTTTGGGGTGAACAAGGTAAACACTATGACCAAACAGCACAGTCAACTGAAACCTGCACCACTTCCGACCCAACTCTGAATCTCATCTTGGGGTACTGAACTTGGTGTAAAGGCCTGTACAAGCACATTTCAGAGGAAGGGACCTTACAACAAAAGCAGTATGCGATGGAGACACTGGAGTGAAACCCGAAAAGTGCCCACGTGAGCACACATACTGTACTATAAAAGCCTCAATATATACATAAACTGAACTGATGACTTACATTCTGATAGATTTGCTCAAATTTCACATGTCCATCCATCTTAGGCTGTCACTGGTTCAACACCTTTCGAAGGCAAGGTTACAAAGCATGGGAGACACCCTAAGTTCTGCAAGTTCTCGTCTACCCGAACAACCCAGAAATTGTCTATGCAAGAAAGACACAGTGCATTGAGCATTACATTCAAAGAGTCATGATTTTACAGTTCATGTTCCAAACCATGTCACTGCTGATGCAACCAAGAAGTTTGGTATAATGTGGGAGGACATACATAACCGACATGAAGAAAGAAAATGACGCGTCACCAGAAATCTTCACACAAAGATGTGTTTGTAATGGAGATGCTCTTTTTCCTTAAGACTAGACTTGGATTAAAGAGATAGGATGACAGCATACAAACCATTTCCCAAGAATGTGTCTGCTACAGGAGACAAACAGGTGTAAGCCATGCTAGAATGTTCCCGACCGGGTCATTTTTCAGTGTCTAATTTAAAAAAAAAAAAGGCTAGCCAAATCGTCCTATTAGTAAAAGGCTTACTCGCCATAAGTTAACACTTATTAGTAAAAATGTCTTACTGGTAAGAATGCAATTTTTACTAGCAAGAAAATGAATTTAAGAGGTCTACAATGAAATTTATACAAGTAAGAATTCAAATTATAGAATTCTACAATTTGGTTTTAATTAGTCATATATTCCCAATGACTTCCATTACGCATTGCCTCACATATCCTGAATTCAATTTTTACTAGTAAAAAGTCATGCTATACAGCTATATAATTCCATTCTTACTAGTAAGAATTCATATTATAGATATCTGCAAATACATTATGATTAGAAAGAATTCCAGGCGGACAAATCCGTAATTGTTTTTTTTAACTAGTAAACATTTAATTGTAATGTGAAATGCCCAAAATATGAATTTTAGATCTATATTACTTAATTCTAGAGATCTGTAATTAAATTATGTGTATAAATTATGGATTATATACATGGACCTGGAATTCTTACTAGTCAAAATGTGATTATAGATATATACAACACGAGTTCTTATTAGTAAGAACTAAATTATAGAGCTGTACAATATGACTTTTCACTAGTGAAAATTGAATGCATGTACCATGGAAGTCGGTGGGAATATACAACTAGCAAAAATCAAATTATATAGCTCTATAATGTGAATTTTACCAGTAAAAATACAATTCTTACTAGTAAAAATTATCTTTTTTTTACTATTATTACTATTAAGAGTTGCATTATAGATATCTTGAATTCATATTCTTACTAGTAAAAATTTCATTACAAAAAAATATTTTTACTACTAAGAATGTTATTTTTACTAGTAAGAATTAACTTATGACGAGTAAGCCCTATACTAATAAGACAATTTGGCTTGCATACAAAGAGCGCACTTTATGACAATGACGAGTAGTTCTGATCGCAGGAAAATGGAAACGCAGAGCACGTAACTTAAGGAAGAGGGGTAACTCATCAGTGCGATATGTGAATAAAACGTCCTACCTGATTTTATAATTTGGCAAAGTATGTTTCTTTTTGATGACTCTCTTCAGTTGGTTGACGATTATGGATGTGAGCTGCGGCAGTGGTCGACCCTCGAACTGCGATTTCACCTCGAAGTCTATAAGCGGCTCCTCCAGGAAGGAGAAGGACCAGTGTGTGAACGGCATGCGGGTAAACTGCAGCTTGAGCCGGCCCGCAACCCGGGTCATCTTCACGAAGAGGTATGCGGACTTCCCAAACACCAGATCTACGTCGATAGCCAGGTGAAACCCGCCGTTGTACTCCAGGTCTACTTCAAAATTAAGCTCGTCGGGCATGCCATCCTCGTCAACCTCCACCGGCGTCATAAGTTTCGCTGTTTTGAACACAGGCAGTGAATTTCCCAGAGATATATCCCGGAGACTGAGTCCTTCTAAAAGCCGACCAGCAGTCTTCGTTTGTAGCAGCTCCTCGAACTCCACCTTAATCTTCTTAATCACCCAGTGTCTGACCACGGGAGTGTCCCGGAGCTCTCGGAATAAAAAGAGAAATATTGCATTGAGGAAATTACAAGTCTCCGGCTTTGGGATGTGGGGAGGCTCGCTGTGGGAAGGCGGCGGCTGTTTAGGGCTACTGCTGGGGACAGCCGCTTCCTGCTGCCTAGGGGACACAGCTTCTTGTTGTTTGGATGATGCGGATGTCGCGCTGTCCTGCTGCTGGCCCAATTCGACATGTTGATTATGAAGGTAATCCTTCAATGCAGGATCGGGCGATGCTTTGACATACTGTACTGTCCTGGCGATGGGCTTTGGGCTTCTCCGGTACAAGAGCAAAAGCTGCAATAGCAGAGTGACAAGCGCTCCGCACAAAACTGAAACGAAAATCACGTAAAACATCGCAGAGCTTTTCCGCGGCTGCCGATTTCGCGCTAACACGTCTTCATGATCCTTAGTCCAAGCGGGTTAACAAAAGCGAGTTCCACCTGGCCGCTAACAAAGCTGCCATATCATCTGCCTCTTTCCTGGGGCACAGGTCTCGGCCGTTGATTGGCCGGACGTCAGCGTAGTGCCGCCCACTCGTGCGTGATGACGATACTTAACTATGCGTGTGGCGGTGAGTATTGTTTTTGTTGTAGATTATAAAGTAGTAGTTTAAAACATTTACGTGAGCCGACGTCCCTGAGATAACCTCATGTTGCAGTTCTGGTAGTAAGTTACACTTGCGATAATCACCCAACGAACTTTGTCAATCTGAAGATTTTAAGCAGTGCGCTGTGAGGAAACTGCAAATTCTTGAACAGTAATAATCTTCAAACGCCCGTTAAACACATGCATACACCGTGTATAAGGCATATTTTAGCTTATCTAGCTGCTTGTGTTCTGGAAAACATCAATGGAGATGGCGCCTCTCACAGCTAATAGCTTCCATGTAATCACCGCTTATCTAGCACTGGGTCAAAGTAACTCTGGACCTAATCTCAGGAAGCACGTGGTCGGGGAAGCTTTAAAAGAAATGTCAGTCTCTGACAGGGCAAGGGTGCACTCACTGTGGCTAATTTAGAGACACCAGTTGACCTACACATTTTTGTTACTATGAGAGGTAAACCCGTAGAGTGCTCGATGTGGTCGCCTAAGCCTTCTGGCCAGGCCAAATAAGTCATTTTTTTCACATTCAACCCACTCCCACTGATGGATAAATTAGATGGGCAACCTTATTAAGACTACGAAAATATGTTGTATGGATAAAAGTATTAGGACACCTGGCCATTACACCCATAGTAATTTGGAGTACGTCCCCCCATTCTTATGTGAAGGCTTTTCACAAGATTTTGGTGTGTCTGTGGTCATTTTTGCTCATTCCTCCAGAAGAGCATTTGTGATGTTAGACCCTGATGATGGGCGTGAAGGCCTGGCTCTCAATTCCTGTTCTAGTTCATTGCAAAGGTGGTCTATGCAGTTGAGGCTGGGGCTCTTTGTGGCCCAAAAAAAAGTTCTTCCTCATCAAACTCACCCACCCATGTTTTTATGGACCTTGCTTCATGCACTGGGCCACAATCATGCCGAAACAGAAAAGGTTCTTCCCCAGACTTTTCCCACAAAGTTGGAAACATTGAATTGTCCAACATGTCTTGATACGTTGAAGCGTTAAGGGATCTCTACTCTGGAAGTAAGGGGCCTAGCACAACCCCTGAAAATCAACCACATACTATTATCCCTTTTTCACCAAACTTTACAGTTGGCACAATGCAGTCAGGCAGGTAACATTCTCCTGGTATCTTCCAAACCCAGTCTCATTCACCAGACTGCCAGACAAAGAAGCATGATTTTTCCATCCACAGAACATATTTCCATTGCTTCAGAGTCCAGTACCAATATGCCTTACACTACTCCACCCGACACTTGGCATTGTGCCTCATCAATATGTGTATCAGCACACGGAAACTCTGCTCGCTACTTTACATGAGCTGCCACTTCATGACTGAGTAAGCAAAAAAATCAGACAAAACTTCAGCCATGCTCAGATCCAGCACAACTGGGTTAAGACACAGTTAGAAAATGTATTATTCTTTGTCTTTCTATTTCTCTGTTTTTGTATTCTCTCTTTATGATTTTGCATTTATCACAATACATCCATGTAAAATACCTTGGGGCAACTCTATTGTGAAAGGCATTATATAAAAATAAACTGGGTTGAACCATAATAATAATAATGATAAACCTAATATAATGGATTTCAGTTGCTCCCATTAATGTCTCTTTTCACAATTCAATAATTTGATAAAGATATCTATAATGCAATAGATAATCCTACATATACACACTCTTGGCATTCTCTCGATGAGCTTCAAGAGGTAGTCACCTGAAATGGTTTTCCAACAGTCTTAAAGGAGTTCCCAGAGGTGTTTAGCACTTGTTGTTGTTGAGTGTGTAAGCAAAGGGTGGCTGTTTTGAAGAAACTAGAATATAAAACATGTTTTCAGTTATCTCACCTTTTTTTGTTAAGTACATAAATCCACGTGTTCATTCATAGTTTTGATGCCTTCAGTGAGAATCTATAAATGGTCATGAAAATAAAGAAAAACATTGAATGAGAAGGTGTGTCCAAACTATTGGGCTGTACTGCATTGGCATCGACAAGAACTAATATTGCACATGAGATACATTGCACAGAGAAACTACCATGGTGTATTGGGTGTGTGTGTTTCCTAGTCAAAGTGTGTGCGGTCAGCTGCAAGGACTTTGTTGTAGACTATGACACCAGTTGGAAGAAAAAACCTTCTGAATCTCTCCTTCCCACATCGTGGATGCAGGATCCTGCCACTAAAGGAGAGATTGAAAAACAAATTGAAGGCCTTTTCAGTGCCTCTTGTTCTGTGGGCATTTGTATATCTCATGAACCTAAAGTGCCATCATCCAGCTGGTTTTCTATCCCACCTGATGAGTTATGATCTTCCCGTGATCAGATGTGGTTCATCAGAGGCCAGGTAGGATGGAACACCTGCCTGATACCTGGCCAATGCTTACCATATATTATTACCTCTCTTACAAGATTTTAATGTTGTGAGATAAAATTTAAAAAAATGCTGGCTAAGTCACAGATTGCCAAGAGAATCCCATTGATCGTGTTAGTGCTGCGCAATTTTTTAAATTATATTGCGTTGCTGTACCGCTTCTGTACAGTAGATGGCAGCATTGTCATTGTCATCTTTACAGATGACAAAAAAAATCATGCTTTAGAACAGGGGTACTGGGGGCGGGGGGCAGAGTCCTGTGTAGCTTAATTCTTTCCCTTTTCCACCACAAATGATTCAGCTCAAGAGCTGTGTGGTAATTAGCACAAGGAATTGAATTAGATGTGTTAAATGTGGGGAAACCCAAAAATGTGCAGGGCTCTGGCCCTCCAGGACTGGAGTTTGAGGTCCCTGCTTTAGAACTTTATTATTTGTTGGGCTGCCACTAACAACTCATTTTCTATATATTAATCTATCTACTATTTTATCGTTTGGTTGATTAATCTAAACATTTAATTTTCCTCCAGAAAATCAGTCTTAAGTTAATTTTGACATTTAAGTTAATTTTATTTTGACAACAAACTGTCAGGCATTACAAGGCTTTAGATAATGTACCCTGTTTTTTTTTGGAACATTACAGACATTATTTTTCACCACAATTTGGTAGTTTGGTAGTAAAAATACTGTTGAGATCATATTGTGATGCACAGAATGTAATAATTAGCATACGTTTTGTGTATCCTCACACTTAATAAATTTGGTTAGTGGAGTACGTCACGTGTGACACGAGATACGTACTGACGTCGCAATGAAGGTAGGGACAGATCAACTGCCACAACATACTTTAAAAGAGGAGACACTATGGTTAAACAAGATAAGATATTGATCGTTCGTTGTACAGATTAAACTCAGACATGTTTTTTCTTGTTAATTTGGTTTTATTTTTATTTCCCTTCAGGAATAATTTTCTTTTATTTAGTGTCCGCTTTCATTTCAGTGTTAGTTTACGATATTGGTTAGCAGGTAAGCTGGTCCCAACAAGTCGAACACACACAAACACACACTGGCACCATCAGTCACCAACGTAATTCAAAGATGTATCTCAACTGTACAAATGGAGGGCTGTTATGGTTCCATCATATGCTGACCATGCATCTGTGGTCTGTATATATGGATCTGTACATAACTCTCACTGCTGAAGATAGATAGATAGCTAGCTAGCAAGCACTTTATTCATCCCTGGGGAAGGTCTCTCTGGGAAATTTAGTTCCAGCAGCACTGCACCGACACATTCCAGTTGTTGAAATTGAAGAAATAAAGACAAACACCCATATACTGTATAATATAAAGGCAGTATATATATTTGGTATAGTATATAAAGGCAGTATGTATATGTAAATACTTGGTATGGGATTTATTATTCAGGATATAGGGTTATTGTTCAAAATAAATAGTAGACAAATAACAGGGCTATTGCACAGGTCATTATTGCATTATTGAGTTGACATACTGGTCCCGTCTTGTCCAGGTTGTTCCTGTTTCTCCCCATTCTCCTCCTTTGTTCTCCTGTATCCACTCCCGTTCACACCAAACGAGGAGTTGTACAGTTTGATGGCTTGTGGGACAAAGGAGTATTTACCTGTCGCTGAACGAACTCCTCTGGTTGACAGTGTGAAGAGGGTGACTGGCATTGTCCATAATGTCCAGTAGTTTTTTTAAGTGACCTTTTGTCTACCATTGTCTCCAGAGTGTCCAGTTTCATGTCAACCACAGAGCTGGCCCTCCTGATTAGCTTATCCAGCCTGGATGAGTCCCTCTTCGCTGTGCTAATCGCCCAGCACATTCAGGTGGGCAATAAGAAAAGCAAGTGAGTGATCGGCATATACAGTCAACTCCAGAATTATTTGCAACCCACAGCAAAGAATAACAAAAAATAAGCAATGCATATAATTGTCAAAATTTCCAATACAATGTGTTGAAAGTTATTTACCACTTACGGAATAAAAATAATTCCTTCAAGAACATCACGTTATATTCACAACTGAGAAATCTTTTAAGAACTCACAGAACAAAATTATTGGAATTCCTGAAGTATATCTTAGAAAAATACCAAAGAAGTCTAAATCCTTGGTGCAGAGAATATGTCCTTATATATCTTTCAAAGGAAGTTATGTGTTTACAACCATTTCCTGTTTACTAGGGCAACATGTATGATGTCACAGATGCAAAATCTCTCTGTAATTCATCAACATCGGTAAATCCAGTACCACGTACCATTGGAGTTACAGTTGGAATCATGTGTTGTGGTCAGATGAGACAAAGACCGAACTTTCTGGTCATACTCACCATTGACCTGTTTGGGGAACAAAGGGGGCTGCATTTTAAAAAAACCTCATAGTTCCCACTGGAAACATGGTTGTGGATCATTAGTGCTTTGGGGCTGTATATATAAAAGGATAGAATCTGAAAATCAAGTGGTGTGCATTGTCCCCAGTACTCCATTGCTTAAACCACACTTCACCAGATGTGTCTGTCTCATTAAGTTTTATAGTTATTAGTCGACAAAGCCTATGTACAGTACAAAAAAGACTGATCAAATCATATTGAGATGGGAAGACATGTTTCTAAAAGTACATAGACTAATTTATGTTGAAATTATATACATTTTCTGATCATGATGGAGCTGTTTGCTGCTCGAATAAATGGTGCCTCAGACGTCACAATCAACAATTGGGAGCGCAATGCTTCACTTGTACGAGGGTACATCGAGGAGAGCACATCACCCACTGTGTCTGGTTAATTCTGGTACGGTTATGTAGATATATGTATGTATGTG
>JABFDZ020000066.1:18961518-18977457 GCA_019775955.2 Pollimyrus isidori
AAGTAAACAACTTTGGTAAGATATATCTTCAGAATCTTCTTAGCGCGCTAAGAGTGTTCGTTATCGAGAAACCGGGCTTTGATCATTATACAGATGAATTCTGGGTAGATTTGGGCACGCTTCAGAGTAATGGTGTAAAGGGTATCGGCGTGAAATTGGAGCGAGACAGAGCGACCGCTCCAGCCTTAATTAACAAACCGTTCCAAGACGGTCTAGCTGCAGACACCTGTAGAGGGCAGCTCCACAGGAAATATGTCACTTCCAGGGGAAACTCGTGATCTTTAAGGGTGTAATGTGGAGTACCGGTTAGGGTTATGGTTAAGGTTAGTGTTTATTTGCTGTAACAGAGTTGAGGTCACATGTTTCCTGTGGAGGTGACGTATTTCTAGTGGAGCTCAACTCTTCAGGTGTCTGCAGCTGGACCCTTCTCAACCAAATTCCACCCGCTCCACTCACATGCTCTGATACACATATTTTGTGAACTATATGTGTACATTAACATGGCATTAATACTGTGGCCACCTCTAGACATACCTTTGCCACCCAGCTTAAAAATTACAAGAATTGCCTCCCCACACAGGTAGAACATACAAACTTCATTCACAGAGGACAGGGGTGGAATTTATACTTTCAGGTGTGGAGATGTGCGACAATACTGCTACCCACAAGCCACCTTGCTGCTCTAAGTAGTTGTACATAATATTAAACATCTTCTATAACCTCTTCTTCAGGTATAAGGACGCCGATTCCAAGAAGCACAGGGCATGAAAATAAATACAAATGTTATTATTTTGATTGCCACCGCAAATTAATTTGGTCTATTTTTATTGGTACCTCGAAGTCATATGCCCATTACAGCTAAGAAGTATCATCGAAAGGAGAATCTCTTCTTGTTTAGTACCAGACAGATGCAATGGAAAATACCAGGCTTCATGATAGTATGAGTGCGTATTTTCGCCACAGAATCAGATGGGCGCGAGTTTTGCTAGCGGAATAGGGGAAAAGTCGCTGAGGGTGAAGACTTCCGCTGTTTAGCAGCGAACCGTGTGCGCAGTCGAGGGCGTCCAGGGACTGTGAGCGCTGTATCGGCACGATCACCCGCACACATGCACACACCTTTGCCTTCTTTTCCCCAGACATTACTCCGCAACCGGACTGCGTAATTTTTTTAGAGGCTGAACTTTTAAACGTTTGCCATAAATATGGCGAGTTTGAAGGCGTTTCAGGAGCAGACTGGTAAGTTATAAATTATTTAATTTCAGAGTAAAGAATATATACTTTTTGTTAACGTATCTGTGGAACAATAAGTACCACGTTATATCCTCTAAGTATCCTCCAATTTTAGGGAAAACATAATATCCATTTGGGTGTGAGAAACGTTATCAGGTAATATATTTTAGTCAGTTATTAGGAAAAGTGCTGTGCAGATATGTGTACAGTATTTCGGTATCCGAGGTCGTGGGTCGAACTTAATTAAATTAATATAATAAATTAGGTTATAGCATATTGTTCATCATTTTATTAAAGATAGTCAACGGAAGTTTAAGATCAGATAAGCTGAACCCGTTCGAATAATATTAGTTTGGTAAGATTTAAGGTGTGCCGCTCTGCAGTATTATTTTTAAGCAATCCCCCACTATGAACATCGCGAGTCATTGATTTGGTTAATAAACCTTTTTCCACCCTTTTTCATGCTCTTTGCTCATTTAACTGAAAAACTCTGAACGCGTTAATCGTTTTTTCCAACATCACCAAGGTGATTCTAAATGTCATGGAGTTTTCCCCGTGAAATTTATGTTAAAGAAAAACTTTAAACAGCAGCAGCGTGTTTGGACGTGTCGAGACCTCTCAAAAATAGCATTCAAATCCCTTTGAAGAATAGTACCAGTCTCTACTATTTCTTTAAAATGCTTGTTCTCTATAAGGAAGAAACATGCTTTGTATGTAGAGGTTGGAATAGGGATGTAGAACCATAAGTGTGAATGTTTCATTCATTTAAATCTACATATAGTAAGTATTCGTGTTGAATTCCTTAACGATATTCAGACCATGGTTTCACGTATCCATGGTTTTTACATGGATTTTTTTTTGGGGGGCAGCTGAGCTGAATTGGTTAGAAACAGTATCTGCTGTCTTGTTCTAGTTGATCTGATGGTGTGCACCAGCAGTCCAAAAACCCCATTTTAAAAGTTGTTGAGGGGGTGTACTGATTTCATCTGGAATTTCCATTAGGGACAGCATTGAAGCAATTTTAGACGCAAGTCATTTTTAGAAAATTGCATCATCAGGACAGGTTGAGGCATACATTAAGGCGATTTCTGAATGAATTACATTTCTGACTGAAACAAAAAGTGTAGGTTCGCTGTTGTAAATATTTTACCTCTTCAGGAAGTATGACACATAACTGTGGTACCATATGTGTCCTGTCTGTTCAAAGTTTACCAGGTAAATGTCACGCATATGTTACCAGAGTTTTTAAGGCCGTTTGACTAGGCTGGATTTTCACCTTTTCCGAAGCATCTGATCACTGAGTGGCTGCTGTTCTATGTGTGTCAGTTAGTCCCAAGAATAAATCCACCTCTTTGTCCCTGGCAGACAAAGGCAGAATTTTAATTAAGAGAAGAAATAAAAATCATTCATGTAACTAGTCAGCTTTCAACTGTACATCCACAACTCCAGTGGAATTGTTGGCAGAGCTGTGATTTATAGCCAGACAGAAGTGTGACACCTGTAATAGGTTTAAATGATCACTTGCTGACTTTATTTTGGTTATCTGAATTTTGGTCTAAAATATTTAACACACACTCCAAGATGTCTTAAATGCAATCATGAGCTACAGCCCTATGATTGTCCTATTTGGATGACCTCCTGAGCCCAGTACACCCATAGCCACACAGAATGTTACTGCCTTCATTGTTGTACTGGCCAGTAATTCTTAAATGGAGCCCACTTCCTCACCCACTCACGACTGGTGGATCTAAGTAAAATTGAAGCAATAATGAAATATTGTTTCTCACAGAGTGAGAAGATTCTCGCTAAAAGACTCCCTCAAACACTTCGATAGAACTTGGATCCCGTTGGAACTGGTTTATACATTGCTTACAGAAAGATTTGAGATGCTTACTTAATTCAGTAAAAAGGTTAGAGATTTATTGGTATCATAACAGGAGTCCATTGACAAGCAATGTTTAACATGTTTGCACAGATCTTCCACATAGACATTTTCTTTTATTAAGCGTTGTCATTTTTTTTTGACTGACTCATTCAGTTGTGTGTGTGTGTATGTGTGTACATAGAGTTGCAGTGATATATGGTATGACAATTGATAGTTATAGTACTATACATATTTGGTTATTACTGGTATTGGAAAATGAAAATGCAACAAAATTTATAATCTCACATACATATCCAATTTTCCTTATCGACTGCCAGTCACATTTCACAGTTAGCATTATCATGTAAGACCTCTTCCACCATGTCACTACCCGGTATATACTGCCTGCCTGATTTGTACCTTGCATGTCTGCACATGCGTATACTGTATTGCATTTCGTGACACTCCCCAATCTATTCATCCCGCTGCTTTATGGTAATGCTTATCATGTACAATAATGGCAAACTATAGAGGTTACCTTTATTATTTGTCAAGAACTGGTGTTAATGATTTCACTGACTGAAGGAAAATCGGTATTCTTTGCTTGTCATTTTAAGTGTTTACCTCGCTGCAGTGGTCTATTAGCTTGTATTTCCATCAGTTTAAAATGTTATTGATATAAAAAAATATTTATATTACTCCAAATGAGTGGGATTAGAAAAAATGGAAATGGAAATGATTAATTACATAAATACGTCCATTTGTTTGTGCTGTTGGCATAATCTACTGAATTTGCTGCCGCGTAATAGTGGCAGCCTTTATGCACACCAGCACCACGACTAGGGTACCTAATGAGATCAATAAAAACAGTCAGGCAAAAGTGCAGGTCCTATGCAAAATTTTTATTAAACAGAAACAAAAAGAATCCAAAATTTGAATATCTGCCTGAATATTCCATTCTGAGCTGGTGGAGATTGCTCACAAGCAGTCTGTAGGAACCTGATGTTGTGAAAATAAATATTAACAAAGGTCGGACTACCTGACCAGAGGTTGGGTTGTGAAAATGTTGGTTGTGTCTGAATTCTGGGGCTGCATCCCATGAAGGATATAGTCTACGAATGAGTAGCCTTTGTAGGCTGCGTACTTTGAAGGTCGAACCATCCCATTTGATAACGCTTTCTGTTCAACCTTCAAAGAACACAGTCTATAAAGGCTACACTTTCATAGATTGGGTCCATCAAAGGATGCAGCCCCGGAATTTGGACACAGCCAAAGATGGGACAGTTTTAGTGCATTTCAAACACACTAGGTACAATACTTTTGGTACTTCCATAAAGAACCAAAAGCATGGTACTTTTTCTGTCGGTTTTCTACTGGCGTAAAAACTGGTACCGCCGCCAAATGACATCATCAGTGATCGCCCCTGACTGACATCATCACAAAGCGTAATGCGGTATTTCTTTCGCCAAGTTCAAACATGTTATTATGATCCTCCACATTCGAGAAGTCCTGCTTAAGTTTTTTGATTTTCAAGCGGCATTGTTTGGTGTTTCGCATGTGCCCCATTTTTTACAAACAGCTTGCTATTACGGCAAATCCCACTGGATCTGTTCATCCAACCATTTGGCAATTAAAGCCTGTGCTTCCTTGTTTTTGTCCATCCTTCCATTTTACTTTTTTAGTATTTTTGTTTCTACTGCTTTTTATTTAGTTTCTCGCTGTGTGTATTTTGTGTTTCATCGGCAGGCTATTTTCATAACCAAATGACAGCAAAGTAAGTCCCACCCCAACGTACCGAAGTTCCAAAGAAGTACTACAGCTGGTTTGGCACTTTCAGTAATGGTACTGGAGCGGAAGTCTAAGGGTAATTCCCTGTTTTCATCACCAGCTGTTCCTCCCCTTACCCTTGAATACGAAGCACCACTCCAATTGCCTAGCTGGTACACACCCACTTTACCTCTGCACAATGAATCTTGGTATATGTTTGACTGTGAAAGATCCATTGGGTGGATGCGTTTCTAGACAATATTTGAAGGAGCTTTCAAAATAGGAATGCCTTGTAGCACCACTGTGACATTTCAGTCTTAGAAGGATGCAGCTCTTGAATTAGGACACAGCCCCTGTGAATCAAAGGTAGGTTCTCAGTATGTGTATTTGACCATACTTATAATCTCAGATACCCACGTTACATAACCTTACTGTACATTGCCAGAGATCAGTTCCAGTAGCCTACTCAAGAGCAAAAGTACAGAGAACAGTAAAAATCCCCAGATGTCCTTCTTGCCCCATTCCACATGTAATTCTGTTAGGTAGCCAGGTTCTAGACCTTTAAGTGCCTTATATGTAAGTAGGAGAACTTTGAAGTCGGTCCTGAACCTAACAGGAACCCAGTGCTTGCTGAGCTCCTTTTGGACCAAACTTGATTTTTTTGCTGCTTTGGATTGGTCAAGCACATTACCTGAAAAAAGGGATGTATTGAATATGGCAGCTATTGACCTTACCACAAATCTAAGGGATTCCCAGGGATTAAACAGCATCTGGATTACTCACAAGATTTTTCACAAATTGTGCAAATGTTGAACAATTTGTTCACAAGAAGTTTTTTTTGTAAACACGAAAATCCTCTCTGAGTGAGAAGCATAAAATCATTTCAAGAGGAAAATGTGACATCTCATCACATTTAGTTAAAACTACAGTGGATGAAGGTATTTATTAGTAGTAGAGATTGTGGTTTGATAAGTGCATTTTTGTATTTGAATCATGCTTATTAAGAGGCAGGCAGGTATCAGTATAAATAACTTTGAGGGGGAAAAGATGAAATTATGAACTCTTGAGCTAAAGGACAATTCATTACCCATTGTTACCAAGTAACTTAGTCACAGATCATGGTATATAGTGGCACTGGGTAGCACTGTGGCCTCATGCTTCCAAGTTATGAATTGGATTCTTCTCACCAGGTGTGTGTGTGGCATTTGTGAATGATTGCCATATTTACATTTTTCTCTGAGTACACTGATCTCCTCCCGCAGTTCAAAGACTTGTAGTTATGTTGTTATGGTGTGTGTTAATTACAGATATTGCTGTGACCGTGCAATGGAGAAGCAGGTTGTGGAAATGGATGGAACATTGACCATAATAATCATAAATCTTTTTTGTCAGAGTGAAAAGTCATCAAATACAATTATGAGCTTTCCAACGACATTAAAATGTTGATTTTCAAATATGTGTTAAACCAGTTAAAATGGCTAATATGATTCTGTGTGTGTGAAAATGTTGGTTGGAACTGTAATTATGAGTTTGCTTGCACAGACAGGTTTTACAGCACCACGTGTTGTTTATTATAGTCGTATGATAGATCTTCTTGGTTAAAATATATCAAATCAGGTGGAGAAGCATCAGATTGGATCATATCAGCACCAATCCAGGCTTATCTGATACATCGTGTATGGGGTATACATGACCGATTCATGCCCGATACTTTATCTTTTCAGTTTCTAAAAAGATTGGTCATATTTCTGGTTAAATCTATTTGTACAATCAATCGCACAACAGCTCTTTGACATTTTGGATGTGTTTTTCTGGGATTCAAGCTGAACATTAATGCGGCCTCTCATTGCGTGTGAGCGCAGTGACTTCCACCTGCTGTGACATCATGCACATACCCAAAGTAGGGGGAACGTAACAAAATCAGATCTGCGAGAGGGAGTACTATGAGCTTTTTAACAGCAACTAAAATCCATATTTCTGCGATGGATTTTCCAAGAATGCACCATGCAGGCATTTATAAAAATGTTATGTAGCTTCATGATGTTTTTAAATTATAATTTTTAAAAATCCTGCTCTCTTCACTGCTCTACACATACGCATTTTAGAAACTCTGTGTTTGATTCTATGGATTTATGTCCTTCAAGGATACATCATGGAGTGGTGTACATTTCATCCTCTGAATGCTGTCCCAGGCGAGTACTTACATGCCTCTGCCTTCCCAAAAAGGACAAAACAATAGTTGGCTAAGCAGGCTCTGTTTGGATTAATGAACTTGAGAACAGGCTGAATTTAGCAGGCAGTTCAAGAGCAGGCCCCAGATGTGTCTGTGACGGAGGTGGAGTGGGTTGGGGGCAAAGCCACAGTAGAATGGAATATTTTGCTCTTATTCATTAAAATATCCCTCCTGTACCATGATGAAAGGCTAGAATGCCCCAGGAAAATACCATATAGTTTATAGCATATTGCATTGCTAAAATGCTAATGTTAAGTGCCAGACTTTAACTTTCTACAGCTTTTCTTTGCATTAGCATAAGCAGTTGAGTAGAGTTCTCTTTTTGGCAAAAACCACTAACACCTCTTTGTTTAAGATGGATAGTGAGCTGACCTGAAGAGTATTATCTTATCTGGCTGTCTATCTATGTGTTTTGAATATCCATCCAAAGGTTATTTAGATACTAAACACCATACTTATCACATATTCGTGTTTACAGCACTTGCTTTTCCTGCAGCCCCTTCCTTGTTTGCAAAGCACATTGCTCATAATCAGAAGCCTTATAAGATCTAGGAGTTTATAAATAATTTCCTTTCTAGGGCCGAAACGTCTGCTATGAGTCATATTTATTTGTCTCACAGTTTAGCTTGCATGAAATTGACTCAATATTTGTCCTGTCCTGTTCTGGTTAAGTAGAGTCTCCTATGTACTGCTCAGTAAGGCATAACTGGTGTTATTGCATGAGAAATGACTTATTGTGTTTACGGTATCATTGTGGTTTTCTTATTAACAGACATGATAAACCACACAGACATTACCAGGAAAAGGTAGTAAGTGAACAAACAATCTTCTTATGTATGCATGGTGAATTTCTTGGTAGTAAGAGTGTGTCAGCTGTATGTTTAACACCAGCAATGAATGTGGCAGATGAGTGGGATTCAACCATGTGCTTTCCACAGATCCCTGCAGTATTACGACTGCTCAAATGTAAAGAGCAACAGGTGAACTGACCAGCAGCAGATTGAGTGATTTGGTTAGCAGGCAACTGCCAGGAACCCTCCTCACACTTCTTAATGTCCACCTGTCCACCTCCTCTGGTGTAACATGATCAGGAATCCTGTTTTGCTGGCCTTTTCTGGTGCATGTATGTGATACAGAATGATGTTCTCATGTAAACCTTCCCCATAGCTTTATTGCTGTGGTTGAAAACAGTGTGTGGTCTGTGCCAACCTCATCAGAGCACATACAGGGCTATAACATCTTTTTAAGACACCCTATCATAAGCTATTGTCTGTTTTATTTTCGTGTTCTTGAATATGTATCTGCTTTGATTTGGGTTTTTATTGATTTGGTTTATTGTTTGGTATCTTCAGGAGTGGGTGGGGGTATTGGGAGTGGGTTGGCAGACTTAGCCTTTGACGTAAGGCTGCCAGTTTGAACTCTAGCCTCTTAACCCCCAACAACGGGGGTGCTTCACGCTGGCTGACTCTGTGCTGTGACCACCAACCTTGCCCTCACCTGTTTGTGCGTCTTAGGGAGAGCAAGATGGGATATACAAAAAGAGAATTTCACTGTGGAGATAAATAAAGTATCACTGTGCGATTCTGTCCAGCTGGTCTGAAGAGGTAGTACCTGCGCTATTTTTGGGATTAAATTTGAAATAACTCATAACTAAAAGTTTATTTTAATTTAAATGTCACTTTCTCTACTCTTTGGAAAAATTCACTATTGTAATATTGTAAAATGTATATTCTTCCACCAGTCAGTACTGGTGTTTCATCACTGCTGAACATCATCTCACAGGTGGAGAAGGTTACACTGTCAGCTGTTTGACAAGAGCAGTCACACTCTGCAGTGTCACTGTGAACGGATACACTGCAATTGTCCATTTACACTGATGGTCAGAGTGACCATTTTTCCCCACATGTGAGACATTTAATTTTAATTACATAAACATTTAATTCTATGGCTGCTTGATAATGCCAAAAATCATAATCATGATTATTTTGGTCCATCCATCCATCCATCCATCCATCCATCCATTTTCTGCTGCTTATCTGGGGTTGGATCATGGGGGCAGCATTCTAAGCAGGGTATTTTGGTCAATATTTTTTAAACACGATTCATTGAATTTGGAAATAGTATGCATTGTTAAATGTAACATGGCACAATAATCATTTTCTTTGATAATGAGTTCTGATAATGGTTGGAAACAAAAATTATAACTGAAAATAAATAAATATCTCATTATTCAATAATTATTGAAATGATAAACAAAGGATCAAAAGACAACAGATGAGCTAATTCTGAAGCAAGCTCAGTGTGAGACAGTTTGTAAAATAACTGACATCATGCAGTATATTACTCTTCACTCAATTTGATTCTGCAACACAAAACCAGTTTTCTCCCACTTAAAATCCTAATATTTTTAAAAATGGTTGATGCTCCCTTGGAGTTCATTGCTAAATGTTTAAATGGAAGTCCTTCAGTGGGCAGAAAAGAGTGCCTGTCTCACAGAAGGTAACTCTAGAAAGGTCAGCAGAGCTCTGACCAGCTAGAAAGGGGGGTTCCTGTGGTTTTTCAAGGCTACACAAAGAGCTCCATGATCACTAGCACTTCCCCGTATCAGTTCTTTGGAAGGAGAAAGCCACACACCTTCCGGTGACACAAGACCTGGCCTGTTGTCGTCAGAAGACCTTTTCTATAGCTTGTGTAAAAGTTTCTGGTTGACTAGTTTAATGGTTGCTATTACTGCTTGTTAGAGAGGCTGGGCTGACATGATTATTATTTATTCAGTGTATAAATACATCTCCTGTCTAGTGCATAACTTTTAAACCTGATATTTTCAATGCACTAAAGTAATTAAATTCCTTAAATACCATCCTCGTATGCTGTGATGCTGCACACAAGCAGTTTATTATTTTGATGTTCTGCTGCATCTTACACACTTTGAAGGCACCACTGACAAATTAATCTGGCCCAATGGTATTCTTGGAAAACCTACTTTTCTGTTTATTCGCTAAATTTCATGTAAGTTTTTGAAATTACAAATTCTAAATCATTGAGTATTTGAGCAATTCATATTAAATGGTTTATCACTGGACATTAAGTACGAAATGATAATGGGTAATATATATGCTGTGCATGTAATCTGTGTTGAAATCAGTTTTTCAGTCACGCAAAGCAGCTTTGCATAAACACTGTATTATGATTCTTCACCTTCAGCTAGTCCTAAGGAAGGACCATTGATGCACTTGTGGGAATTGGCATGGAACTGAAGTAAAGTGCCAGATACAGGTAGCTAGCGTTAGTCTGACCATATGACAATCATGTGTCATCACACAGTTTACAAGTTGTGATGAAGGAAATTACGTGGATTCTCAAACAGGATGTGGGTTAAAATGTCTATTTTTAATGTAGCCTGTATGGTGCTTTACTGTTCTGCAGAATATTTTTTTGTCTCGCTTCTTCCAGATCAGATCACATCAGAGCCAGTGGAGGACACTGATCCCAGCAGCTTTGAATCAAAAATGGTACGTCTTTCTCCTCCTTAAGTATCAGGCCCTCTCTATCCATTTTCTATACCCCCTTCAGCTAAGAAACAATCTACCTGTCTTCTACGGTCTGGGTTAAGTCTAGATTCATATTCAGCTTCTGCATGTAAGCTACAGTGTGATCTTTTAAGTGGGAATTACCCATTGCATATTGCTTGTGCAGAGGTAGCACATACACAGTCTGAAGTTTTACTGTATTTATGAAGGCTGGAGCAAGAGCTGTACTTACAAGCTGCCACATGTCTTTCATGTATCATCCTTCATACTGGAAAGTATAATTTTCCCCTGTTACAGAGACTAGTGCCTTTATCTTCACCAGCTGTCTCTATCTCTCGAAATGTCTGTAGTTATCCATTCACCTTCTGGGAAGTACTGTAAATGCTGTCCGTCAACTTATGTCAGGGTCAGATTTATTATTATTTTGCATAATGTGTCCCAAAGGTGTGTGTTTTGTCCAAAATAATATTGTCACAAAGGTCTTTAGACTTACTCTCTTCCCTCCAGTCCTTAAAATCCACCCATCCTGTTCAAGTCACGGAACCTCAAGGTAAATTTATTAACTTGCTCCTCTGTGTTCCTGCTGTGACAATTCTTACAAAAAGATATAGTCCCAGTTACCGAGATGGAGTTTCCCTTACTCCGTATGCATCAGTAACGAAGTTTGAGACGCACACTGTACTGTACGTAGAGGTTGAAGCCTGTAAATCAGAAAGTAAACCATCACTATCACTGTATATTTTTCCACCGGGAAGGGTAGTCTGATGTGATCTGTAGGCAGTCTTTTTTTCCCCACTCTTCCATTTTCCCCCCAGATGAAAACTTTCCAAACAAATGAAGACTGAATATTTATTGCTTAGTGGAAAATGAGGATGAATTTAAAAGTATATTCCAATGTATGTTCTGCTTTGGACAGACCCAGTGACCTTGCAGCTAACATCCATACCACCTGGTTACCTGACACCTTCCTCTGAACGGATACAGCAGGCAAGCCATGTGATTTTATTAAAACTTAAAAAAAACAAACAGACAGCCCCTTCAGGAACATTGATCACTAACAGGAAGAATTGTGCTACAAAAACGATACCAATCAATACTTAGTAACACACATTGCACAAATTGGTGTGGGTCCTGTTGCCGGTCATAATTTTTTTCATTTAGGACAATTTTCCTTGTAATTGCTCCAGTTGTTTCAAAGCTGGTTAATGTAACACTTGGTGTGTATAATTCTGTCACAGTTAAGCATAGACGAAAGTGGTCAAAACACAAGTGAAATTAAAACTGTATTTTTCACATGCACAGTTTTTTTTTATGATAACATTTGCATTAGAAGTTTAATTTCAGTGTGTTGCCAGTGAAATTAACCTTTTATTTCTATTAATTGTAGCCTGTTGACAGTGGGAGCAAGTATGTATTTCCGGGAATTTCATCAGGTGTGTATTTTATTATTTTATTACTATTAAAAATTGACACAATGACCCTAGTCCTCTCCACTGCAGTTCAACCACTCTATTTTAACACCCTTGTCAGCATGTGATGTAAAAGAATCCCCCCACCCCACTCCACTTGTAAAAACAGAGCAACCCATGGCTTTACTCCCCCCTCAAATTCAGATTTATTCAAAGACCTGCAGTGTTCAAATGGCTCCTGTGAGAAGTGCTGCTGCCTGGCACCTCCACCCAAAATCAGTGACCTGATGAATGACGAGGACCTTCTCTACACGCTACGCCTGAAGCTGGACCCCAATCATTGCACCATCAAGAACTGGAAGAACTTCGCCAGTCGCTGGGGCATGACCTATGATGAGCTAGTGCTGCTGGAGCACCGGACACAAGGCTCCGCCCACAGCCCCACACAGGAGTTCCTGCGACGCTACAATGAGAAGAGTGTCACAGAGCTGACCGAGCTGTGCCGAATCTACCAGCGCATTGACGTGTTGCGTGTGCTGCAGCGGTGGGTGGAGAATGACTGGCCGTCTCGCTGGCAGAAAGCACATTAGACTGTTAGCTGTGCTGGGCCCCAACTGTGGCCCTTATCTGTTGTTTTGGTTGCTGTTTAACCAGAGGAGGACTGACCCTCTGGCACAGTTATTCCTAAGCCTTGTGGTAACATTGTCAGTGGTTTTTATGGACTGACTGAGAACAGCAAACACACACACCACCCTACAGATGGATCTGCTTCCAAAGTGAGTGTAGACAAACACTCAAGGACAAGACTGCTATTGACATGTCTCTCCCTCAACATTAAGCTCCTTCCACTTGCAGCTCTGTCTTGTGCAGCAGTGTCACTCTTATAATCAGAACAGAGTGGGTTATTCTGTGCATCTTCTCCACTGGTGTCTTCAGTTGTATTCTGGATAATTAGATTACTGTGTTTCCTGAACTCTTTAAATTGTGCGTGTACTTAGTTTATACATTTGTGAGTGATCACCGTAAGATCATGTTGGTTATTAATCATTTGTTCATTTGTCGATCCATTAAAATCAATAAAGTGCACTACTGTCTAGGAATAGAATTGCATGGGGGTTTATTTTCATTTGATTTTACTGAATTACAAGATGGTGTTCTTGTGTTGAGCCATGGTAACTGTTTACATGTTAACTTTTCAATCTGAAATTGCAGTAATCTTTAAGGAAAATCTCGAAATTTGTAGAATCACCATGGAAAATTAATTCTATAATGAACTTTCGGTTTTGGGTTTTAAATTTAAAGGCAGAATATACTGTAAAGGTCAGACTGTGGGAAACTTAACACCCTACAAGCTCAGGGTCTTCTTAAGTGGTTGCAATAGCTCAGTTGGTATGTTTTTCCAGATATAACATTTTGAAGGTACAAAAGTAATATGTTAAAGGCCAAAATAATTCAAAATCATTGATCAATGGTGCAAAATAATTGTTGATCCAGAATCCAGAAGATTGCTTTTTGCATCTTTATAAGTCCTTAGCAAACAGGGTTGTTGTTCTGATGATATCTGAAATATGTGAACATGGGAATATGGCTTCTTCTTTATAAAATGTCCACCATTCTCAGAATGGATCACAATTTATTGAATTATTCGGCATTTCTGTGAACATTGCATGTAATTTTCTGTGGGTCTCATAATGCACATGTTTTGAGAATATATATTAATATTTAAATTTAAACAGCAATAATAAATGCTATTTATAACTTAATCAGTAAATGAATATTAGATTGTACATTTAAGATAATTGAAGACCAAGATCGTTATGGATTACTACATCGAGGATGTTTCTATTTATTTTGCAAGATTCATAATGTACTGAAATTCATAGTCTGGCAAGATGAAAATGAAAATATTACAACTTTTTATAAATGCTCATATGAACATAAATGATTCAGGATTCTGTGTGATATTTAAATTATATTTATTGAACATGTTAATAGATTACCTTGTAAATAGTTCATCATTTACATATATGTATTATGCAGAAAAAGTTTAATACACACACTAAGAAGCTATATTACAGTTGCTTTAATCTTATTTGACTCTGGGTGTAGGTCTAATGATTTTTCTTAGTTATACAAAATAATATATCATATAATGAGTTATAAGATTACATATATACCATAAAAGGCTTTACCTTTTTAGCTAGAGATTAAGGACAGTATACACAAATAATTTATTTACAATGGAGTAATGGCAAATTTTAAAGATTGCACATTTGTACTTTGGTACCATTTAGGAAAACCTAGTAATAACCCATTTTCTGCAATCTGTTTGTTGCAGGTTAAGCCCAACGTCATACCATTTGCTATATTTTTTTCTGATTCCCAGGTGTTTTACTGCTGGAATAATTTTGAAAATATTACATCTGGCTTTATTACGTTCTATGTATCTGCATTGACCCCAAAGCTGGGACCAGTGGCGTCTTGTAAGGCTTCAGGAAGAAAGACATGGGATAAAGGTGTTTCCGTTGATCATGGAAGATCAGGTTCATCAGTTATCACTGAAATAGTCTTTAAACATTTGCAGCCTTTCTTTGATGTCTAAACATGATGATGATACCTCATTTTTTGAAATTCTAGGAAATCATGCATGCAAGTCAATTCAGACTATGGCTGGAAACAAGTAGATCTTTGAAGTTCAGTAGGAGACCTCAGAGTTGCCTGTTGGGCCATTAATGTTTCATATGTTGGATAATCTGTGGAATTTAAAAGCTGGTACCTCCAATTCAGACAGTTCTTCAGTAATCTCTGTCTCACTATGTTCCAAGCTAATATCAGATGTTGGGATATCAATATTTATGCCTAGTTTAGGACTTTTGAGGTCATCTTTTGATAAATCCACATCACTTTCATGACTTTTTAGTCTACTTACAACTCTTGGGACAGATACACTGAAATCAGGAGTCTCCATAATCCTATCTTGTACTTTTACTGCTGGCCCTGATAACCCAATATTGGGTATTTTAAAATTTGGCACTGTAACTATTCCTGAAGGAATATCAGTGGCATATTCTGGATAATGAAGATCCACTTCAGTGCCTTTGAGGTTAGATTTTTGCAAATTAACAAACTCGGGGGGATTCAATTCCCCTTTAATTGTGGGCACTGTAAAATCTGGTTTATTTAAATTGGACTTTATGTTGGAATCTGGATCTGTCACTTTTGACCCTGAAATTCCAAATGTTGATGTTTTAGCAGTTGGAATTTTGAGCTCTTCAGCAATATCGGGGTCTTTCATGCTGAATTTGGGACTGTCAATGTCGGCATTTAGTGAATTTATACTTTTAAGTTTTCCTGAAGGAGCATCAATGTGAAGATAAGGAGATGTTAGATGTAGGTCCGAGCCAGTTAGGCCAGCTTTGGGTAAATTCATATCTATGTTAGGAGTGTTGAGGTTTCCTTCAATTTTGGTGGCTGACAGATTAAGATCTGGCGTTTTTAAATCTGTGTCAATTTCTGGTCCTTTAACATTAGGTCCAGAGAAACCAAATGTGGGTTTCTTAAAATTCGGCAAACTGATTTTGGCTGAAGGAACATCATTGTCAAGATCTGGAGATTTCAGATCTAGGTCAGGGCTAGATAATATAGCTTTTGGTAATTTAGCATCGATGTCTGGAGTGTTTAGTTTTCCTTCAATGTTGGGGACAGACAAATTCACATCTGGTGTACTTAATTCTGCGTCAATATCCGGTCCTTTACCTTTTGTTCCAGAGATCCCAAATTTGGGTTTCTTAAAATTGGGCATCTTGAATTTGCCTGAAGGGGCATCAATGTCAAGATCTGGAGAGTTCAGGTCTAGGTCAGGGCCTGATAATTTGGCTTTTGGTAATTTAGCATCAATGTCTGGAG
>JABFDZ020000066.1:18990569-19006841 GCA_019775955.2 Pollimyrus isidori
AACCATCAGGAAAGCACAGAAGGTAACGAGTTGGGCGTGGCACACGAAGGGCTGGAAACGGCCGGACGACGCGGTACATGACAACAGGTGTCCCCAAAATGAATATTTCCTTCAGCTCTGAGGTCACAGTGTACAGGTATAGCCACTCACACATGAGCTGAAGGCCATGTTCAATACCTGTAAACAAGGTATTTGACCATGAACTGCAAAAAAAATATGTCTGGTGGTAACGGCTTTCAGAGAGCTCGCTGTACTGTTGAAGTGACTTGTGCTCAGAAACAGACTTACACATGCTGAGAATGGTGTCAAATGTGCTCATATTGCAACCAAAAAATGACTGCAAGCAAAGGATAAATGAATGTGTCTTTACATGTCGGCAGCTGCGAGCAGCACGATTTGCCCAAGGGAGGATTCAGGAGTCAAAACTGCTAAATATGCACTCGCGATTCATGTTTCACTCCAGTCTTACAAGCTCTTCTTCTCATGCCCCAACATGCCTTTTTAGCTCCCCTCTTAATGAAGGTCTGTCTGAAATGTCACTTATCAGCATGCAGGCCCACCTGCACTATTAAACAAAGCAGCCACATTGTTTTGCTGCTCTGGTTCCCGCCGCCATGTGTGATGAGCAAAGTGCGGAGGCTTGATAGTCTGAGAGGAAGATACCTAATCAGCTACAAGGTAACATTAATTATCTGCCACTGAGACAAGGCAACAAAGTGCAGTCATGTAAACGCGAGCCTGGCAGCAATGGAGTATTTGTGCCACACCAGTAACATTTTGTCATACCACCACCAGCATTCCACAAATGACACTCCTCCCATCAAGGTTCAAAAATGCAATTCTTGGCCTTATCAGAATTTGCTGTCACTCTTAATGCAAGAATTTGGCCCAAGGCACGTCTTGCAAAAGTCCCTGTCGCAGATCTCTTAATGGGTGACAAAGTGTGTTGAATCAGTGCAGAGCGGCAAGAAATGGCTGAGTGAGAACAGATCTCGCAGAAGGATAACCAAAACCATATACATGTGGTCAAGCACAGTTCACAGCTGGAGAAACTGAATTCCAAATAAACCAAAATGATTGACCAATTGCCCACATTTAATAGAACGTGAAACATTCATTCCTAAACCTCACCAGTAGGATAAATGCAAGACCATGGCCTTACCTGGAAGAAAGTGCCATTTAGCATTTCATGTAAACAGTGTATCCTAATACCTGTAGGAGTTTGGCCCACTCCACTGTCAGATCCATTTATGATTGCCAACCATATTCAGGGCGGCTCTAGCCTCATTATATTTTTTTGTTGCAGCCCTCCTAAAAAAATGTTTTTCTACATCCATTTCATGATTTGTCCATTGTTGTTGTATATATATATTTTTATAAATCTTATTATTAAGGACCCTCACCCCACTCAAATCCTAGAATTGCACTTGGCTATACCTGAAAGGTTTATATTGACTTATCAACAGTTATATGTCAAATGAGTTGAAATATGTTTTGCACTGGGTACCAAATATGGCTGTCAACATCAATGAAAGCACCAATCTATTAATAAGCTTTGCAAGTCCCAGGCTCACGCATTTTTCAGAAGAAACTTAGAGTGAAAATGCATATATGAAGTTCTCTTCAGGCATTCTGGTAAGCTGTGACAATAGCTCCTAGGCTATGCTGCATCTCTGTGGTATGCAAGTTGATTGATACTACATTTGATGGGTGTGGACAGAGTTATGACCGGATGGTGAAAGACAGTGATTCCAAGGAAGGGCCTTGTAACAATATTCTTCAACTATCTTACTTCAAAGTCAGGTGCGGAGGCAGGGGGTGGCCGGGGGGGGGGCGTGGCCACCGCCATCCATGCAAATAAATATAGTTCTAATTTATGCCACCCCCAAAATGATCACATAATCATCCTGGCCACCCCACTGTTCAGTGTCCAGCTGCAGCCATTATATTTATTGGCCCCTGTGGGAAAATTCTCTGTATTTGTTCCCCAGCTTGCTGTCTGTAGTTGCGCAGCCACCTGTTGCAGTGCCAAAGAAGCTGGAGGAGGTTAAGGGCCTTGCTGAAGGACTTGCAGGGATGCTGAGGCTGGGCTTAAACGGGCAACCTTCTGACCACAGGGACAGAGGCTTAGCCCACTGAGCCACATGCTGCACCTGACAACTGTATTTAATCACGTGAAAGAAAATATCATTTGGTCAAAATGCCACGTAAACTGGCATTAGGTAACAAACATTGAACAAACTAATCACAAGTTGTGAAAGGTGGTAACATTGTTAGTTTTTGGTGCCAGTACTGAAGTGCATGTGAAAGGCAGCAGCTCGCTATTTTTTTTTTTTTGTGTTAAATCATAGACTAGGCAATAATGGGGCGTGCCAGGGCTGAGCTTGGGCTGTATATCATTTGGAGTATATTTGGAGGATGCACCAGATACCATGAGTGTACTGCCAATCTGGACAGAAGCAGCTGTCAGGAGCTATAGGAGAAGGGGCTCCTTTCCGGCTGGAAAGATGCGCAAAATGGTGAAAGGAATGTGTGATGATACAAATGCATTGAGTTTTGTTAATTGATAATACTGAAACAACCGGTTTATGCGGAAGCCTTTTTAACAGCACAGATTGTACCTGTATTTTTTCATCTGAATGACAGCCTTTCGTTCCTGTCAAGGGTGTCCGGAAAGCAGCATAACTGTGGCAAAGTTTTTCTGGACTCCGATGATTCACTGAACTAAAATGCTCACTTGATTGAACAAGGGGAGCGACTCATCTCAGAGCAAGGCCTCATGTAATCCATAGTAAACAACAGCAGAGGCAAACTGCATGATATAAAGATGAATTTTAATTACTTGATTTGGTTCAGATCACAATAAAGGCTCAAATGTCTAGAGGTAAAAATGCCAAATCTATGGTACATGTAAGTTTGTGGATCTTTTCAGAGAAAAATCACATCACAGATTGGCTCTATGGAAACATTTGGCTCTTGGTAAGGTTGAGTCACTGTGAGGTAATATCACTTGACTTCATTCCATAGACACCTGTGCAAAAACTTAGGACCCACAATCTTTCTTCTTCTTGTCAGCACATCTTGCGAGAGCTGCAGGACCAGTAAATAAATGGCTTCAAATTCATGTCACACAGGTGAGAAAGTGATTTTTATTTCCCTTTGAAACTTTTTTTATCTGCAGGGACACTGTGGTTGTGTTGTAGGTGTCCATATTTACTAGGCGTGCTCTTTGTAGTGGTGGAGGGTTAGGCTTGTAGCACCTCTCGATGAAAGGATGTTCCAGTACATCCCGCAGATTGCCACACGACATCATTCCAGCTCAAAACCGGTTCAAGTCCCTTTGAGAAGCATCGGTCAAACTTTCTGTAGTAACATTATTAAATAAGCAACATTTGGATTCTTCTGGAGGCATTACTAGCCTACGACGACAGTGGTAAAGAAATGCAAAAAAAAAAAAAAATCCATGTATTTCAGCAAGAAACAAACACCTGTGTTTTTTCCCCAGTTGAAGTACCGCCCTATGACATTCCAGAGATGTACATCCTAAAATCTTGCACAGACAATTTCCTCAGACTATTGCCTCATATTATTCATGCCAAGGAACACTATCCTTGATGGACACCATTAACAGCACACAGTCAGGGTTTACCCTAAATTGACCAGCAGACAAAATAATGGTACTGAAAAAGGCAGTGATTTATTTCCTTAAAAACAATTTATTGGGCCCACAAAGCCTGCAGTCTTAACCTCACTATTACCATGGATATAATAAAGTGGTTCTCCAACTGTGGTTCATGTACCACCAGTGGTTTTCGGAGCATCCCTCGGTGGTATGTGAAAAGACCATAGTAATTTCTTACTGAGATTTTTCTATGGTTTTATTTAAAGTAGTATTTTCTCTAAAATGTTTCAGAACCAGTACATTGAACTCCATCATTACACTATACTGTATGAGTGACCAAAGTGATTGGATCAACGCACTTACCTGCTGCACTTGCAGTACTGTTTCCTCAAGAGAACCTTTTACTATTGGAATGAACCCCCACTTGCCACCATTGACTCATTTATCATGAAGATATCATAGAGGCTCAGTGTCAGCAGGACAGAATGCCAGAGATTGAGAAGTAAGAGAAATTTAGGAACTATGGGAAATGTCTTTAAACACATGGTTAGTACTTGGGCCTCAGACAAAACACAAACACTAACAGAATTTATTCAAAATAAAAGCACAAAACAATACATGGTATGTGTATGACATTGTATCTCCCACTGAACAACTGGCAAACCAACATCAGTTCCTTCTAAAATCTTCAGAATTGAGGTTACTTTGTTGAGTACAACATGGATTCTGGAGGGAGCACTGCCATGCTGTTCCTCACTGGAGACAGGGCTCCCTGTGTATTGCACTTAGAAATATCTCTGCAGTGCACAAAAAGACAGATGCAGGTCCGAATGAGAAACATGCCTACAGACTAATTTCAGTACCTGTGCATTCTTAGATAAGCGGTTTCCAATGACAATCTGCAAAGGTCCACCAAAAACTGAGTGCCTCCCTTATGTTTAAGCATTCATGTTATACTCTCATCATGCCAAAGAAAAACAAGTGGCTCACTTTAAGAACATTCTATTAGTCCAGGCCAGTACTAACTAGGAGTGTAACAAAATATCAATACAATTTAGTATCATGATGTTTTGTGATACTGTATCAATTCTGTACTAATTTTTAGGTTTCCGTGCAAAGTTCATGGCAGACTGGCTCATTTTGTGTTTTGTTAAATCTCTCGACTGTCGTAATATATCTTCAGCCATTTGACTGTTCCACCCAAACATAACAATGTAAACAGTCACGAAGTACGGTAAAGGTGCAACACTTCTGACAACAATAACAAACCTAGCAGACTAGTAACGTGTTGTGTACAGAGCTGAAGTATACTGTAGGTTCATTATGGTTTCCACAATAAAGGCGGCACTATGGAGATTGACAAAAGCCATACTGTCTGTTTCCTTCAAGAATTTACTTATTTACTTTATTGTTTTATTTAATTTTACTGATACAGGAAAATCTTAATTACTTTGCTCAGACTGCACAAAAATAGTACTATGATGTTGGATGTTACAGGGTCTAAAATAAAAATGTGAACCCCACTATTCCGATTGCAAAAAAATAAACATATTTACTCTGATTTTATGCACATCATGGAGTGCTCTTTATACTATCTATCCATTATCATGACCACTTAATCCCTTAATCCCCACTGGGGTTGCGGGGGGGTCCGGAGCCTATCCCGAGAACAATGGGCGCAAGCAGGAACCAATCCTGGGTGGGTTCCAACACACTGCAGGGCACACACAGCCAGATACACAACTACAGGGCCAATTTAGACATGCCAATTAGCCTACCTTGCACACTTTTGGATTGTAGGAGGAAACTGGAGTCCCCGGCGAAAACCCACGCCAACACAGGGAGAGTGTGTAAACTCCTTTTTATACTATGATAGTTGACATTTTTTTTTTTACTTAATCAAATATGTCTTGCTTACAGCATTGCAATGTATTAAATGGTAACCCCTGTATCATGATACACATCGTGTTGCCAGATTCTTGCTGATACACAGCCCTAGTGCTAATGTTCCCATGCATTTATGACTCTCCAGCTGCTGGGTTCCTACCACCTTTGGGTTTGTGCTACTGTGTAACACCAATGGGTCACTTACTTTCTGTGGCTGAAGTTCTTCCACAAGCTGCTAATGGTAGGCTGGAGTTCCATCGCATTCTTGTTGGCGCTACTTTTGGTATCTGGCCTTTTGCGTAGGCCACTGACCCGGGCAGGTGCCAAGGGGCATATCTTCACTGCAGATCCCATGTTGGTGTTCCTGACCCGTGACAGCCCGGACACCTAGTCACAGACAGAAGGCGACAATGAGCCTAATAGAGATACAGCATCTCCTCTCAATCATGTAAAAACGTTTACCCAAAGGTGCACATGTTCCTTCTAACATAAGACCTAGAAGTGTTGTCCAGAAGAATAACAGACCTTTGCTCCATTGGCTAAGGGTCTTTTCTCATCAGTATCACTGGAGTCTTCACTTGCGTTTTGATCCTATGAAAAAAAGCAAAAAACCAAGTTACAGTAGCTGCAAAGCTCCATCAGAAGCTGAGCCCCTCCCTAATGAAAAGCTGAGCAACAGTCACACTGGTGTATTTGGGGGGTGGGGGGTAGGTCCACTATGAAGCATGCGGTTCCTCTATGGATTGCCATACCTGCATGGGGCTCTGCTTTCTTTCAACACCAAACCAGGTCGACTGGGAGAAATAAGTGCTGCTGAAGGGGAGTTGAGAGTCTGCTGCCTTCCCACCATCCTGCTTTAATTGTCGAGGAAGCAATGTGGGGGCGCTCTGTGTCTGAGAAGCCCAAGATAAATTCTCTTTACTGTGCTGGAACTTCTGAAGTGGTGAAAATCGCCACTTGTGAGACACCTCCTGGGGTTTATGCGGGGAGAGCCTGATCTGGTTAAACACAACTGCCCCAGAATGACCCCTCTTGGGGGGTGTGGAGCTAAGCAAGTCTGATGAGTCCTCTTCAGCTCCTGTCATCTGGGACTCCTTACAGCTTATCCTCTGGTCGTCGTTCTGGCCATCTTGGATGCACTGAGAAGCTACCACGGCCCCGTCACCAGGATGTGGGATGTCTTTGGAACTGCTAGAGCTGAAGAACCTATACAAGTCAGAATGAGAGTACAAAAAGTCTACTATGAATGTGTTGTGCTTTTCCTAGAGCAGGAACTAAAAGAGAAATGAGATTCTGACCAAATTAATAACAGACACTGAGATCTAATAACATCTCTTCAAGTGGTAGCTTCATCTGCTGTACTCCCCCTTAAAAAGACCAAACTGTCTTTGAAATAACAGATGTTAAATGGTCCATGAGATGAAGTACAGTAGGCAGCTGATAAGGAGGACAGAGTAAATCAGTCTGTCTGGGAGGTTAGCGCAGCACCAGCCCAGGAAAAGTAGCATTACCTGCTACACGTTTCCTCATCCCCAAAATCGTCCTCCTGATTTCTCCTCTGCAGCAGTGTGGAAAAGCGATTACGGTGGAGACTTGGCTGGGGGGTGCCAACAGTGGGCTGGGCCTGGGCTTTGGCCAGTCTCAGAACCTTCGGATTGGGGCAGGAATATTGTAGCAGCAAGTCCTCCTCAGAAATGGCCGACGCTGCCCCAGTATTAGAAAAGGCATTATGAAAAGCATGCAAGAGACCCCCAACCGCAACCGACAAAAACAGGAGTGATTACAGTTAACCTTGGACCCCTCTAAGCTTTTTTTTTCCCCCCTACTTGTCAGATTTTGGTTCCTCTGCTCCCATTATCATCTGGATCTTTTTCTTTTTTCCTCTTCAGTATTGCATTACAATATATCCGTGTAAAGCACCTTGGGGCAACTCTGTTGTGAAAGGCACTTCATTAAAAAACTGAACTATTGTTTTTATTTTTGTTTATTTTATTTATGTGCCATTGCTATGTCTCCTCATATCGAACCACCCAATCTAGGTATAGTCTAGGTATAAAGATTCTGGGACTCAACACTTTGAAATTGTCCAGTGTTAGGTCTTATGCTTTGATTGATTGTTAGTTTCTACACAGTAAACTTTATTTTTTTAAATATATATATTATATAGAGTGGTACCTCAGTTCTCAAACTCATTAGAACTTGAATTTCTTAAAGGTGAACAAACCAGTTCGAAAAAAAATTTAAAAAATTACCCATAGCTTGATCTGAATCTCAGAAGTCAAACTGTAAATGCCGACCTAAGATAACTTATATGTGCGGAGAAATGAGTCACGCAGCACGTCTTTCAGTGGAAATAAAAGGGTAAAGCTTCAGTCTCAGCATTGCATTTGCTGTGATAGCACTGTGCATGTTTACACTAACTGAATACATATTTAGACAGTAAAAATACCATTTAAACAATGACAGACAGTAACCATAACAATAGTAATCATGTAACAAAATACATTTTTAAAAAAAAATAATTAATAAAAAAATCTTAATATTAATAAACCATTGATACATTTAATTATAAAATTGTCGTGGCGAGCGCACAAAACGGAGAGAAAGGACCCAATGTCAGGGCACCGGGGAATACGGGGTTTAATTACAGGTAAGGCAGGCAAAATGCAGATGGACAATATGATGACCGGACTGGAGAAACAAACTGAAACACGGCCGAAATACAGAGGACTAATGATAAATTGTTTAGATACATTTATTTTCTTACTTCACAAATTACTGTTTTGATGTACCACTGTGTGTGTGTGCGCGTGCACACACACACACACACACACACACACACACACACACACACACACACACCTCGGTTCTCGAACTTAATTCGTTTTGGACTCCGGATTGAATCTTAAGTTTGAGTTCTGATCAAATTTCCCTCATAAGAAATAATGAAAAACCAATACATTGGTTCGCGGCCCCCCAAAGTTACACCTAATGTAGTTATTTTTTATTTATTTTTTTAGCATTTTAACACAAAATGAACAGGATAAAACAAGAGCATTTTTTTCTTAATGGCTTCAAAAACGATAAAGATCTTATCCCGACATTAGCCCTGTCCTGCCCCGATCATCCGCTCCTTCTGTGTGCCACGCCCCATCCTTGACTTCGTGTGGGATCCCCATGTAATCAGCTGTTCCTGATTGTTGTCATTAGTCCTCTGAATTAAGTCTGCATTTCAGTTTGCTTCCCCAGTTCGGTCATTGGGTGTGTTCCACTTGCTTACAGCTCTGGCTTAAAGCAAGCATTCTGATCCTGACGCAATGCATTATGGTTAGATGCATTGCAACCTATCACCCAGTTGCACAAACTGGAACCGCCTCCATGACGACACACCTCTGCCTTTATTGGCTGAAGAGTTTAGTTACACGCACAGCGTTTGTATTCCAGGCAGTTCCGATGCGTAATCTGCCATTTCTCCCAAATATCATGTAAAGCAGTGAGAACTGGTTTTCAGTTAATTTACCTGGCAAAATAAAGTTTAAATAAATTACATAAATGCTCTAATACTACACATAAGTTAGTGGTTTATTTATTGTTACTGTAATGTTGCGCTGCATTATTTAGTTAATTGTCCAGTTTGTGAAGAAGGCATTCAAGTAATAATTGCATTGTAATATGACTCATTTCCTGGTGCTTACAATTTATATTAGGTCAGCGTGTTGTGTGTATTCTCTGATCCTGTTTATAACTGAAAATTTCTCTTCATTGGGTTAATGAAGTTTAATCTTGACTTGGAACTAAGACCAAAACTGCCATTACTCCATTCACACCTCACACAACTGGACATGTAAAAAAAAAACAAAACATTGACTGCTTCAGGAGTGTGGAAGATCCAACAGACATTAACATAAGAGAAGAACTGAAGGCCAAAGCATTTCAAAGACTCTAACAGCAACTTGGCATTTAAACACTAATGCTAGATATGCACTACTCATTAAACTGCACTTATGCAACACACAATCAGCACTGCACATAGGATTCCTTTTGCTCCTACCTGTTCTGGGTCTCTTGGCCTGCAGCTCCTTGGCTGGAGGCCTCCCCTTAGTGGACAACTTCTCTGATGGGTTGAGGACAAGGGTCTGGGAGGACAGGGGACTCTTGGGGGAGTAACCTTTGCTCCAGATGCTGGGGCTCCTCACCTTGCAGGCATCCCAGCCGTGGCTGCGGGGCTTGACCGTCTACAGGACAGGAAACAGGATGTGGTCAGGTGGGCCCTGACTGTCCATGGACATCAAAACTCCTGCAGAGCTCCTGAAGGAAGATGGATGCTGAAAGAGAAGTAGCCAGATGTTCAATACAACAGCCTACAACAATCATGTTGTCACTGGCATTTAGAATACACCCTAAAGAATCTCCAAAAGTATATAAGTTTCTGGTGCCACTGTTATATAAAAAAAAAAATTAAAATAGGACTCAGTAAAGCTGGACGATACAGCAAAAAAAAGTTATTTTTCCTGTATTGACCGATATCGATAATTATTATAGTTTCACGATGCTGTTCCATGTAGTAATAAAAACAACGTTATTCTGACAAATAGAATGAATACATTGAAGTAAACAATAATAGTAAAGAAATACTTATTTTTCAACAAATTTAACTGTTTACATACAAAATTCCCTTAAAATTATGAAAGGTTATTGATTTTCAAGTATTCAAAGAAACATAGCTCAAACGAACAAAACTATGTAATTAATGTGCAAAACTGTTTAATGTTGTAAATATGTTAAAGGGCAAACATAAAATAAAGCAGGACAGGACTGACTGCAACAAATACCTTCCTCTATTCTTGGTCTCTTAAAAACTTTTTAAAATTCAGGAGGTAGAAACGTATCTAAACCAAACAAACACATTAAAAAAAAAAACACCAAATCGTGGTTAGTTTTTTTTTTGTCTGGCACTGCAAAACGTCTCCACACATCACCATGTCACATGGTACAAAATCCTCACGAAAGCAAAATGACTTCAGACAGACCGTGAAGCATGAAACGGAACCACCTGTGACGACACAACTTTGCCCTTATGGGCTGAAGATGTGTCACATGCATGACATTTGTATCCCAGGCAATTCCAATGTGTTATGTGCTATTTCTCCTGAAAAGCACGTAAAGCAGTGAGAACTGGTTTTCAGTTCATTTACCTGGTAAAATTAAATAAATTACATAAATGCTCCAACAGTGCACGCAAGTTAGTGGTTTATTTGTTAGTTACAGTAATGTTTTGCTGCTTTATTTTTTTAATCGTCCAGTCTGAAGAAGGCATTCAAGTAAGAATTGCATTGTACTCTGTCCATGACAATAAAAACTTTGAATCCTTGAAATACAGGTTGACGTCGACTTACGACCATGATTGGTTATGACTGACTGTACAGTAATGTATTGTTATAAAAATCTTTAAGTCACACCTTACCATAATTTTCTCTGTTCATTATTGTTATATGTTATGATTTTCTTGGTTCATTATAGTTATACTGTTACTGGGATAGTGGTAGTGCTGCCGGGAACTGGTGCGCAAACTGTCGTACGCCCAGCTGGGCAACATTTGCACTGCCAGACATACCAGCTGCAATCATGGTCGTAAAGTCGATTGGTCGTAAATTGTATAGGTCGTAAGTCGGCGAGGACCTGTATATGTATTTGATCTTTTTCCTGGCAGCAATCTTTTTACACAGAGCCACTATACACAATAGTTTTATTCACTGCTAACAGTTTGTAGCAGGAGTTGGTCAATGTGCATATTTGTATAGATTTATCTACACCCTTCTGGCAGTGCTGCCATTGCAGTCAGGTCTCGCAGTCTACAAGGAGTAGAAGCTGTCTGGCTGCAGTCAGTTTATACTCCAGCCGCAGCCAGATCGCGCTCCACATCGCATCAGCTGCAGACAGACCAAAGCCTAGTCGAACGCACCCATTGCTTCTTTAAGGGAGGATGGCCAAAATTACAACGTCGTCGGTGATTGGCTATTGTGCTGGCGTTCAGTGAACCTCTGCTTGATAGGCCATCGAATTGTATGTCTCAGCACATTCAAAAAAAAGATCTTTTTAAATCACCCAGCACTAAGGCTCAGGGTTGTAATAATTCTCAATGAGTAGTGCCATGTTTTTTGGGCCACCAAGCCACATGAGTGATGATGGGTCATACCTGCATTGCGTTGGGGTTGAAGTCATCAATAACCTCCATGGTGAAAAGATCCAGGTTTCCCAGAGCCAGCTGCAGGCCCTTCTCATCTCCTATGTTACTGGAGTTATGAATTAAGGAGGCTTTGCTTCCTTACAACCAAAGAAAAGCGCACACACAATCACCAACACTGACTCCTGACGTGAAGGAGCTGTGACATCAGCGAGGAAAAAGGATACCGCCCAGCGTAGCTCAGGGAAGCAGGGTCAATGTTGTCTGGGTATGGGTTGAGAGGCACCACCTTCCGGTTGCAAGGGTCAAAAACTAGCTGGTAGAGAAAGGTGTTGTTGGCCTTGACAAAACCCTCAACATACTCATCTGGTACCCTGATGTCCATCTTCAGGTACTGGCCCATCTTCCTAATCACCTAGGTGACAGAGGCATGCACAGCATCAGAAGGTGGAAAAACTGTAGAACATCTTTCTTTCTAACCCAAAAAGAAATCAGTGACGCAGACAACCTGCTTGTATCTTTGTAATGGATTCAAGCAGAGGGCCACAAGTCACCTTCAGGATGTCAGGGTTTCTGGCCATCTTGATCAGCTTGCAGGCCTTGCCCAGACCAATCCCATAGATTGAGGGCAAATAGTCACAGCCTGAGAGGATACACATGTAGCGGAACTTCTCCTCCGTGAACATGTCCCCTAGAGACGCGCACCGACCAAGATTCTTCTGGTCGATCTCCAGCCCATTTCCGTTCTTGTCCATCTTTACAATTACCTGCGTGATAGTTAAAAACAGCACAAAGTTAAGTAACACACACATGGTAACAACTATAAAAAGCAGATGTTCATCATGCCTTCGCACATTTTTACAACCAAAAGCCAGCAAGTCCGAGTCCTCTGTGATGACAGCTTGAGCAATTCCAGCCTTGTTCAGGAAGGCCAGCTGGGCATCTGCTTCATAGGGCGCCACCACACAGTCCACATCCCGGGCCCTGGCAGCCTGAAGGAAGAAAAGTGAAAACCAAAGATATCATTTTAGTTCTATGGACACTAATTTATCTGTTGGCTTTAGGGTTGCATGATTGTAATTCAAAGACAATCTCATTCTTATGTGACACAAATTCTGCCAAGTCTCCACAACATGGGAAACCCACTACAAACATTTTGTTTGTTTTTCTCAAACTGTCAAATGACATGACTGCAGTCATGACCGTTTGACAGGAAGAGGGGGCAGGAAAACAGAAGTTTTGGTAAACAGCAATGTAAGTTTGCTTTGCATTTCTCACTGTAAAATCCAACTTCTGAAATAGCTTGTCCTATTCAGGGTCATGGGGTGTTGGGAGTCTGTGTATGCCTAAGGCAGGGGACAACACCCTGGATTGAGCGCCAGCCTAGTGATATTTCTGAACTCTTAGATGCAAATTCCATGGTTTGTATGCCATCTTGTGGTCAGATGTAGTAAGGCATAAAGCTTTACACTGCTTTTTTTTTTATTTTAGCAGATGCTTTGATCCAGTGGCATACATTTTTGTACAAGCAGGGCCATTTGGGGGTAATGAGTTTTGCTCAGGGGCCCAGCAGCAACATCACTCTGCTGAGTCTAGGATTTGAACTGGTGACCTTCTGACCACAGGCACAAGCATCGTAACCCACCGAAGCACATATTTTGAATTTAAGTCAAAATTCCAAATTGCAGTGTTTCAGTCAGTATTCCCATGCTTAGTGGTGTTTTAGAAAATTCTGGCCCCATAGTTGTGCCTGGGGTGCAGCCTTCTTGCCTTGATGACATCACGGGCCATGTCATGGGTGATGGTGATGCAACGGGTGAAACATTCTGCTGCCTCTGTCAAACGTCCCTCACGCAGCAACTGCTTTCCTTTCTGCAGGTTAGCCTGTCGATGCCTAAAGCAAGGTTAAAAAAAAAAAAAAAAAAAAAAAGTGTGGCAGTCACATGGCCGGCCTTCCATTGGCTTATCCATCAGCTCTCATAGCGGACGACACGTGTACCGTACTCACTCCCAGCGTGTCTTTTCCACTTCCTCCTTTGAAGGCAGATTGCAGCCATCAAACACCAAAATAGGCTTCACTCCGAAGGTCAGCAACATATCGACGTATTTCATACAATAGCTCACATATCTGAAGTGATTGAGGAAAGAAGCAAATTTGCACAAACAGTTCTCTGCAATGCACACATTTTTAGTATATATCAACTTTTCAATAAAGAACACTGGGATTTCATGCCTTTTAACATACCGGTCAGTAGGTTCCCCCTTGGCCAGCTTATCAGCGCAGGAAAAAGCCCCCTTATGGAGCCAACAGTATGTGTCCACTGCCACAGTCTGGCCTTTGTACTTTCTCACACTGATGGCCTCTGAGGCATCCTTGATGAACGGTAGCAGCCCCGAAATCCCCATCATAAACTATTACCGCAAAGGCCTAAAAGTGCAGGTTTACAGAAGAATACACAGAAATTGTAACTAAGCACACAGCAAGAGGTAATCTATTAAAAAAATAATTCTTGTAACGAAGAGTAAAGAAAACGCCAAGGATGTAACCCACCTCCGGAGAACACCACAGCTGGTGCTTGGATACACTTAAAACTGGGAACAACAAATCGGTAGAGACAATGCATTTTTAATATAAACAGACAGTTCAACGGTAAACAGAGTTTCTTTTAGCTTAATAAAAAATACGCACAGCATAGGAATATACGTAAACACACAGTATATTGGCATCCAACGGCATCTTTCAGCAGAGCACCGCAGTGCACCAGGTGGCTCAGAACTGCGATTCTGCCGTTGGACGCAGCGGCCGTTACATGTGTAGGAACATTAAGTAAGGCGAAATTTTACAAGTAGAAGAAAACACCCACAGCACACAAATCCCAGTCTCCGCACAAATTGGTTGTAACACAACATGCAATATGTACGTAGAACAGTTACATCGATGCATTATATACAACATAAAATACTTTCATTAAACGGAATTATTTATATTTCACAAAACAGACGAATAAATATAGATTATAGTACTCACTTTACTCTTGATCCCAGTCGAGACCTCTTTCCCGCGTTCAACTTCAGCGGCAAAAACTTACGGTCGCGACAGACCGACTGCGATTGGTCAGTTGGTTGTGCTCAATCAGGCAACAGCTTCCGGTTATTCAATTCCTGTTGTGCGTGCGCATATACTGCCATGCTGCGAAATTAAACTTGTACGTTAATGTAAACATCAGCACATCGACCGCAAATATCAATAATCAGTTACTCGGGTAAACAAATGTAACACCTGACGACACTAGACTCTCAAATGACATTGTTTGAAGTATCCGCAAACTTAAGCTCTGAGTTTAAAATTGCAATTAAGTGACATACATAATTTTGTATTTGTAATTTTGTAGACAAATGAATCAGAAGGTGCATGGATGGATGGGTGGATGAATAGGCGCTTTTGCTGTTATTGCATTAAATTATTTTTATAAGTATAGAATTTAGAAAGTGGAAGTTGCATTTAAAAAAAAAAACATAATGACGACACTCTTAAAAGCAAAAGAGGGCTAGGTCTGGTTAGTATGTGAATGAAGCTTGTGGTCCTGAAAATTGCTAATTGGTGTATGGCTGACCTACTGCTTTTTACCACAAACTTTGCTGTCACCTCTGTAGTCCCACTCATATGAGATCGAGTGAGATGGGATATATGACTTTATTAATCCTTTAGAGGGAAATCCCCATGTTACAGCAGCATCAATAGCAACATGTAAAACCATACAACAAGCATGTTTTTAAAAGGAAATTTTAAATAAAATGAGATAGAGTACATAAAACAAAGATATTCAAGAATATCTTAATAATGTGCAAATAGTCACTAGTATTATGCAAGTAATTTGCAGGACAGATAAGTAGATTATAGAGACCAAAGCTCCACTTGTGTGACATGGTGAATTGTTGTACAGTGCAACAGTGGTTGGTAAAAATGATTTCTTGAAGTGTTGGTTAAGTCTGTCACTGAAGGTGCTCAGCTGTGTATGCAGCATGTTGTGCACGGGATGTTTATCATTGTCTATAACAGAGAGCAGTTTATTGATTATTCTCCTTTCCACCACTGTCTCGAATGTCTCTAAACCTAGAATGGAGCTGACCTTCTTGATTAGCTTAGTCAATCTCTTTCTGTATTTTATTGTGATGCTGTTCCCCCATCATACCACTGTAAAGAAAAATGTCTTTGCTACATCAGATTTCTAAAATCTTTTCATGATCAAAAGTCTTGTGCAGTCATCGATCCTTCCCTTTGCTTCCATTAAATTGTGTTGCTTCAGTTTTGGTGTGATTTGTCTCAAAAGTTGATCAGTTCCAGATCTTCATACCATACTTACAACGTGTCTGAAAAGATTAAAAAAAGATCTGCTAGATACTTTCTGAGTAAGTAAGTAGCGTTTGTGATGATCACGGGTGTATGCAGGGCGAATACAAGCCAGTCCAGACGGGAGTACAGGACAAACTGGGGTTTATTTGCACACACACGGACATAAACACTTTTATGCCGCGTCTGCCGGAACAGACGCTGGCGCAGACTTAAATACAAAGAACA
>JABFDZ020000066.1:19006941-19017258 GCA_019775955.2 Pollimyrus isidori
GCATCCTTAGGACCGATTAAAAGAACCTCAGTTTTTTCTGTATTTAACATGAGGAAATTTTTTGCCATCCAACAACGAATGTCTAGCAGACAGTCTGCTAAGGAAGAGAGTTGAGAGTTCTTTGTGCTTTATAGCCCGACCGTGAAATCCGTAAGCTTGACTCAATGTAGCAGTCGCATGCCGTAGCCACTAGAGGGTGGGCGTTTGGCTATTGCGTTGGATGTGACGTGTCGTCTTTCCCAGCTTTCTCTGGGCTTCCGGTCTCCCTACGGCCATGGTTGTTTTTATACTGGCGAACTTCTTCTGAAACGTCATTTCACGGGCAAAATGGAATAATTTCCGCATACGAAAAGGAAATATCTATAAGCTATTTTAATTGTTTAATTATTAATCTTTTCCATAAACTCAAAACTATCGAGTAAAGACATTCATGTAAAGGACACTCTGCTTTTGACGCGAAGGTAGCTTGCAAAATAAAAATGCAGTTCTCCCCCACCAACGGAGATTTTACCTTCGTTTCTTCGACCGACGCCGAAGGTACAGTGGGCCATGACATGTCATATTCTAATCAGATTGTATCCATTTTTTTTTATTGTATCTACGTAGTATATGTATATGCATATAATCACCAGCAGGAATGTTGCCAGCAGTTTGTGTATGGCAAACCATGGGTGGGTAATATTGACAGGCTCTTACTGGTATGCTACGTCAGTTATACAGACATGCTAATCGAGGAATTAAGTGCTAACATTATTGAGAACTGTTCTTTGCAAAAGAAATGTATGGTGACATGAGTAATCTGGTAAACCTGAAATGGTAGTTGTGATGAAATACATTTGATCCAGTGGGATTAAAGGGGAAAATTTCGAAGCAGGGCTGATGACTTTTGGAGCGATGGCGGCAAGCATGGCCTGCCGTATGAATTTCCATCCCTTTGGCTTGTAGAGCTCAGCGGTTCAATTGACGCCCCCGATGTCAAAGTGAATATGGGTGGCAGTGAGGCTACAAAGGATACCTATGCCAGCACTTTTCTCAGGCAGCGGGGCTACGGCTGGCTGCTGGAGGTGGAGGAAGACGACCCCGAAGATAACAAACCCCTCCTGTAAATAATTATTTCTGAATTGAAAAATATAATTGCAAATAAACATTATATGCATCGTACTAGATACACAATTCACACTATTGCCGTGACTACCATTAGTATCTGTAATAATGGAAAACTTTATATGTTCCTGAAAAGTAACAATAATACCTTTTCTTTTGATATGGTGATGTCTCACCATGGAATATGTGAGTAGGGAGGAGCTGGACATTGACCTAAAGGACATATACTACAAGATCCGCTGCGTGCTGATGCCCATGCCGTCGCTAGGCTTCAACCGACAGGTGGTCCGTGACAACCCTGACTTCTGGGGACCACTGGCTGTAGTGCTCCTCTTCTCCATGATCTCCATCTATGGGCAGTTCAGGGTGAGGTGCAATGAACATCCTGATATTTGTATATTACAGCCAAGATTTTGCTCTTTTAGATGGGTGACTTCTATTGACTTAACTTTACTACTATTTAATGATGCGAAGTGCATTTGTTTTAATATGTTATTCTTTGTAATTCTTTCTTGAAATCCGAATTTAATATTTATGTAAAACACTTGTATTCCAGACAATTGATCCAAACACATAGTTAAGTATCACTAAGATGATTACAATAATTTTGTCTCGGCAGCGTTGTTATGTACTTCAAGATGACACCATACGTCTTAAGGCTGGTTCACACTTCTCTGCGCATGTACATGTGGCACATGTCTGCGTAGACTTTTGTGACGAGAAGTGTGTGGCGTGACCGGAGAAGTATGAATGTTTCTGTGTCTGTCTATGCAGTCACAAGTGTGCAGAGAAGTAAAACCCCAATTCCAATGAAGTTGGGATGTTGTGCATATTGTAAATAAAAACAGAATGCAATGATATGGAAATCTCATAAACTGATATTTTATTCACAACATACCATATAAAACATGTAAAGTTAAAAGTGAGACATTTTGCTATTTAGTGAAAAATATTGGCTCGTTTTGAATTTTATGACAGCAACACCTCTCAAAAAAGTTGGGACGGGGGCAATAGGATGCTGGAAAGGTGGGTGGTACAAAAACTCAACATCTAGAGGAACCATTTGCGAATAATTAGGTCAGTAACATAACTGGGTAGAAAAAGAGCATCTTAGAGTTGCAGTGTCTTTCAGAAGTAAAGATGGACAGAGGATCACCAATCCCCCTAATACTACATCGACAAATAGTGGAACAATTTCAGGAAAAAAGTTCCTGAATTGCAAAGAGGTCGAAAATATCACCATCTACAGTACATAATCAAAAGATTCAGAGTATCTGGTGAAATCTCTGGGTGTAAGGGACAAGTATTCTAGATGCCCATGGTCTTCGGGCCCTTAGGCAGCACTGCCTCACAAATATGCATGATTCTGCAATGGAAATCACTAAATGGGTTCTGGAAAATTTACAGAAAATGTTAATAGTGAACACAATTTACCATGCCATCCAAAGATGCCAGTTAAAACTCTATCATTCAAAGAAGGAGCTGCATTTGAACATGATCCAGAAGTGCTGACGTTTTCTCTGGACCAAAGCTCATTTAAAGTAGACTGTGGCTAAGTGGAAAACCGTTCTGTGGTCAGACGAATTTAAATTTGAAATTCTTCTTGGAAACCAGGGATGCTGTATCATCCAGACTAAAGAGGAGAAGGACCACCGAACGTGTTATCAGTGCTCAGTTCAAAAGCCAGCATCTCTGATGTATGGGGGTGCATTAGTACATATGGCATGAGCAGCTTGCATATCTGGAAAGGCAACATCAATGCTGAAAGCTGCATCCAGGTTCTAGAGTAACATATGCTGCTATCCAGACGACAACTTTTTCAGGGAAGACCCAACATGACAATGCTAAACAACACACTGCATCAATTACAACATAATGGATTCATAGAAGAAGGGTCTGGGTACTGAACTAGCCTGCCAGTGGTCCGGATTCACTCATTGAGAACATTGGCACATTATAAAGTGAAAATTACTACACAAAAGATCTAGGACAGTTGAGCAAGTAGAATCCTTTATCTGAGAAGAATGGGACAACATTCCTCACCGAAAACTTGAGGAACTGATCTCCTCAGTCCCCAGATGTTTACAGATTATTGTTAGAAGAAGAGGGGGATGCCACCCAGTGATAAACCATGGCCTTGTCCCAAGTTTTTTTAGACTAGTTGCTGCCATGACATTCAAAATGATCTTATCTTAGGTGGTCCTTAAAATGATATATTTTCTCAAATTAAATATTTGATGTGTTTTCTTATATTTTGTCATGAATAAAATATGGGTTTATGAGATTCCCATATCATTGCATTCTGTTTTTATTTACAATTTGCACAACATCCCAACTTAATTAGAATTGGGGTTGTATGAAACAGTAAGCACAACTTCTTATCTTGGTATTTAAAAGCCAGTCCCACATTACCCTTTTGTTATTTCAAAGGTCGTGTCTTGGATTATTACTATTTGGATATTTGGATCTTTGACAATCTTTCTTCTGGCACGTGTTCTGGGTGGTGAGGTAAGTTTCAATAGTGTCTCGTGTTCAAACTAGGCGCCGTCATTTTAGATTAAACAGACACAGATTACAGTGTGTTGAATACTAGCTGCTGGAAGTGGAATACAGTATTAAATGTGTTGTACTGTTTTCTTGGCAGGTGTCATATGGGCAGGTTTTGGGAGTTATCGGGTATTCTTTACTCCCACTCATCGTCATCGCTCCTTTATTGCTGGTTATTGGGAATTTTGACATTGTTTCTACAGTAATAAAGGTGAGTATGTTTCTGTTTAGTTTGAGGAAATGAAAGTACTCCATGGTAGTGCTCAGGCAGAGGTGTCAGAAAATACTTGTAGCTACTAACACTGCTAATGAGTTAAATTAGCTGCAGAAGAATATTTGCTTTTTATGTCAGATTAGTCAGCAGTGTCACCTTTCGTAGTGGCAGGGGACAATCCATCTATGTATCTTACAAATGCTATCTTGTTGAGGGTATTTTTTTACTGGGAGGGTAAGGGAGTGGAGTGGAACCTCAGGCTTCACAAAGAGGGATAAACCCCAGATAGGATGTAGATGATAATTTTATATTTCATTTTCATTCCCAGCTTTTTGGCGTATTTTGGGCTGCATACAGCGCTGCATCACTACTTGTGGGCGATGAGTTCAAAACAAAGAAACCTCTCCTCATATACCCAATATTCCTCTTGTACATATACTTCCTGTCTCTCTATACTGGAGTCTGATTGAACAGGCTTTGGACTTTTTCAAATGGACATTGGAATGGTGGCTTGCCGAGTCAGGCAAGAGGATGGAACTCCTACCTGCAAAATAAGAAAATGACAAACCTGGATTTTTTTTTACACCTGTTTTGAAAAACGACAGTAAATAAGTCTCTAAGTGTCTGTAAAGCCAGTGTGTTTAACTGTAGCCATGACTCGTATTCAAAGAAAAACATTCTTTGCTTTATTTAATTGGTTTCTTTTCAGGCCCTTTCTGCTGATTGAAATATATCTAGTTTTTGGTTAACACCAGGAGCAATAGTGCAATATTATGTTAACATTGTTTGTTTCTTTACCTGTAAGTCTCACAGGGGATACTAGTTTTAAATATTTTTTGTTCTCAAAGTGTTGGTGCCAATTGTATTTTTCAAACAAATTCTTGATTTAGGAAGCACCACAGCTAAAATTTTGTTTTGGTTTTTATCAGAAAGGGACTGGAGTAGAAACAACTGTTTCAGAGATATGGATGTCAGTTAAATTTTTTATACATCTCCATGCTATATTTCACGTTAGTCCATTAAAAATGAAACCATGCCGGCTAAAGTACAGAGCCTTCCTATTTTATGTTTGTTGTAGATTTACCGTATGTTTTTGCCACGAACAGAACATAAGTAGAAAGACGTAGATCACAACTTCAACTTTAAGAGGGTGGCGTTATGTATCATGTTCTATGAAAGTAGTGGCACTATCAATAAAATACTTTTAAAAACATAATTTTAATTTACATAAACGTTCTTTATAATTTTGTATATTCATCCATCTTCTAATCGGTGATCCTTGTTACGCTCTCGGGCTAATTCTGTATATACAACCTAATGATTATTACAATAAATGTCCACGAATGTCAAAATCATTTCGCTTAACAGACTACATGAATGATAAAAGAACATTTATTAAACGTAGAATACGAATATACGTTTTACAATTATTTTAGCAAGTCTGCTACCTTCTTTCAAAACGCATGAGACGAAAAACAGTATTTTGCGGTTCTTTGTGTTGGCGTTCCGTGCTAACTAGCGTTGACTTTTAAGTTAAACTACATAATTTCGTTTTATTATAAACACTACACATGTGTAAGATAAATAAATATTAACATATGTGCAATCTTTATATGCAAAAAATATTTCCTATGTACATGCACACACGCGTCGAGTGGACTACCGGGAACAACTGTGAAACACTTTTCTTTTGTCAACATAGTAAGAATGGCGTCGCCAGTCACTGAATACTGACGCGAACTGTACAGCGCCACTTGCGGCATGGAGGGAGGATTTGCCGTGCTACGCAAGTTCCGTAAAACCAACGTTCCCGTCCCAGAGAGTGGCGTCCTACGCTTCCCCAATGCCGATGATGAATAGTAACTAGCGCGGCATCAGGAGGAGGAGCAGCGGCCGCAGACGGAGAGCGAGCAGTTGTGCTACAGCGGTAGTTCGGGATTCGGCTTTCTGTCTTATTTGACCACACAGTCGAGAGAGAAATTACAGATCCGTAAGGAGAGAGGGGGAGAAAGAGAGAGCGGGGAAGGGGGGAAGAAAATACAGGAAGATGGCGGCCGCGGCCTCGCCGGGCTCCTGCTCGTCTGCCTCCTCGGACTGGGTCGTGCTGAGGGACGGCTGCTTGCGCTGCGACGAGGAGGGCCTGCGTAGCCTGTCTTACCACCCGGCACTTAACGCCATCCTAGCCGTCACAAGCCGTGGCGGCATCAAAGTCATCGACGGCACGTCAGGGGCCGTCCTCCAAGCGTCGGCCTTACACGGTGAGCGAATGGACGGCCAGTCGGGGACGGGGGTAAACACTGTGGAAGCCGCTCAGGCCTGTAGTTGGATGGGGGACCCGAGGGTTGTATTCTAAACAGATTGTGATGTTAGAGACCAATGGTCTGAACAAACTAGGTGCTTAAGCGCGTTAGAACATCTGTGAAGCCCCCTTCGTCATGATAACAACGGTGACGGTTAGCCATCTATCAGGCCAGCCTGTTAGCATTTAGTCCAGAGAGCCGACCCGGGCACCGGCTGCTCATGATGTCTGGAGCTTTCTAGCGTTCCGGGGAAGGTGAGTTCTCGATTTTTACATTGAAAAACGGGTATTTTTGCGCTTATCTGGACGTGTCACGTGGAGGCCTGCCGGCCAGGACCTGGGCCATGGATAGACCTTTCGGCGGTGACTATTTCACCGCATCTCTCTGAATCTGTGACTCCAAGGTTTCATGAAAAAAAAACTGGGCTCCGTCTTTATCTGTATCCGAAGGTGTCAGTGTGTGGCTATCCAGCATTGCTAGCAATTTTTTTCCTGTCCTTGCCGCTTCACCCCGTAAATTGCAGCACCCCACGAATGCCACCGATTTGTGATGCATGTTTTATCGATGTCTCGTTAGACGTTTCCCTACCTCAGCTTACCTCAAATGACAGCTTCTCGTTTTGTGTCGTTTTGTGTGCTTCTCGTGGTGTCTAAGCGGCACCAATACGTGAGGAGGATCGGATTATTTTAAATATCATGACTTCAGATCGCTGTAGCATAAGCCGGAAACCGAACGTTTTCATTTCTGCCAGATAGGCAGATGGGCTTGGAGTAATGTCTGTCATTAAATTAACAATTAATTTATTAAACACGCCCACTTGGTAGGGCCACAGTGTTTGCGCTAATCGATGCCGTATATCTGCAGTTCGATTAACTGGATGGTTATGTTCTGGAGCAGCAAGGTGACATTTTGACAGCCTCTTAGATGTGCGTGGCTGTTTCTCATTTCTACACTTTTCCATCAAGTTGTTGAGTACGTTTCAACTTATATATAGTCGTCTATGTGGCACGCATAAAATATTAATATGATTAGTACGGTACTTTCAGTTATTCATTTTCCTCACCAATTCTTGGAGTGAAAGCTGTGATGAAATGCTTTAGACTCTGGATGTGGCTCATCTAATCTGAAGGTTGCACTTTGACCTTAGATTTAGCAGCCTGGGTGAATTTGTCAGGAGTGGTCCTCTGAGGGAAAGAGTGCCAGGGACCTGCCACACTCTTTGAAGGACAACAAAACACATGTTTGTTAAGCATGAGAGTGTTTGTTGACACTGTTATTTTGCAGAGCGGGCAATGTGTGAGACAACAGCTAGGTGCCGAGAATCTGCTCCTGGACTGACTTTCAGCTGGTGTCTGGAGGAGGTGTTTTTTTAAGAGCTTAGTGTACCAAATGCCTGTCTGCGATGCTTTTCTCTGACTGACGAGAAGAGCTCCCTAGTCTGGCTTTGGCATTGCTGGCATGTCCTCTGTTGTCATGAAGGGATGTGGACCCCCACACTGATAACGGATATTGCCAACAAGTGCAAATCTTGATACAGAGAGAGTGTATTTGGTAGTTAGTTGCTATTTGAGGATGATTTGTACAGTGCTCACTGTCACTATTATCAGTGTTGCACCCAGTCTGCTTCATTCCATGTTCAGTTGTGTTTTGCTTTCACCTCCCATGTTCCTTTGTCCACTCCAGACTTAGTTTCATTTCCAACTGTAGCGATGCAGAACAGTAGATGCTGTGAAATGTTTCATTCTGATTGTGTCAAAGCAAGGCTTATGTACATTATATACAAACCAGCCAATTTGTTAGTCTTCCTTACCCTCCCTATTAGGAGTCCCTCTTCCCGGCTGCTTGTGATGGGATTAATGTGCGAATGAGAGGCTTCAGCATTTGCCCTTCCCATGACACTTGCCCTTGCTACTCTGAAGCAGCTGCCAATGTTTTGTGTGAGACAAGTGAAATCCCCCAGTAGGGCTGGGTGATATCATATTGATATTATATTGCGCATGCGCAATAATCACCTGGACTTAACATGACGGGCTCAACATTTGGCCATATGCCAGGTTTTCGGTGCTATACGGACATTTATTTATGCCCACAATTTAAGCAGTTTAGTAGTATGACCAAAATATTAATGAGGCTTTGTGTGACATCCAAAAGTCATTGTTAGTATAAATATGGCATGTCCTTATGTTTAATAAATGTATCAGACTTTGAACTGCAAAAAATACCACCACACCGCCAACGTCTTTTTACGTTGTTTATCATCAAAATCTCCTCCTTTAAGAGATGCTGTGGCTGCTCTTCTTCACCGCGACTTCAGTGCATATTGTACTGAGGTATACCAAACCGTAGTATAGCAAAACAGTATTTAGTGGGGTGCTTCACTAATCGAATTTAAGAAACAAAGTTTATACAGATTACTAACTTTTGGGTATCACAAAATGCATCTCATTAATATTTAAGCCATACTACTAATCCTCTTAACAAATTATGGGTGTAAATTAATGTCTGTATAGCACTGAGAAGCTGGCATCCAGCCAAATGCTTTGCCTGTCACCTGACAAGAGCAGTGATTATTGCGCATGTGCGATATTATATCAATATGATATTGCCCAGCCCTACCCCCCAGGTCATTTGTAGGAAGCTAAATGTCCTCCTCAATGCTAAGGTTGCCAGAAGGCATTAGGGACAACTGAATCATGTTGGGGTGATGTTAAATATTCAGATAGTGGAGAGTCACTGTAAGAAATAGTATACAAGAGCTGTGCTTGGGGTGCAGCATGGCAAACTGGCTTGGATTGGTGCATTTTCTGTGTTGTGGAAGGAGGGACTGTTGTCGATACTACCTTGGAATTGGCTGAAGGAGCTGAGTCCTGTTCAGGGATGACCTGTTCAGGTACTTCTGTATGCTCTACTTGTGACTGTCTCTGTGTGGAAGGACACGGAGTGAAAAGTGCTTAAAGCTACTGTCCAGCTCCACCTGAACTCAAAGGAGGCTCCAGTGAAAGGTTGGCCTGTAGTCAGCATGTTGGAGATTCTGCTTCGTCACAGATGCACAGACACACACAGCTGGAGCGCCAAAGAAGTATGCTGATTTTTGGACCGACTTCGGTTTTGCTCATGCCCTCCTCATTACTTTTTTTATTCATGGCCGATCCACCAATGGGAGTGGCATCATGTGCACGATACTTAAGCCTCCTGCTCATGCAGCAGAGAGTCCAAGTTGTGATCCATCTGAGTGTGATGAGCAGTGGAGCTGATTGGCAAGAGGTGTGAACCTGGGGCATATGCGCTGATGCTGTTCTGTCTAGGACTTCAAGCTATGAACTCCTGCCAACATATCATAAATATTGCGAGGTTACTTTGGCATCCAAATATCTCATCTGTACCATGGAAAATGTGTAATCTTACTGGGCTGGGAGCTGGGTATTTGTGTGTTGAGAGAAGTATTTTAAACTCTAAGTTTCCTCTCCCTTTTGTGCATAATCTATTTTGCAAGTGTGAACATGTCTATACTGTGACAGGAAACCCAAAAAGTGTCTGTGTACTATTGCTTCCGTATTTGAGACAAAGATGGAGAATGAGGCGAATATGCTTGGCTCCAGCTGGTCATGGCCTGCTTGTATGTCTGCAGCACTGCAGGGCATCGTTAACCTGAACTTGCAGTAGCTATTGGCCAGGGTTGGATGCAGAGGACGTCTTGATCACCTTCCTACATGCCGGCTTGGCCCCTGTGTGCTGTCTGATTACCTTATGTCCCTTTTTATTGAGAGAAATTTCACCAGGTGCGCAGTGAGACATCATCAGTAGGGAAAGTGAAACTGGACTGAGGCCTATTTACTGCAGTGCTCTCAGTGTATGGCCCATCCTGAGATGGGGAATAAGCCGGTACAGAGCCAGGCAGCACATACAGGTGTTCGCTGTCTCCTGCCAGTTCTCTTTGCTCCTGCTGCCTGTCATTGTCTGTCATTCTCTTATCCTTTTGCTTGCAGTTTGAACATTTCACCAACAACTATGTCTGGTGCTACTCATTGACTATCCTGCAGTGTTTTCTGTTGTTGTATCATTGTATTAGGGATTGCTTATCAGTAGTGAACAGTATTTTAGCTGAAATTTCCATTGGGGGCTTTCTGGGGGGGGGGGGGGGGGTGGTTGAAG
>JABFDZ020000066.1:19026584-19037546 GCA_019775955.2 Pollimyrus isidori
CTTGTATCCGTATTTTACGCTATGTTTGTTTTGTTATCTGAAAGAAAAGAAAAATGTAAAATCAACTGTTTGGTTTTGTTCAGAGCATGTCAGCAGAGTAGAGCTGGAGTGGAAGGATTATTGCCGGACTGGAAGTGAGCTTACAGCAGCATATTTGGGGAAAAAAAAACTGGAGCATCACCTTATCTCTCGCTCCGCCTTGCTGCGCGTTCACTGGGTTCTCAACTCTCACGCATCTAGTGTAACACTCACACTTTCAGACTCTCATGCTCACACGAGAAATCTTACTGCAGATCTATATTATTCAACTGTAAACCTTAAGTTCGCTACATCAAAAGCATTAGGCTTGTTTGCAAACCCTACTCTCTGTTTACAAGATAATAAAACTATTACATACTTGTGCAAACTTGTCTTGAATTGAAAGTCTCATGGCAGCTAGCTGTTCGCAACCTACTTATATCTTTATATAAGTCATTTCTAGTTTAACGTGGATTTGGCTGCCTATTTTGATGCCAGGCTTCAGTTGAAGTCTCATTGCGCCACTTGCATGCTCTGGTTCAGCTACACATTTTAGCACACTCTCGACCTGGGATTTGTTGTGCTTTGCGTCCCTCCTGCCATGCCACACTTTGAGAATCACAGATCTGGGTGAACATGTACTACTAACTCTGCTGGGTGTAGCTTTATTATTTCTCATGTATTTGATTTTGTAGTTTCTGTCCTCGTCATTATCAAATCAGTTGAGAGGCTATAAATATTCTCCTGTTGACTGTGTTTTTATTGTGCTAGCAGATGTTCGAGTGCTCCAAGTCCATATCACACACAGAATGTCCCCTCTGCTCATACCCTCCTCTCACCCCTCAGCTGATAAACTTCTCCTATTCTATATCAATGTTCGCCAGTGACGACCAGTTGGAAGACTCAGACAGCGAAGACCATTCCAGATCGGAGTCTGTGACGGGTGAGGCCCTCACCTTCTCTGGGCTGTCGCACCTTTCTCTGGGGTGTGCGTGCGTGCCTGCGTGCGTGACTGCGTGCGTGCGTGCGTGACTGCGTGCGTGCGTGCCTGCGTGCGCGCACAGACAGACACATCACTCGCCGTTCTCACTGCCCTGCCCCCCTTCCCCACCTAGGCCACCCATCCCAGAAGGAGAGCATGGAGATGAATCTGGCTGTGACGGCGCTCAGCGTCCTGCAGCAGCCAGAGAAGCTGCAGTGGGAGGTGGTAGCCAGCGTACTGGAAGACACAGTCAAGGACCTGGAGGAGCTGGGTGCCAATCCCTCGTTGGCCCAGGTCAAGGCTGACAAGGCCAAGGAGAAGTCGGTCGAGCACCACAACATTCCCTTCCCGTGTCTGCTGGCCGGTGGGCTGCTGAGCTACCGCTCGATAGCCGCGTCGCAGCGCCGCCCGCAGGATACCCCTGCCAGAACTCGGAGCCCTGAGGCATCAGCCAACCGGGGCCCCGTAGAGATTGATGCCTGTGGTGCGGAACTTGGCGGCCCTTCGGTGCTGCAGAGGACTATGCCGGTGCTCCTGCTCTATAGTGTGAAGGAGTCTGACGACAAGTCGGGCAAGGTGTTTGCCCAGATGAACAGCCTGATGAGCAAAGGCCTGCATGAGGAGGCTTTCACTGTGCCCCAGATCATTGAGATGGAGTTCGATAGTCACGAGCAGCTGCTGCTACAGGACCCGCCCATCACCTACATCCAGCAGTTCGCTGATGCTGCTGCCAACCTAGCTGCCCTAGACACCGACAAATGGAGCTCTGTGGTGCCTAAGCCGGGCACGCTGGTGCAGTGTCTGCGCCTCCCCAAGCTGTTGGAGGAGGAGAACCTGTATGTGGACAGCATCACGCCCTGTACGGATGGTCTGCACCTGCTGGTGGGCCTGCAGTCATGTTCTGCGGAGTCACTTAGTGGCATTAACCAGGTGGAGGCACTCAATAACTTGAACAAGCTGCACTCGGCTCTGTGTGGCCGACGAAAGGGTGAGTTGCGGCCGCCATGCGGCCTGGCCAATGGTACTGTATTAGGCGGTAAGGAGCATGAGGCCCACCCTGGTGGACATCAGCAGACCCCGCTTATCCTGCCCTCTGAGCAGCAGAGGGTGGCAGGCGGTGGCTACCTGCTGCTCTACAAACTGAACTATTCCACCCGCATAGTCACCCTGGATGAGGAGCCTGTGAAGGTGCAGCGTATTCGTGACCCTCAGGACGCAGTCACCTCGCTGGTGCTCCTCCCTGCCGACGTCCTGGACAGCCGGGAGGATGACTCTGAGGAGGGACTGGAGGAGGCGTCGCTGGGCCTCAAGAACGGCGGGAGCATGCCCGCTAAGGAAAAGCGTGGCGAGCCGGCTGGCCTGGGCCACCTGGTTGTTACTACCCAGGGGGGTTATGTCATGATCCTGGACCTGTCTAGTCTGGAGGTCCTGGCCAAAGTGGAGCCACCCAAGAAGGAGGGAGTCGAGGAAGCAGACCTGTTCGTCTCGGTCACCTACTGCTCTGGGACCGACCGGCTCTGTGCTTGCACTAAAGGTGGGGGTGGGGTGGGGGAGTAAGGTGGGGCTTCTTTGGTGCTCAGGGGGTTGTTGCCACAAGTAATATGTCCGTGCCATTAGCAGTGACACAATTTTTGGTGGTTCTGGGTATGTTGGAAATACTGTACTCGCCTCAAATTCTAGTTATCTGCACATCTTATGGCACTGGGAGTTTTAAACCCAATGGGTTTCTAGCCTGACTGGAATTCTGCTGCTCGCTAATGGCAGGTAAAAATTGAATACTCTATGTAGTCTCATGCACTTTAGTACTGGAATATTCAACAGTTCACGCTAGACCAGTGATTACCAACCCAAGGTACTCCTGACATTTTAGCACAGAACTGATAAGTTGAATCTCAAATGCTTTGGACCAGTTTTGATACTTTTCCTCTAGTTGATGCGCTTACCTGCTGGTGGTCGGTCCTTGATAACATCTAAATGTTGTTAGCTACTGCTACTTGGTAGTCAGCTTATCTTTTTGATATTAAACTTTTTGTCATATATATATTCTTTTGCATTTTAGTTGATCTTTTTGTGTAAATTCTTGGCCATTTAATTTCTGAATCTTTGATTACTTGAAGCTATTGTATTTTAATGTATTTATATTTATGTTATTACTTTGGGTATATTTACCAGTCAGAGTGAGGTTTTGATTGTAGTGTGTGTCTGACAGAAGTGGCACCGTTGTGTGACAACCAGAGGGTCTTCCTGGTTGCCAGAGTCTTTGAACTTGTATATCAAGTGCTCAGATCCACACCTTTATTTAAAAGTATTACTCACAGACAGCATCTCAGTGTAAATATTGTCATGGATGAAAATGGCATGAAATACTTTGTTGTGCTGTGTGAAATTTTCTAGGAGTCTACCTGGTCTCTCTTTAGCACTTTGTGTCTTACTCATCTACATTCTGTTTTAATTCAAGGTGGAGAGCTGCATTTCCTTCAAATTGGAGGTGTATGTGATGATATTGATGACGGTGACATCTTTGTTGATGGTCCCCTTTGTAAAGGGGTAGAGCAGTTGTCTGAAGGGACAAAGCCATCCTCGAATCCTTCTAGTCCGGGGATCACAGGTGAGAGGCCCGTCAGCTCCACCTCCGAGTGCCCGGACGGCCTAGCTTTTCTTTTGAGGTGTCCTCGCTCATGCTTGCCTGCCCACTTTCTAGGGGTTGATCTCCTGGTGGACCAAACCCTGGGTGTGGAGACATTGACATCGCTGGTGGAGCTGACCCGCTTCGAGACACTGACCCCCCGCTTCTCAGCCACGGTGCCTCCCTGCTGGGTGGAGGTGCAGCAGGAACAGCAGCAGCGCCGCCACCCCCAGCACCTGCACCAGCAGCACCATGGCGACGCCGCGCAGCACACGCGCACCTGGAAGCTGCAGACTGACAGGTGGTCCATCACCACCGTGACCACTTCTGCATATGAAATGAGAGGCGATTTTTCAAGGCTCCCCATTGTACCGTATACTATCACACAAAGCTGCCTTTCAAATGAGAATTCAAAAACTTTTTAGAAATGACAGAAATGTGTTTTTTTTTTTTTGTCTGTACCTCTGAGTTTTGATGAGAAAGCAACTCCTGGCTGCCCTAGTTTGCCTGGCCCTGTCGTTAACATCCTCTTCTTGCATAGCTCTAGCTGGGACGAGCACGTGTTTGAGCTGGTTCTGCCCAAAGCCTGCATGGTGGGTCACGTGGACTTCAAGTTTGTTTTGAACGCCAACATCACAAACATTCCCCATATCCAAGTGACCCTGTTGAAGAACAAAGCCCCAGGCCTGGGCAAGGTCAACGGTAAGCACATGCCGGTGGTACAGACACGCATGCCCTTCTGCCCTTCCTTTGAGACTCAGACTTGTTCACCTTCCCGCAGAGACTGCCGTGGACCGACCGATTTCCTTTCCCTTATCCCACGCTGTGCATGCCAGTGGGGAGAGGAATGGTCAGCCACTGCTTCAGGACTGCTTCTCTGAGGATGTCCAGTTCATGGATGTCGAGGAGACTCCAGGTAAAGCGTGTGTGGGACCTCAGTAGAGCTTGGCAGAGCTACAGGGAAGCTGCCTTGTGTTTAACATCAATACTTCCGTCCTCTGTGTCCCATAGGCTCCTGTCTTTGCTCCTTTTTGGAGGAGCACAAGGAGGACATCCTGTGTGGGCCAGTGTGGCTGGCTGGTGGTCTCGACCTTTCTGGCCACGCGGGGATGCTGAGTCTGACGAGCCCCAAGCTTGTCAAAGGTGAGCTGGAATGTTGTTGTGTGTTTTTATTTTTTTGGTGACTTTTGAATGTTGAAACACTATCACCAGGCCAGAAGCCAGGTGGTTCCAGTGAATACAATCCATATGCTGCTGATGCAGTAGGTTTATTGTGCCTGGACTGTATCTTCATCCTAGTTGCGCCAGACTCTAAGGCTACGTTCACACTGCAGGACAGATGTGGCTCAAATCCGATTTTTTGCTCATATGTGACTCAGATCGCATTTTTTCATGACAATGTGAACAGCCCATGGAAGTCACATGGAATCTTTCTGTGTGAATTTTTTTTCTATTCCGTTTTGGACCGCTACAGTATGTGGTCATAAATCGGATACGGGTCTGATTTTTTGCAATGCGACCTCAGTCTGAACAGCGAAATCAGAATTTGTGCGACTTTTATGTCACTCTCGATCGATATTCATCACAGTTCCGTGCAGGCGGAAGTCACCATATGTCTCCGTCAGAGCGCCAAACATGGAGGAGAGCACAGAAGTCGGCCAGTGGAGGGACAGGGAGGTGCTGGATTTAATAAGTATTTGGGGAGATAAATCTGTTCAGGCAAAACTGGAAGGCTCGTATCATAACTGGGCAGTTTTCGAATAAGTAAAGTGGCGTCTTTTTGTGCATGCGCGTCATGGTACCTTTGTTGTTTGGTGCGCACGTGGGCCAGTTTAGTATAGTGAACTGTTCACATTGAAATCTGATATTGCCCACATAAAAAAGAGTGATGTGAACAGGCAAACACAAAATCCGATCAGAGCAGAAAATCAGAATTGAGCATTAATGCCTACAGTGTGAACGTAGCCTATGTGACCTGGACTGTTCCTGAATGTTTTTAATGTTTTTTAAAAGGTTTATTGCATTAAAGGAGCAGTTCACTCAAAACATTATGCAGCTATGTTCATCCAGATTTGTTATGGTGATAGTTCCCTAGGTTTTTGAGATATTGGCTGTAGAAATTTCAGTCATTTAACGAATATAATGGGACTGAATAGCATTCTTTCTGTGGTGATTAAAGCACCAAAGAAATAGAAGAGGAATCTGTTATACTAGAGTTTATGACCTGGTTACTTAAGATAATCCACAGACCTTGTAGTGAGCAGTTTCATGTAGGAACGGTTTTCTTTCATGTCATCACTGTGCAGAAATTAGTGTTGGTAGGGTGGGGTCGACATTCATTATTGCGGAAAAAAATAGAACATTGGTATCAGCTAAACACACGATCACGAATGAATTATTGAATGATTTAATTAATATGGGTATGTAGCCTGTTTTGCGTTTCCTTTTATAAGCAACACATAGGTAATGTTTGTTAAAATGGTACTGTACAGCCAATAATTTACAATATGCGATTTGCTAGTATTTGTAATGTCAGTTTTAAGGTAGAGACAAGAGACAGAAAGCTTTACAATCTAATGCAGGTCCATCCATCCATCCATTTTCCAAACCGCTTATCCTACTGGGTCACGGGGATCCAGAGCCTATCCCGGACTAATTCAGGTCTAGCATGTGAAAGCCCTTTTTTTTTTTCGAAGAAACTAGTAGTGTAACGGTGCGTGTATTCATACCAGTATGGGTCTTTTGGTTCTGTTCACATATGCAGCAAATATGGAACTTTTGTGTGTTTGCGTGTTTCCCTTGAGCAACATTTAAAAGGAGCCGAATGAAACCACAGCACTACGCAGACATGTGTAGTTATGGTGAACCAGAACTGGTTTTTCACCATCACTAGTATAGTACAGGTATTTTTTTAAAAGCGGCACCATAATGGATATTTATTTTGTTGTCTAGTATTTTTGAGATATTTGTGTTAATGTGAAACTAATGTGAAACTGAAAGCTGTTAATGTGAACACAATACAGGCCAGGTACAGTTCATTAATGGATATTTCAGTTTTATTTCATTCAGTAAATTTAATTTTTTCCTTAGTAGGTTGCAGCAGTTTTGATTTTTTTTAAAGAGTCATATTTTGTTCAGTAAGCAACTGTTTCATAAAGAAAGAGAAGATTAAAAAAGTTTTGTTCTACCCCCAACTGTACTGAAAACATATGACTTCAAAACCGAGGTATGTATCAAACCTTGATTTTAGTATGCCGTTACACGCCTATTCAAGACTCTATTCTGTTTATCTTGTATTGAAACCAGAGCTGAAATAAAGTGTATAGGCAGTGGTCATTATTGTAGAACAAAAATATGTTTATATGCCCGAAGCGGACATGCAATGTACCACGCACTGCAGCAAAAAGGGATTTTTGTTTTTAATCTGACAATGCAGTTGGTCTCGGCGAAAGCAGAATTAGTTGTAACTAACAATGAGAAAACTCTACATATACATTTTTCAATTCATATCGATATAACTTATAAGGAAAAATATAGTATTTATTGATAATATCGATTATCTGCCCAGCCATAGCAACAGGGCAGATGTGCCCCTGACAATGTGACTGAGTGTAAACATCAGTGACAGAGGTGCTAGATTCACTAGCAGTATGAAGCTGCTATTAGTATTAGCTAAGACAGTACTATCGTTAGGGTTTCAGGCATGCACAGAATATACTAGTACCATGGCCATTTCTATCAGACAGCTATATCTCATGTATAACTTAACCAGTCCTCACCAAACTTGATGAAATATTGCAGTAGTGCAATTTGAATGAAACCTCCAAATTTGGCACTGGTCAATAGGGGGTGCTATTGTAACTGAACATGCATCCCAAACCTGCAAAACCAGTACAACTGACATTTTCATTATTTCACTTTGACCATCATATAGATGGTCAAAAGTCAAACAATCTGACTTAACCCGCATTGTCAGTGGGGGAGGTGTTGCAGCACATTGTTTACATTTTGGCCTGTATCTCCTGATCTGTTTGGCCTAGACTTGAATTCTTTCCCCCAGATTTTTCTGTTGCCCTACCGATTTGCGAATTAAGTTAAGCTCTGCCCTAAAATTGTTTTGACGAACCTGCATCATTTTCAGAACCTACTTTTATGAACTCCTCCTAGGTTTTCCCAGATGTGGTGTCAGGCTAATTTGACCTGAGTTTGAATGGTAAAAAAAAACCACATGCCTACTATGCACATCCAAACTCAAACTTAATCACGTCATGCCTTGTTCTACCTTAAACAAATGATGAATCCTACCTCCCAGGGACATTCTGGGAAAGCAATAAAGCGTGTCACATTTTATCAATAGGGGGAACTGCAATTAACAGCTGCCTATATGTTTTGACCTCCTTAACAAGAAGAGTAACTAAGAAGTGGAAGTAAGAGTATCTGCCAAATTTCACCTGGATTGACTAATTTGGTGAATTCTTGTACTGTAATGGCAACATGTTAGGTTTCAGTTTTGTGTGTTTACTGCTGTCTATGTAATAATTTGGTCAACAGGGAAAGTCAGCACTTAGACTCATAATGTTTGTCTTTTGAAACAGTTTTGACATTTGGACTCCTCAGTCTCTGCTTGCAGTTGTTATTGTTATTATATTATTATTAAATGGCTGACAACAGCCAATCAGAATTCTGCAGGCTATAATTACTGTAGTATATGATTGAGAATCATGAAATTTGGTGCCATGGTGCAACAGTCCCTCCACAGTTTAGGACCGCAGAGAAAAACTGGCCAGCCTGATACTGGTATTGTAATGTTGTGCCTCATGATTTCTGAATTGTGAGTCATAGAAAGTAAACTCTTTTCTCCACATTCCTTGGCTTAACACAGTCATATTTTGTTTAAGATCATCAAGCTCTGGAGGCTTCCGGTTTGGGCAGACCAGTGAATGACATCGTAAAAGATTTGCTTGCCCGACGAGACTTTTAATAAAGCCCCAAAATCATCTAAATAAGTATTAGACTTTCAGAATTTAAACCATGTTATTGGGGGCGATGGAAAAACAGGGAAAACAAAAGATGAGGAAACCACCGTGGCTAGCCCACTAGAAGCTAATGTGACTGCCACAGAAGCGGGCTCCATTCATATACAGAAAGCTACCCTCAAATATTTTAAGCGAAATTAGGGATTTCAGACAAGATAATCAGAGACAATTAACCGACATAAAAGCTGAAATAAATAAGCCAAACAAGACTGGGTTTTAGAGACGTCTTTTTTTCTCTCTTCATAAATCTGGACATAGACAAGGGGAGGCTTTATTGATCTCAAACAAGGTGAAACATATGAACATATGTCTGATATTAAAGATAGGCAGTTCATCCTGATATGGGGTAAGATAGACGGGTTTCTAAATGTATATGCTCCACCTGGTAGTGATTGTGCCTTTTTCCAAAAATATTCAATTTGAGATTACTTGAAATCCATGGAATACTCATCTGTGGTGGGGGGGGGGTGATAAATATTTGAAATTGAGTAAGCGAAACCAACCATACTTAACCAAACGGTTCAATTATCTGATGCAGGTTACTGGTGTCATAGATGTATGGAGAGATTTTTTTCCTACAGGACTGGAATACACACACACTACTCGCACCCACATGATGTTTACTCCAGACTAGATTATTTTTGATATTCAATAAAGATAGATATTTAGTTGACTGCAGTATTGGTACTATAGATATTTCAGATCATGCCCCAATATCCATCTCCTTTTATTTAAGTAATAATCGGAAATCCACTCTATGGAGATTCAACTCAGGCTTGATTAATATCCCCTAATTTAAAGATAATATTAAAGAAGAGATTAGGACATATTTGCAGTATAAGGATAATAACGAGGTGCCGCCATCAATTCTCAGGCAGTGTGGAGGGGGAAGGTTATTGCAATTTCCTCCTACCTGAAAAGACTAAGACAATAAACACTTAGTGTCTTTCCTCCTTTCTGACTGACTGGGAAATACTAAATCAAAAAAAAATTAAAAAGATCAAAAATGAGAGAATTTATATGCTCAAGAAATACAGAAGAAATTATTGTTCTTGAAACAGAAATATTATGCAACCGGAAGTAAATCGATGGAAGTACTAGCAAGAAAATTACGTAAACAGGAAGCAGACTCAACTATTTACAAAATTCGAGATCATCTAACTAAATTAATTCACTATAAACTACCCGAACTTCAAAGCAAATTTGAATGCTACTACAAACAATTATACTCTAGGCCACAAGATCAAAGGGATGGTGAAATTGACTCCTTTTTACAGTCTTGCATCCTTACTCAAGAACAAAGTGACATGCTCACATTAACTGCCGACGGATTTACATCTGAATTGTGCAAAACATTTAAGGAGCAGCTTATACCTACTATACTTAAAACCTTCAACTGGGTAATGGAAAATGGACAAATACCACCTACTTGGCAGGAAGCAATTATTTCAGTAATCCCTAAGGAGGGGAAGAACAAAAGCAATTCTAGCTCATATAGACCAATATCACTTTTGAATGTTGATTATAAATTATACACATCTATATTGGCAAGGAGGATGGAGATTTGGTAGTATAATCTGATTTCGTATGCCAAAACAGAGTTTATTAAAGACAAACTCAGGACAATATACGCCATACTCTCCATGTTATGAGACATATCCTAAATTATCCCAGTACTCTGGATAATAGATTTAAGTTATGGGCGGGAAAAGGGATTTCTGCATACTGGGAAATTATGATCAATGACGAATTAAGAGATTTCCAGACATTAAAGGAAAGATATGGATTACAACTGAGACTTTTATAATCTTACAAATGCGACATTATTTTCATCAAGAAATAAAGGTATCAGATACAATTCAAACAGCATATTCATACAGCATTTTAGGACCTTTCTACTCGGCACACGATGCGCACAATTGTACAAAAATTGTCAAAATTCTATAATGCCTTCATGGCCTGTAAAATAGAGTCCACAGTGTATATTAACGAAAAATAGTACATCTGAGGCTACATGGGAATAATTTTCACAGCAAGTAAAAAAAGCCATTACGAGAAAGTGGTGTGTACGTGTATATGTGTGTGTTATAAATATTTTGTTCTGTGTCAAATGTGAAACAGATTTTTGTTTTTTAATATGGAGTTTTGATTTTTTTATTTATTTATTTATTTATTTATTTATTATTATTTTTTTATTGAGCATCAATACAATTTACAACAATGGCACAAAAAGAGCAATGCCCATTTTATTCTGTCATTATTACCCCCTGGCCCCACTCCCCCCCCCAACAAATTATGAA
>JABFDZ020000066.1:19042349-19067904 GCA_019775955.2 Pollimyrus isidori
CCCCCCCCCCCCCCCCCCCCCCCCCCCCCCCCCCCCCCCCCCCCCCCCCCCCCCCCCCCCCCCCCACCCTTTCTGTTACTATTCACGTCACTTGGTGAAGGCCAGGGTGACACGCGGCCCAGTATATGAAAGTAATGAATCGCAGGCGCTGAGTAAAAGATTGGGAGTCCATGTCACTGGGGTATCTGGCCCTCGATACATTGGTTGCTGTGTTGCACAGTGAGTTGTAGATGCTGCTGTTACCATCATCAAAGTGACCATGTCTGGTGTTCTTGCAGGAAGTGGTAAGGTAAACAGCTGTGCTGCGGCTGAGGGGAGCTTCACCGCCCTCACTGGGCTCCTCGAGGTCGAGCCCCTGCACTTTACTTGCGTCTCCACTAGTGATGGCACTAGGGTGGAGAGGGATGATGCAAGTATGTTCACCGGTATATACCCTTTTTACTCACTCTCTCTCGTTCCCTGCTTTGGTGACCTGTGGTGATCCTTTTCTGGCAGGTAGCCATATTTTTGGTTACCTCTGAAAGAAAATTGTATCTTATTGTATTGTGTTAGTAAAATCCATCAGGGTGTGTTAGTTGTTTTTTTGTGTTTGTCTGTCTCTCTTTCTGTTTTGTCATGGTTATATTACATTGTGGAGACTAAATGTCCCCACAATATGATTAAAAACCCGTTCTTTTGAATGTGTCTGTGAATTTTAAAAAAAAAACTTTAGAATTTTAGAAAAATCAAACCAAAACTGTGAAAAGTCTTGTATGTTGTTTGGTTACTTGGGTTTAAGGTTAAGGCTGGGTGGGGGTTAAGGTTGATAGGAGTATATGAGCTGCGTGTGTGTGCGCACTTATCAGCATGCCTGTAACCATTGCCCTCTGACCATTCTCAATCTGTGTCTCCTCCTGAATAGTCAGTTCATTTGGTGTGACACCGGCCGTTGGGGGGCTGTCTGCTGGCACGGTGGGCGAGGCCTCCACGGCGCTGAGCTCAGCAGCACAGGTGGCACTGCAGTCGCTGTCCCATGCTATGGTGTCAGCCGAGCAGCAGCTTCAGGTCCTGCAGGAAAAGCAGCAGCAGCTGCTGAAGCTGCAGCAGCAGGTCAGGCTGTGTGGGCGGCAGGGGGTCGGGGCTGCATGTCGATTTTCTGCCTGCCTTTTTGTGTTTTAACCCGTGCTGTTAGATGTACTGTAATGTGGTGCAGATGCTCTCTCTCCAAGTACAGTACTGATGCCCTCCTGTCCTTGCAGAAGGCCAAACTAGAGGCCAAGCTGCACCAGACCACCTCGGCGGCGGTGGCAGCCGTGGGACCCCTTCATAACTCTGTGCCTTCGAACCCCTCTACTGCGCCTGGCTTCTTCATCCACCCCTCTGATGTGATCCCACCTACCCCTAAGACCACGCCCCTGTTCATGACTCCGCCCCTTACCCCCCCGAATGAGGCCGTGTCAGCTGCCATCAGCGTGGAGCTGGCCCAGCTCTTTCCCTGCTCGATCGCAGAGCCACCACCCGTCAGTCTGGCCTCCCATAACAAAGCCACACAGAAAGCCAAGCCGGTTGGTGCCTCTCTCTTCATCCCCAAAACCCCACTTTCCTTGTGTTGGCCAATCTGGGTGATGCTGTGTTGTCATTACCCCTCTCTGTGTCCCGTGTCTTCCACTGAAGGCGTCTGGGGTTTGTGACTCTCTGCCGCAGAGCTCCGCGGGCAGTGGCCTGGCCCTGGCCATCTCCCAGGCCTCCCATTTTCTGCAGCCACCGCCACAACAGTCAATCATCATCGAGCGCATGCACTCCGGTGAGAGCCCCGCGTCACTCCCTGGGCGGGGGTGGGGTGGCAGGAGTGGCATGGGGCTGTCAGGTGCCACAGGAACGCTTCGATGGGGTTGGTATGTGTATCACTCATGACTGGATATGTCACGTGTGTATGCGACAGGGGCCCGACGCTTCGTCACCCTGGACTTTGGGCGGCCCGTCCTGCTGACCGACGCTCTGATCCCCACCTGTGCGGACCTCGCCTCCCTCTCCATTGACATTTGGACACTGGGCGAGGAGGTGGATGGCCGGCGCTTGGTGGTAGCCACAGATATCAGCACACACTCGCTCATTTTACATGACCTGCTGCCCCCTCCTGTCTGCCGCTTCATGAAGGTGAGTGTGCGTACATATATACCAGAAGGGGGTACCCAGGCATACGCACACCACACACAGACCCACACTCCCGGGTACACTCATTGTGTCGGCTTCCTACAGATCACAGTCATCGGTCGCTACGGCAGCACCAATGCCAGGGCCAAGATCCCTTTGGGCTTCTACTATGGCCACACTTACATCCTGCCGTGGGAGGCGGAGCTGAAGCTGATGCACGAGCCGCTGCGGGGTGAAAATGAGGCGGCCAATCAGCCCGACACGGAGCAGCACCTCAGCATGATGGCTGCGCTGCAGGAGGACATTCAGTGCAGGTGAGGGGGTAGGGCGGAATCGCACAGAAGTGCTGCCTGGAGGGGCTGGCCCATAGCCGCCTCCGTAATTTGGGAAAACCTCTTTCGACTTGTATTAGTGGGTCACAGCCCTGAAGAATCACTTCCCTGGGACATTCGGCCCGGTAGTCAGGAGGACCTGCTGTGTGGTGGGTACTCAACTGACCGCCTCCCACCACCCCCCCTCTGCATATCCGCAGGTACAACTTGGCCTGCCATCGGCTGGAGACACTGCTACAGAGTATTGACTTGCCACCTCTGAACAGTGCCAACAATGCGCAGTACTTCCTTCGCAAGCCTGACAAGGCGGTGGAGGAGGACGCCCGTGTGTTCTCAGCCTACCAGGATTGTGTGCAGCTGCAGCTGCAGCTCAACCTTGCGCACCACGCCGTGCAGCGCCTGCGTGTTTCCTTGGGTGCTGGTCGACCACCGCTGCCCCCAACACCCGACCCCCAGGAGCTGGTGCAGAACTCGTCCACGGAGCAGCTCCGCATCATCATCCGATATCTGCTGGACACACTGCTCAGCCTACTGCACTCTTCCAATGGTAGCGAGTGCCGTGGCACCGTTTTTCTCACCGTTCATCATCTTTTAGGTGTGTATGTCCCTGACAGGCTGTTTAATGATACCCCATCCCCCAGGCCACTCAGTGCCCCTGGTGCTTCGTGGCACGTTTCATGCCCAGGCCTGTGAGGAGCTCTTCAAGCACCTGTGCATCAGCGGCACACCCAAGATCCGACTGCACGCGGGGCTGCTGCTGGTGCAGTTATGCGGCACCGAGCGCTGGTGGGGCCAGTTCCTCTCCAACGTGCTACAGGAGCTATACAACTCAGAGCAGCTGCTCATCTTCCCCCAGGACAGGTGTGTGGAGCACTGGTCTTAAGACAGATGCTTTTGTCCGAAGTGGTGTATTAGTGCAGATTAGATGTCGACTCACCGTCTGCTGTGTCCCCCTCTTAGGGTCTTCATGCTCCTTTCTTGCATTGGCCAAAGATCTCTGAGCAACAGTGGGGTTCTTGAGGGTCTCCTCAACCTCCTGGACAACCTACTGTCCCCTCTGCAGCAGCCAGCCACAGCAGGACTGTCATCTCAGCGCAGAACGGAAGGTGGGGCTTCAGTAGGGCCCACTGCAATGCACTGGCCCTTGCCATTGGCTGGCCTTACCTCCACATGGCTCTTCAGCCAATCAGTGGTCTTGTCTTGTGTGTGCGGCAGGTGTGCTAGACATCCCCATGATCAGCTGGGTGGTGATGTTGGTGTCGCGACTGCTGGACTACGTGGCCAGTGTTGAAGATGAGGCCACTGCCACTAAGAAGCACCTGGGTGGGAAGGATCGCGAGCGTGTTTTCATTGGTGTGTCCTCCATGGTTTTCACTGGCCTGTGTTCTCGCCCTTGCATGTGATTGGACCATGGGTGATGTGAAGCTGTGCCTGTAGCCCTATGACACATTTATTTCCATCACTAAAGGGAATCAGTGGAGCTTCATCAACAACAGCCTTCAGTCGCAGAACTTGCATCGGTCCAGCAAAGGCAACAGCAGCTTGGATCGACTGTACTCCAGGAAGATCCGCAAGCAGCTGGTCCACCACAAACAGGTAGGTCCACCGTGTTGGCACCGTGTGAGCCGCTGTGTGTGCTTTGCCCACTATTCACGAGGACCATTTTCACCACAGCAGCTGAATCTGCTGAAGGCCAAGCAGAAGGCTTTGGTGGAGCAGATCGAGAAGGAGAAAATCCAGAGCAACAAGGGCTCTTCATATAAACTACTGGTGGAGCAGGCCAAGTTGAAGCAAGCCACATCTAAGGTCAGTGCCCACCCACTCTCAAGAGCTCCCTTGTTCTTTTCTGACCCCTAATGCGTATGAGTGTGACGTGCTGTGAGATGTTCACTCTTGCACTCTGGTTGACCTTTACCTTCCCTCACTTGCAGCACTTTAAAGACCTGATCCGTCTGCGGCGTACGGCAGAGTGGCCACGTTCCACACTGGACACTGAGACGTCATCGACAAAGGAACCGGCGGAGGTGGAGCCACTACCCTTCACATTGGCCCATGAGCGCTGCATCTCCGTCGTACAGAAGCTGGCCCTCTTCCTGCTCTCCATGGACTTCACGTGTCATGCTGACCTGCTGCTATTCGTTTGCAAGGTTTGCCTCCTGTCTGACATTCTGTGTCCTGAGCAAATTTAAGAGCTATGGCTTCAGGCAAGTGCCTTTCCAAACAAGCCGAAGATGGTATCATTTCTTGACTTTTCACCGGTCTGTCCCTGTGCAGGTACTGGCCAGGATAGCCAATGCCAGCCGTCCCACAATCCACTTGTGTGAGGTTGTCAGTGAACAGCAGCTGGAAAGGATCCTGCTGCTACTCGTTGGAACAGACTTTAACCGTGGAGACATCTCCTGGGGTGGGGCCTGGGCCCAGTATTCACTCACCTGCATGGTGCAGGACATCCTGGCAGGTGCAGCATACCGTTGGACAGGATTGTACTGCTCGTGTGAGGCACTGGTCATTACCATGGTAACTGGGCTGTCCTGCCTTCACACAGGTGAGCTGTTGTCCCCGGCCACGCTGGAGGGAATGGATGAGGGGGCGGCAGTTGAGGAGGCTGCGGTGGCCGTGGACTCAGATGAGACCCTATCACAGCCCACCCCTGTTCCTCTCGGGGAGCCTCTTGATGAGGCCCTGGCCCCCGATATCATCGCAGGTACATCGGCAACCCCCTCTGTTTTCCAAAGTGCGTTGGTAGGCCTTACTATGTCCTTTGCACAGACCCAGCATGCTCTTGTGTATGTTTGATTATACCCTGGGCTGTGTGAGTGACGTGATTGGCTGCTTCTCTCCAGTCACTGTTGCCTTCCCTGCCCATCAGTGAATCCATGTTTGCACAGGGCAGGGTTTTGCTGCCTCATAGCCCTTTTGTTCTCACTTCTGTTCTGTCTCGTGCGTTTATGGTTCACATCAGCAGACCATGTCAGCAGACACTCTCAGGGGCCTATTAATGGTACTTGCTTGGCAACATCAAAGTTGTTTTCATTATCCAAAGGTGCAGCACCTCTGGCCTCTTTGGAAAAAGATAAAGACATAGACTTTGACTTGCTACAAGACCTCATGGATGTTGATATTGATCCTTTAGATGTTGATTTGGAAAAAGATCCCCTCGCTGCCAAAGTCTTCAAGGTACAGTATGTCCGCCTTTCTCAGTGTGTCTCCCTGTTTCTGCATGCTAGCCGCCCTGCCTGGTCGAAACATGACTCAAATTCTGTATAGCGCTACTGTGTCTCAAGCCTATCGGCTATGGATTAGTTTATCAAACAGAAGTCGCATTAGAATGATTGGGCAGCTTGTCCCCACAACAACGACGGGGACTCCTGAAGTGACGTCTCTCTCCTCCCCCTCCCAAAGCCCATAAGCAGCACTTGGTATGACTACTGGGGTGCTGACTATGGCACATACAGCTACAATCCCTATGTTGGAGGCATGGGCGTACCTGTGTCCAAATCCCCAGCTGGCCCCGAGAAACCCGGCTCGCAGAGTCTGTCCATCTCTGTTTCACAAGGTAAGGTCATTCACTTGCTTTCCATGCCTTGGGGAGAGCCGCACCTCTCTTTGACCCCGCCACTTTGGTTCCCAGCAGCACTGGACGCTCGGTTGGAGGTGGGACTGGAGCAGCAGGCAGAGCTGATGCTGAAGATGATGGCCACACTGGAAGCGGACTCCATTCTGCAGGCACTCACCGCCTCCTCCCCTGCCGGTGCGTGATATGCCCACGCTCACACATGCATACATCTACATGATGCGGGTTACATGTCTGCCTCACTTCCCCACAGTGACCCAGGCCTCCAGCGGAACAGACGATGCCCTTCTTCGAGGCCTGCAGCCCTCCTCGCAGGGAGGTGGGCTCATGGTGCAGGTCTCCTCCATCCCCATGCTAAGTGCCTGCTTCAACAAGCTCTTCTCCATGCTGCAGGTGCACCACGTGCAGGTAGGTTCCACCCCAGCCTCACTCTGAGGCCCTGAACAACCTCGTACTGTAGCAGGTGCTTAGTGTGGTCAGAGCCATTTCTCTGGTATTAAGTATTATAGCTGCCAGGGATTCTTCATTCCTGCGATGCCCACTCTGAGCTGCTCTGACTCCTTATCCTGTCATAACCAGTCCCGGCCCGTGAATCCCCTTCTGAGCTGCTCTGACTCCTTATCCTGTCATAACCAGTCCCGGCCCGTTAATCCCCTTCTGAGCTGCTCTGACTCCTTATCCTGTCATAACCAGTCCCAGCCCGTGAATCCCCTTCTGAGCTGCTCTGACTCCTTATGCTGCGATTCCCACTCTGAGAGGCTCTGACTGCATTACCTTTTATTCCCCCTGAGTGGCTTTATCTCCTTAGGCCGTGATCCCCTCCCCCCTGACATGAGTGGCTCTGAGTCCCTTCCTGTGATCCCATTTCTGAGCGACTTGCAGCCCATGATTTCCACTCTTGTGTTTCTCCTTGCAGTTGGAGTCTTTGCTGCAGCTCTGGCTGACCCTCAGCCTCAACTCCTCCTCAGGTGGCAGTGAGGAGAGCACGTCGGACGTCTTTTTGTTTAACTCTAGCCGAGTCCCCACCATCCCTCTGAATCAAGGTCAGCTTTACCTCCTCATATACTCTGGTCTTATCAGTGGCCTCTCTTGCATTTTGGCTCTCCAGTGCAGCTGATGTAAAGATTAACATATGTTAACCTGAATATTGAGTAGCCATCTCTTCTCAGACCAGCCTGTTTGGATGGTAAATTTCACGTTAAAGCCTTATTGCATTAGCCTATCTGGCCTGCCACAGCCTGAGCTGTATATTGGAGCCGGTGGTTCCAGAGGGCGTGATTGTCCTGGAGGCTTTAATGGTGTCCTTCTTGGGGCTGTGGGTGGGTCTCTAAGGTCAGCCAGCCTGTAAGACCAATGACCAGTAGCAGCTGTGACAGCTTGTGACATTTTGATGTTCTCTTGCCTATCTGGAGGAGCTTGTCTCCTGCCTGAATGGAGGTTTTCTCTTGTACTCTCAGCATGTTCTCTCTTGTGGTTAATCTGTCATGAAGAGCTGTAGCTGCTGAGGGTCGGTCCTCCTACCTCTGCCCCATGCTGGCAGCTTCTCTGAACTCTCACCTGGCTGTCTGTTGTTCCTCTGCAGCCTCCATCAGCAGCTTCCTCACAGTCCTGGCCTGGTACCTCAACATCTCTCTACGGACTTGGTGCCTGGTTCTCCACAGCCTCACTCTCATGACCAACATGCAGCCCAGCCGTGAGTGCTGCCCCCCCCAGTATTCTTCTTTTCCTGTCCCACACACTCTGGCATCCCAGCAGTACCATTGCATGTGAACCTATACATGTGTGTGTTTCAGCCTCGTCCATTGGCATCCTAGGGACCCATGAGAGCACAGCCCAGCAGATGGTCTCGGACCCAGCCCTGGTCCACGTTCTTGTGCGCTTCCTTTCTGGCACCGGCCCCTACAGCACCAGCCAGCACAGCTCCCAGGTTTGCTTTATTCCCTTCTCAGGATGCCATTGGGGGGCGGAGACTTGCACTAGTCCGCTCCACTGACGGAAGCAACTTTACTTTCTTGTGAAATGTTTGTTGATTTTGAGGAAACCATGAAGTATTTGACTGTTTAGTATGCCATACACACTCCAGCCAGCATGATAGATCAGCGGGCTGATCTCTTAATGGGGGGCACAGTGAGTCTTGGTTTTGTGAGCAGGCTGTGTTGGAGGCGGGACACATGTGATGTCATTGTTTGGTGACGACAGGTCGGTCCCACGGCCACGCAGGCTATGCAGGAGTTCCTCACCAGGCTGCAGGTGCACCTGTCCTCCACCTGCCCCCAGATGTTCAGCGAGTTCCTGCTCAAACTCATACACATTCTGTCCACTGACAGGTAGGTCAGGTCACCTAATGAATCTTGCATCTGTACCTTGGTTATAGGGCCAAATCAGTGTATTATTAACTTGATTGTATGTAATAAAACCCCATGTCCTAAAGCATGTCCTATGCCATGTTTCCTTTTTCTCCATTAGAGGGCCTTTCCAGTCAGGCCAGGGGCCATTGGATGCACAGGTGAAGTTGCTAGAGTTCACCCTGGAGCAGAACTTCGAGGTGGTGTCGGTGAGCACCATCTCAGCTGTCATCGAGTCCATCACCTTCTTGGTGCACCACTACATAACCTGCTCAGACAAGGTGGTGTCACGCAGTGGCTCGGACAGCTCGGTGGGGGCCCGTGCCTGCTTTGGCGGCCTCTTTGCCAACATCATCCGCCCAGGCGATGCCAAGGCTGCATGCGGTGAGACCACCCGAGACCAGCTCATGTTCGACCTGCTCAGGTTGGTCAATGCCCTGGTGCAGCTGCCACTGTCTGGAGACCGTGAGTTCAGCGGCCGCATGCTGCCCTCCAGCAGCAGTGCCTGCGACAGTGTCTCTGATGAGGAGAAGGTCTGTGGAAGCAAGGAGGCCTCCAGCGCGGGTTCCAATTCCCCTCAGGGCCCCGCAGCAGGCGTGGCTGACCTGGTGCTGGCCAATCAGCAAGTCATGAGCCAGATTCTGTCTGCTTTGGGCCAGTGCAACAGCAGTGCCATGGCCATGATCATAGGTAGGTCAAACAGTCAGGGTAGTATGTTCATCATAGCACTACTGGTTTTTTGTAGATCTGTCATTTCTCTTTTTCTTTTTTAATGTGAACGAGCACGACAATTCCTGTTTGGCTCAGGGTGGCATGAAAGTGAGATTTTGTTGCCTTTTTTGTTGCTCTTTCTTTGAAGCCCATGATGCTTTGCTTCCAGGTGCCAGCGGCCTCCACCTTACCAAGCATGAGAACTTCCATGGCGGCTTGGATGCCATCTCTGTTGGGGACGGCCTCTTCACCATCTTGACCACGCTGAGCAAGAAGGCCACTTCCGTGCAGGTCATGTTGCAGCCCATCCTTACGTATATGGCCTGCGGCTATATGGGCAGACAGGTGGGGGTGACTGGAAGTCAGGCCTCGCATGTTGGAATCTCCTCGGTGCTTTGTACCTCTGGAGTAACCATTCTGTGTGTTGCCTGTCCCCCAGGGATCCCTGTCTACCTGCCAGCTTTCTGAGCCCCTGCTCTGGTTCATCCTGAGGGTGCTGGATACCAGCGAAGCCCTCAAGGCTTTTCACGACATGGGTACATCCTGTTTTGCCTGCTGGCAGTCCCCAGGGCTGCCCCCTTGATCTTCCTTTTCCCAGTGAGCAGAGTGCTTCCCTGTTCTCACTTGGTTTGTGTGTGTTTCGGCACCCGCAGGTGGCGTACAGCTGATCTGCAACAACATGGTGACAAGCACACGGGCCATTGTGAACACAGCACGGAGCATGGTGTCCACCATAATGAAATTCCTGGACTCTGGGCCAGGGAAGGCAGCAGACGGCAGCCTGAAGGCCCGAGTGCTGGCTTCAGAGCCTGATAACGCAGAGGGACTGCACAACTTTGCTCCTCTCGGTGTGTGATCATTGAGTTTCCGGGACGGGGGTCCTGCTGTACCACAACGATGTACCATAAACCGTACCATACAACAGGACTCACTGTGACTCAGTGTGGAGCTCCACCTCTGTACCCACTTACTCATCACTAATGCCCTCCCCAGGCACCATAACCTCCAGCAGTCCCACGGCCCAACCGGCAGAGGTGCTGCTCCAGGCCACACCACCGCACCGCCGCGCCCGCTCCGCCGCCTGGTCATACATCTTCCTGCCTGAAGAGGCCTGGTGTGACCTGACGGTGCACCTGCCAGCAGCCGTGCTCCTAAAGGAGGTCCACATACAGCCCCACCTGGCCTCACTCGCCAGTGAGTGTCCATCACGCAACGCCTCCTGCCTACAGACCTGAGTCACTGTCGACATGCTCTGGTTTATTAGCAACCACCCCAGAGAGGACGATCGCTGAGAATGGATTTAATTAATGTCTTGCAATGTCCTTTGGGGCTCATTGGCCAGATATGGTCCAGGATCAGTGTCAGCGTAAGATGAGCCTCATCTGACTTGAGTCTGGGGTCTGTGTTCAAGTAATTTTTGCTCTCAGTCACCTGCACATTTGAGCTCATGTCTCCCTCTGCCCCCTTGCACCCCAGCCTGCCCCTCGTCTGTCTCCGTGGAGATCAGCGCTGATGGAGTCAACATGCTGCCACTGTCGGCTCCTGTGGTGACCAGCGGCCTCACCTATATCAAGATTCAGCTGGTGCGGGCGGAAGTAGCATCGGCTGTGTGCCTGCGCCTGCATCGCCCTCGGGATGCTAGCACGCTCGGCCTCTCACAGATCAAGCTCCTGGGTCTCACCGCCTTTGGCAATACCTCCTCTGCCACCGTCAACAACCCCTTCCTGCCCTCTGAGGACCAGGTGTCCAAGACCAGGTGGAGTGCCTGTCATTAATCAGACAAGTGATGCTTCTGCACTGGGTCAATCCTCACGTTGGGGGTCCAGCATGTGGCTGAATGTTCAATCTCGCTTATTTAAAAAAAAAAAATATATATATATGTTTATACTGGATGGTGTGCAGCCACTGTAGCTGTATAGTTGTGAGTAAAGTGAAGTTCCTGACTAGGACAACTCCTGGAAAAACATGCTGTTTAATTGGTCGGTGTCTCATGTCCCCTTCAGCATTGGTTGGCTGCGACTGTTGCATCACTGCCTGACACATGTCAGCGACCTGGAAGCCACCATGGCTGGTGCTGCCGCGCCTACCGCCAACCTGCTGCAGACATGCGCTGCGCTGTTGATGTCCCCGTACTGTGGCATGCACTCGCCCAACATTGAAGCTGTGCTAGTCAAGATCGGCCTGCAGTCCACCCGCATTGGCCTCAAGCTCATCGACATCCTGCTGCGCAACTGTGCTGCCTCTGGGACCGACCCCGCCAGTGCGTGTCCTAACGGGGGTGGGGGAAGAGTTTTTCCTTTACTGCTCTGCAGCAGTTGGGGGTTTATTACTTTTGTGCTGTAGGGGTTTAGTACTCTTGTGCCAGTGGAGATCGGTTTAGCAGTCAAAAGCTGTTTAGTGTTCTTTTTCTGTTTAGTACTATGGCATCATCTGGATTTACTACTTTGATATCAGGGTTTAGTGCTCTGAAGCAGCCTTCTGGGTTTAGTATTGTTACACCGTTTAACATACTCAAGTACCATCTAGCATTACTACTCTTCGTCGTCAGGGTTTAGTGCTCTGATACAGCCAAGGTTTTAGTGCTCCTGCACTGTCTGCTGTCTAACACACTCCTCACCACACAGATCTGAACAGCCCTCTGCTGTTTGGGAGGCTCAATGGTCTCTCATCTGACTCCACCATAGACATCCTCTACCAGCTCGGCACAACCCAGGACCCCGGGACAAAAGACAGGTACTGCATGGCAACTCGGAAATGGCTAGGTGTGAGTGCATTCATAGCCCGTTTTATTATTCTTTTAAATTGTCTGAATGACCAAACAGCTCAGATAGACTTGGGGGTTCTCTTTGGACTTGAGCCTGCTGTTGAGTATAACCTGGTTGATGTCCTCTTCCCAGGATCCAGGCCCTCCTTCAGTGGGTACAGGATTCATCTCGCGTAGCGGCACTGAAACGGAGCGGTCAAATGGGCTATGGTGGCCCTGGTGGACCCACCCGAGAATACGGTCTGCTGATGCCGTCTCCCTCACATCTGCACTGCGTGGCGGCTGTGCTGTGGCACAGCTACGAGCTCCCTGTGGACTATGACCTGCCTGCGCTGCTCAGCCGGCAGCTCTTCCAGTGAGTTGGGCCGGACCAGGTCCGGGAAGGACGTCACTGCAAATCGGGTCGTGTGCCTGTACAGTATTGAACCCTGCTCTCATCATCCTCTAGGTTACTGTACAACTGGTCCATGCTGCTACCCTGTAACATGGTCCTGAAGAAGGCAGTGGACAGCCTGCTCTGCTCCATGTGCCACATCCACCCCAACTACTTCTCCCTCCTCATGGCCTGGATGGGCATCGTGGCCCCGCCCTCCGAGCAGTCACCGGCCCAGCACCGCCACTCCATGACTGACGATGGCAAAAAACAACATGACCTGAGTGCAGCAGCCCAGACAGACGACTCCAAGCATGCCCGGGCTCCTGTCGTCCTCTCAGAGTGCCAGCTGGCCACATTGGCTGCCGCCTCCCAGTCATCGGGTGCCATAGAGCAGCTGCTGGCCTCTGGTCTGCCGTTGCTACTGGTGCGCAGTCTGGCTGCCTTCTGCTACAGCCTGTTGTCTGGCTCCGAGGCTCCACACCTTGACCCCTCTGAGCCAGCTGACCGCCCGCGACGGGCCCAGCCCCCCTTCTCTGGACGCCTGCCCCTGACCGCCGACTTGGTTGCCCCTGTATTGCGGTTCCTGACTGAGGTGGGGAGCAGCCATGCCATGAAGGACTGGCTGGGCAGCCCAGAAGTGAACCCACTGTGGACGGCTCTGCTATTCTTGCTCTGCCACTCAAGTGCCACTGGGAGCACGCAGGGGCAACAAGGACAGACTCCACCCTCCGGCTCCCGTTACGCCCTTGGTACATCTGGCCGGGGTGGTGGGCTTACCACCCAGCAGAGGACTGCCATTGAGAATGCCACCGTAGCTTTTTTCCTGCAGTGCATCTCCTGCCATCCCAACAACCAGCGACTCATGGCCCAGGTGGGGGCGCTGTGTACTGGGGTGGGGGCAGAGTGACATGTCACGTGACACCCGTCTGCTGTGTTTCACAGAACCAAATAACTTAATGCTGGGTACCCCAAATCTGAATTTTTAGAGCTGGTCAGTAGCGCCCGCTGCTGTAGTTTAGCTAACATGCCCCTTGCTTGCGTTTCAGGTATTGTGTGAGCTCTTCCAGTCAGCCCCCCAGCGCGGCAGCGTCCCCATCTCTGGGAACATCTCGGGGTTCATCCGCCGTCTCTTCCTGCAGCTCATGCTGGAAGACGAGAAGGTCACAGTCTTCTTGCAGTCTCCTTGTCCGGTGGGTTCTGCTGCCTGTGGGTCTGCTTTCTGTGTTCCTGTAGATAGCGGCTTGGCCAGTAGAGGGCAGATATGTAGTAGAGATGTGTGAAAATTGATTGGAATACAGAGCAGTGCTGTCTGTGACCTTCATCAGAATAATGAATATTAATGCTGGACATAGTTGATTAAAGTAGCAGGTGGACGTGGTTTAGCCCAAAAGGATATTTAATCTTGTAGAACTCAGCATTTTAAACCCTCATGGCCTTGTCCATTATGTCCGACATCACTTCATAAATCCGTGCCTGCAGTTGCTTGAGGGATTGTAATTGTGGGAGTTGCTGTGGATTCTGGCCATAATTTCCGTGAAGTTGGCTTGAGATATGCTACCTGATTTACCAAGTATTTGGGGCTGGGCGCTGTGGCAGTAATCACCCACACTGACGGGCTGATTAATGGGGGGACTGTGAAATGTCATGTTTACACTTTAGATTGTGGGGGACCAGTTTATGAATGGATACACGGGTAGGGGTAGCAGGGCAGCTTACCCACATGGGTTTCAGTTTTGCTGTGGCTGTTCTATGATTTGCCCCTGAACTGCTAGACTAGCTATTGGGTTTTTTTCCGGTTCACCTATTACATCAAAGAAGTAAAAAACAAATTCAATACAATAAAATTCCCCACCTCGCATTGTGATCTAATTCGGTGCTAGATTCAATTTTTATGCCAAAAATACAGTAAAATCACATTTTAGTTGAACAGTGAATTGGACAGCTTTACAAGGCTGTACTTTTCATACATGCGATACATTGAAAAAAATATTTTAAACAAGATGCCCGCTATTTCTTGACAATAGTGTTATCCAAAGGCAGGAGACTCGCTACAGAGTTCACCAACAATGCGACCTGTACTGTACTCCATGCTTCTCCTGCATACTGTTTATTTTTGTTGCTTCCGGGTAAAAGGCCAGCGGGGCACACTGTGGAGCTTGCACAGAGTATCTAGGCCAGTTTGAGTCCGATTGAATGTATACATGCAGGAGAAAATCGACTCCCAGTGACATCATCTGGGTGTCTTTGTTCGACTTTGAGAAATTCAATTTGGTACAATTTCAGTCGGCCTAACATGTTTACATGTACTTTAAAAGTCCAGTTTTAGTTGGCTTAACACAATAATTCGGTTCTCTTAGTGTTTGTTAGTAAACATACTCAGTGACATAAGTAATTGCAATTTAATTATCTATTTTAATGTTGTAGCTACACTATTTAGTCATCTACAAATATGCAAGATTGACAATTAAATTTCTGAGATCAAAATGAATTGGCACCAGTGATTACGATGTATTTTCACAGTGTTTCTGTAAGTGTTCCAAACTGTGTTGCAGTGTGTACAAACTGAACATTAATCTGACATATTTACAATATACATTTAATTGGCAATTTACAGGTGTACCCTGTTTGACGTCCATTCAACCAACTTTGATTCACATTAACGGCCATGGCACCTCGTTTTACACAACATACTGCAGATATTTAACAGGGGATACTCGTATAAAAAATTATTTATTTGCTAGGGGGAAAGTTCATGAAATTGGAACAAATGTGTGATCATACCTTACTCAGTGAAAGTGTGTCCCATGCCCTTAGTCTCCAAAGGGTTAAAGCTGCCAGGTTCGGGAATGAAAGATTGCTGCCTCCCCCAAAACAGGAAGCAGGATCTCAGCATGCATTTGATGCCCAAATCCGCTGTTTTCCTCTCCCAGGTATCACTGCGAGTTGGAGGGCCCTCTGTCCTGATACTAGTAGTCAGGGAACTTTTTTGTTCTTTGTGGTGGACATGGTTTGGCCGAATATGGTTAACACAGTAACTTTTAATCTGGATGAAGCTTTATGAAGCATCATTTGAGAAGGGAGTGGGACATGTGCAATCAGCTCCTTGGTAACATCTGTCTCCTGTCCCCCTTCCTCCTCCAGCTGTACAAGGGCCGCATCAATGCCACCAGTCATGTGATCCAGCACCCCATGTATGGAGCTGGCCACAAATTCCGTACACTGCACCTGCCCATCTCCACCACATTGGCGGAGGTCCTGGACCGTGTCTCAGGTGTGTGTTCCCGGATCGGAGCCAAACTCGGCACTCAGGGATCGGCAAGCTGACGGTAATATCTCCATCCAGCCTGATGGGGAGTGATGTCAGTATGACCTCCAGCTCTCTGCTCACATGTATTCCTGTCAGCCTGGTATCCTCTCTTAAGAGGGAGGGTGACTGTAAGCCACTGAACCTCCCCGACAGCCTTGAGTAAGCCTAGTGGTGCTCAAGCTGGTGGGATGTCCTTGTGAAATCCACCAGACCCGGCTGATCCTTTGCTCCTGTCTAATTATTTACCTGATCCCTCAACCAAGTGCTGCTGTTTTATATTCTCAAGCCAAATGTATGCCCCTCCTCCACCGTGGTGATTTAAGGGGGCTGTGGCAGGCAGGTTGTCCAGAACACGCAGCAACACTCTGGATCTAGCTTGCGTTATCCGGCTACCAAGGTGGCAGCAAACTCGCATCGTCGTGATGAATGTCCATTTCAGAGTGACCTTGAGGGAGGAAGCTCCGCCCCTGTCTTACCAGACTGTCTGGCTGGTCCGGTTGTGGGGAGGACACTCTGAGGGAGGTTTTGGGAAGCAGCTGCTGCTTGGCTCTTACCAGGCATCTGCCAGTCAACCTGGGTTAATTTTCCAGCTTCCTGCTACAACTGTTCTGTAAACCCTCACCCAAGGATCACCTTTAATATGGCAAAAATGGAAAAAATGTCAGTCACTGCAGGAGGGGGGGTTCCCTTTTATGTGCATTTGTGCAAGTGAGTGAGTGACCAACCCACCGAATGACCCAACCACCTACCCTGGGCTCTTGATTCCTATTTCACTGATCCCTGTCGCCGGCTTTTGCAGATACCCCCAGCATCACAGCCAAACTGATTAATGAACAAAAGGAAGACAAGGAGAAGAAGAACCATGAAGAGAAGGAGAAGATGAAGGCTGACAATGGCTTTCAGGACAATTACAGTGTAGTGGTGGCCTCAGGTACGTGGTGTCCCCTGCCCCCTTCTTCAGTGATGGCTCAATGTAACCCTCCTCCTAAGAACATAAGAAATTTACAAAGAGGAGACCATTCAGCCCATCAAGCTCATTTGGGGAGAACTATTCCATACTCTAACTACACGCTGTGTGAAGAAGTGCTTCCTCAAATTTGCTTTAAAATGTTCTCCCGCTAATTTCCACTTATGGCCACGAGTTCTAGTATTTAAACTAATATTGAAATAGCCATTTGGCTGAACAGCATCCAGACCTGTTAAAATCCTACATACCTGGATCATGCCCCCCCCCCCCCCTTAGTCTCCTTTGCTGAAGGATAAACAGATTCAGCTCAGCTAACCTCATAAGACATTCTTCTAAGACCAGGAATCATTCTCGTGGCCCTCCGTTGCACCTTTTCTAAGTCCTTGTCCTTGCCTTTCTTCAGGTATGGTGACCAAACCTGCACACAATATTCTAGGTAGGGTATTACCAAGGAAATATATAAATGTAACATCACCTCCCTTGACTTAAACTCCATATACCTAGAGATATAACCCAACATTCTAGCATACGCCTTTTTTACATAGGCCTTTTTTTATTGCTTCCCCACACTGGTGAGAGTGGGGCATGGAAGCATCAACACACCGAGATCTTTCTTTTAATCAGCTACCTTTATTTCAGTGGAACCTATAAAATATCTGTACTGTATAGTTCTTCCTGTATGAATTACCTTACATTTATCTATGTTCATCTGCCAAGTATCAGCCCAGTCACTAATTAAATCAAGATCCCGTTGTAGAGTCTTTACTACTAGATCAGTACCACCCAGCTTGGTGTCATCTGCAAATTTAACTGGTTTACTATATGTATTGGTGTCAATATCATGCCTCCTCAAGCCTTCCAAATACCATGGCAATTAAAAGCATCACGGTGAAGGAGAGAGATGTGGATGAGTGGGGCCACTTAGTGGCAGTTTGGGTCTAAGCATCCTCAGTGTTTGTGGTTCGCTGGTTGGCTAATGTTAGATGGGCTCCTGTACCTTTCCGCAGGCTTGAAGTCCCAGTCCAAGAGAGCGGTGTCTACTCCACCTCGGCCCCCTTCACGACGGGGCCGAGTGATGACTGACAAGCTGAGTTCCTCCTCTGGCATGGACTCCTCTTCCAAGACCATCAGTGTGCCTGTCTTTCACCTGTACCACAAATTGCTGCAGGGTACGTCAGGTGGAGCCTTGAAGCTAAACGATGCTTTGACCTTGCCCACTTTTTTTCACGCTGCTGAAACATTGGCTTCAACTTGTGCCCCCTTGTGACCCCGCATAGGTCAGCCACTGCCTCCTGAGATGACCTTGGCTCAGCTGCTCACCCTCCTATATGACCGTAAGCTGCCCCAGGGCTACCGCTCCATCGACTTGACGGTCAAGCTCGGGTCGAAGGTCATCTCTGATCCCAGCCTGTCAAAGACAGACTCCTTCAAACGACTGCGCACAGAGAAAGGTAATTTCATCTAGCCACCTAAGGTCTTATGAGGTCAGTATGGGTGGTGCAGGCCGACCTTTCCTCTAAAAGAGGCAGCGATGGCCTTTTCTGGAAAGCCATCGATTTGTCTGGTTTAGCAGCTGGCTCATCGCCACCAGGTTTCCAGACGTTTCCTCATGTGCTCTGGGTCTGTCGTGACATGACTCCCTGTAGGGAAAATCTAAACCAAGTTCAGTCATTAAATTCAGCTGGAACTTAGCCAGTTTTTTGAGGCTTTTACATTTTTAGTAAAATGTCTGACCCATGATCATTTATAAGGCCGGTTTTGCGTGCTCCACACTTACACCACAAAGCACCCATTACTGCACGGTGGGCTCCCTCTGTCGCGAGCCGGCCCAGTTCATAGCTCCCCCATGATGAGGCTAGCAGGCCTCATCTCCAGAGTGTTGATGACTGACTCCAGCATCACAGCGCCGACGTGGCATCCAAACCATTGGTGTGAGTGGCTCATCCAGGAATCTTGCCAGCTTCTGGCTTTGGTCCTGCAATGTCAAGGCACTACCCAGACACATCTCCATAAACTCCTCCAAAGGCAGTGGCATTCAAAAAAGCATATTTCTTTTGGAATCCATCCATCCATCCATCCAGTACTTGCCACTTATCTGGGGTTGGGTCCTGGGGTCAGCAGTCTAAACAGCGATGCCCAGACCTCCCTCTCTTCAGCCACCCCCTCCAGCTCCTCTAGGGGAAATACCATGGCATTCCTAGGTCAGCCAAGAGAGAGAATCTGTCCTGGGTCTACTCCGAGGCCTCCTCCCACTTGGACATGCCTGAAACACCTCTATAAGGAGGTGTCCAGGAGGCATTCCAGTTAGATGCCTGAACCACCTCAACTGGCACCTATTGATGAAGAGGAACAGCCCCTCCCAAATGTCTGAGCTTCTCACCCTATTGCTAAGGCTGAGCCCAGATACCCTGCTGCTTGTGTTTCTGATCTGATTCTTTTTGGCACAACCCAATGCTCGTAATCATACGTGGGGATAGGAATGTAAATCAACTGGTAAATCAAGAGCTTTGCCTTCCAGGTTAGCTCTCTCTTTACCACAACAGAACGGTACAATATCCGCAATACTGCAGTCACTGTACCGATTTGCGTGTCGATCCTCCCCTCTCACTCCCTTCTTCCCTTACTTGTGAACAAGATCCCAAGATATTTCAATTCTTCTGCATGAGGCAGCGATTCATCTGTCACCAGGAGACGACAACCCACCCTTTTCCTGTCGAGAATCATAGCTTCAGACTTGTCGATGTTGATCATCATCCCCTCTGCTTCACACGCAGCTGCAAACCACCCCAGTGCATGCTGCTGGTCACAGCCCAATGATGCCAACAGGACCACACTGTCTTCAAAAGACTCAATCCTGTGGCCACTAAACCGGACCCCCTTCACCCCTTGGCTTCATCTAAAAAGCCCATAAAAGTTATGAACAGAATTTGTGACAGAGCAGCTCTGGTGATGTCCAACATCCACCGAGAACAACTGATGTACTACTAATGCAAATCAAACTCTCGCTTCATTTATACAGGGACCTGATGGCCCACAGAAACAGACCCCATACACCTGAAGCACCCCCCACAGGATCCCCAGAGGGACATGATCAAAACACATGTAGACTGATTGGGCTAAATCTCATGAACCCTCCAGTGTTCATGTGAGGGGTGAGAGCTGGTCCAGTGATCCACAACCAGGACGTAATTTGCATTGTTCCTCTCCAGTACCCCAGCATACACCTTCCTAGGAAGGCTGAATAGTGTGATCTTGCTGAAATTGGAAAACACTGACTCAGGTCCACTTTTTTAAAGATTGGGACCACCTCATCAGTCTGCCAATTCAAAGGCACTGTCCCCAATGTCCAACGTCCTCATTGACCTTCATCATAAGCGTCTGTTTTGAATCATAGTCTGGCCGCTCACCTAGGAACAATTGGCCTGAACACCCTACCTGGGGTAATTGCCCCTGACAACTGCTAGGATCATAGACACACGCAAACCTCTAAAGTGGCGATTCATGGAATGGTTTTCTATAGTGAGGAATGTGGTATCTTCCTCAGTGTAGAGGAAGCTAAGGCTGTTAGCTCTCTGTGAATTACCCAGCAACCCCTCCTGGGAGCCACTGTCTTGTGTTGTTTTCAGAAAAACACCTAGCAAGTAGTGTTTGCCGTCCATTCGCATCTCCCACCGCTGTCCCCAGTCTGTCCTTGTACCACGGGCACAAGCTGAAGACCCTAAAAGCCTTTCTTACTTACTGTCCTACAAATAGATGGAGATTTTTATAGCACCCCCCCAGATGTGTGCATGTATTACCTTGAAAGCTTTTTTCTTCTTTATAAATCTCACATTGAAACCAGAAACGGGCGCTTTTTAGAATAGTTGTTGTCCCATGATTAAGCAACTAAAACCACCAGTAAATGTACTTCAATTTGCTGACTTCCTGACTGGCCTCCTAGCCACAGCCCCAAGCCATGTTTGGGCGGTTGGGTTGGGTTGGGTTGGGTCGACTCTTCTATTGTTGGCTCCCTGCCTGCCTGAAGTTTTCTTTTGTCAGAATTTCACTTTTCGATATGCATTTGGTCTCAGCACAGCAATAGTGAATCATCATTTAGCTTGGCCCCTCCTCATCGGTTTAGAGGACACAGTGATGATCTTGAAGATGAACTGTCGCTTGGCTCTAAATGGATGCCCTTACAGAACAGCCACATGATGTGGAACCCGGAACTTTGACTGATCAGGCTACATTTGCAGTCCATTGTCATTACGTGTAGAGTGATTTTAATTTGGTTTCCTTGTCTTAAACTTTGAAATTTAAGTTTATAAACTCCTTAGGTGTCTGTAACCTCCACAAGTGATTGGTCTGGTGGCCCCTCCCTCTAGTGACTGCCTCCCGCCCACAGAACATGGTGACATGCTGAGCCCCTGTCCCCCGGATGAGCCCATGGGTCCGGGTGAAGAATGCCTGGAGGTGCCCATGGATGACACTCTGCTGGACAGTAGCCCCATCCAGTCGCCCCTGCAGGTGTTTGCCGGGATGGGTGGCCTGGCCCTGATTGCCGAAAGGCTGCCAATGCTCTACCCCGATGTCATCCAGCAGGCAAGTGGGCCGGGGATCCGGGGTGCCTGCTATGCCTTTTACCCAAGCGCCACATTGACTTCCTTTATTCTCCTCAGGTGAGTGCCCCTGTGGTACCTTCAGCCCCCCAAGAGAAGCCCAAGGACAGCGACCAGTTTGAGTGGGTGACCATTGAGCAGTCGGGCGAGCTGGTGTATGAGGCCCCTGAGAGCATTGCCACTGAGCCTCCGCCTGTCAAGTCATCAGTGCAGCCCATGTCGCCCATCCCCGCCCACTCTCTAGCTGCTTTTGGCCTCTTCCTTCGGTTGCCTGGTTATGCCGAAGTGCTCTTGCGGGAACGCAAGCATGCCCAGTGTCTTCTTCGGCTTGTGCTGGGAGTCACAGACGACGGCGAGGGCAGTGAGTTAGCCAGTCTCTATAATCCCCCTCCCCATGAAGCACTTCCTTTAGCATGATGTCAGCACCACATGGGATGCAAGCAGACTTTTTTTTTTTTTTTAACCCACCAAATTCTCTGTCTCCCTCCCGATAGGTCATATCCTGCAGTCGCCATCAGCCAATGTGCTGCCCACACTCCCCTTCCACGTGCTGCGTGCCCTCTTCAGCTCCACACCACTCACCACAGACGACGGCGTTCTGCTGCGCCGCATGGCGCTTGAGATTGGAGCCATCCACCTTATCCTGGCCTGCCTGTCCGCCCTCAGCCACCATGCACCCAGAGTGCCCAGTGCCGGCACCAATCAGGCTGAGGTCAGGCTCGCCTCTGCAGGCCCAACTGTATGTGTCTCTGTCTGTCTATGTGTGTCTCTATTAGAAGTCAACCAATCAATTGGCCAGAAAAAAATATTGCACTTTTGAGACTATATGGCTGATATAGTGATGCATGCGGGTAATGTGTGTGATTGACGCACAGCCGCACACCCCCATTTGATCAGTGTTGTAGTGTGATGGTTCATCAGCACCTACAGTAGTAAACCTGCACGACAACCAAAGGTAAGAATTCTAAATTTGCCTACATCAGTTTCACTTGATGAATAACATCACCACAAAGCCGAAGTTTTGAAATCAACATCGGTTGATTTCTCCAGCAAAGAAAAAAAAGTGTGGATCATGACCCTGCTGGATGTGTGTGTCTGTCTGTTTCTGTCTGTTAGTCCATGTGTGTCTGCAGCCTGCATTTTCTCACAGGTCATTGGCATCATGTCCTGCAGCCAGCGCCTCAGAGCCAAAGGGTGCCTCTTCAACAATGATCACCATATTGCAGAGATTTTTGCTGGTTTTATGAACTTCCTGCATATTTTGATCACTTGAAGGAGATTGAGAATCTTGCTCTACATTTAAAATATCAGAATGAGGTGCAGAATTTGTCATGTGATTCTGCTTTTCAGAGTTTTCAGAGACGAGATCAGCTCGAATGTATCTATAAATTGTACCAATGATGATACTGTATGCTATCAATTAATGTGCTGACCTGTCTAAGAGCCTGAACCCATGGTGCTGAGCAATGGTGCGACTGACCCCCAAGCGAGTGTGCCGGTGACTCTTCTCGGCATAGCACTCACCCCTGACTTGATCCTTTGTTTACAGCCTCAGGTGCCCAGTGGGCATGCTGCAGGCACTGGCGAAGAGCAGCAGCTGTACTGGGCTAAGGGCACGGGCTTCGGCACGGGCTCCACAGCGTCGGGTTGGGACGTGGAGCAGGCCCTGACCAAGCAGCGGCTGGAGGAGGAACACGTCACCTGCCTACTGCAGGTCAGCACCCTTTCCCTCCCCCATCTGCTGCGTGTTTACAGACAAGAGCCTAACAGCCTCTGTGCTTGTGCCCCAGGTGCTGGCCAGCTACATCAACCCTGCAGGCTACGTCGGCTCTGGGGAAGCCCCCCCAGGGGAGGCGCGGGGCCACAACAACACCGCCCTGCCTTCAGTGCTCCAGGAGCTGCTTAGCCAATCCTGCCTGATCCCGGCCATGTCCTCTTACCTGCGCAATGACTCTGGTGAGCCACCGGCATCTTGCTGTCCAGCCCTGTCAATATGTCTGCTCCACTCAGCATGCAGCACAAGGCTTTTACTCATTCTCAGGGGGAATTGTGTTTTTGCTCCATCCTATCTTGCTCTCAATAAGAGTATACATGTGAGAGCAAGCCTGGGGGATCACAGCATATGGTCTGCCAGTATGCAGTGCCCCTGGAGCCCAAGGATAATGGCTTTGCTCAGGAGTTCCACAGGGTATGAGTCTGATTTGAAGGAGTCTCCAGGAGTCCCCAAACCTTCTGTTTACAGGCACAGAGTCCCAACCTGCAAAGCCACACACTGCCCAAAAAAGGGGATCCTTGGAAATCACTTAGAGCTGTCCAGCTGCATACACCCTTACAGTACATTAGAGTGCAAAGTGCTATCAGCACACACCAGCTAGTTGTTGTAGGATCCCAGAGCAGTGAGCTATATGGCTGGCTGGGGATGGTCTTCTGTTGGGAGTCTTTAAAATATCATTGATTTATGCAGGCAGCTGTTTCATTCAGGTTTTTCTGCTCAAATGCATTTGCCAAAGTCATCCTGAGAGCCAGGGTCCATCAGGTGATGAATCTACTGTATGTGCCTCCATCCAACTCGCAAACGGCAAGCTGACCCCCCCATCCACCAGGTGCATGGTGCGGTCACGATGGCAGCACCATGATCTGGCTGCACTAATTTTGGCATCAGTATGCAATAGACTAGACTGCAGATTTAAATAGAAGCCTAGCCTTTAATTAGTGTCTGTTTTCTTGTCATTCTGCTTTGATTACTTTGAAGTGGCCTGGGTTTAATTGCTGCTGAGGAGGCAGACGGTTGTGCTCCCAGTCAATACTGGAGCTGATTCCTCAGTGGGATTCGTGGCTCTGAGGCCTGCAGCATCTGCCAATATGGGATGTCTTTTGTCAGATCCAACTGGTGCTATTTTGTGAAGTTGCACAGAAGCTTGCCATCGTGGCTCATCCTCTGTTGAGTTGAGTATCGATGGCTGTCAACAAGTCGCCCACATCCCATGCAGAGCCCCTGTGGGTTTGACTGTGGCTCAACCTCTTGAGTTTGTGTCTTTTCCAATAGCTTAGCTGACAGGTAACTGTACCCAAGTCAAATGTAGTTAAGTTGCATAGAAGGACCATGTGGAATAAGAAATGGTCAGAGAGGGACCTGCCCGCCTTTCCTGTCATGGATGTTCCCCTTGTGATTTGCCCAGTATCATACTCAGCCTTGCATGTGGTGTAAGAATCGGGCAGGTCTCAGCAGGTGTCTGCATATTGCAGTTAAATTGCAGGAAGTGTGTCCCATGCAGCCATTCTAACATGCTGACTGATTTGATGGAGCACAGCACCTGAGACTCTGGCCACTACACTGATGGTGTGGCTGGGAACGGGTGATCCCAGCTGTGTAAGAGCCACCAGTGGGCAGCTGTGGCCAGCAGAGGGAGATTCATAGACAGTGGCTTTGTGCTGCTTTTGTGATGTGATTACCAAGGCTATTACTAAGCCCTCCTCTCAAGATGGCTTTCTGGTATTTTCAGATCTCATTTTTAAACACAAAGCCGACAGACCTTTTCTCTCCTCGGCACACTTTCTCACAGCTTCACTCTGCTCGGTTCCTCTTCGTCTCCATGTTCTGTGATTGTTTAGCCTGGGCTGTCTGGCACTCAGCTTGTCAGGTCTGCCTGTTTCTCAGTGGAATCCCTGAACTTCTAACTGTAGGTAGTTGTGCTCCACCTGGGTCACCCCTAGTACTGTGGGGCTGCAACAAGGTCCCCCTGCTACTTAAGTCGAAGTCTGATGTAAAAAGGGCTCTCAATGAGCTGGTAAGGAGGGTTGTGGAGGGTTTTCCCGCCTGGCCCCGCCCCCTCCGGCAGTGTGCGTGCAATGTGTGGTTATTCATGGCTTAACCAGGCTGTCCTGTGCAGAGTCGTCATTCTTGTTCGCTTGTGTTAATGATGCTGTACATTGACCTTTCCTGTGATTTGGGGGCTCTGTCCTGGATGTGAGTGCACTTAGACCCCCCAATTCTCCCCCTGTAGCTTTGTGGTAGGGGGCCTCCCAGATTGTGCTGTGTGTATCTGCGGTTGATGTTCCTCGCATACCTGCTATCTGTACGTTAACAGCTTTTAAATGCTGTCGTCCGTGGTGGTTTAGCACTTGTAACCTGACAGATGGGTCTTATGGCCTAGATTTAATTTCCCCGTTTGTCACTTTTGTCTGGAAGCATCAGTACCTCTCCAGCTTAGCCCCGCCAACGCCCCCAGCCCTGAAAGCACAGTCATGGACAGCATACATCCGGAATGACTGATGGTGCCATAAAAATGAGCCCCCACACACACGCGCACACACACACACACACACACACATTTATGATACTGCTCTCTCACGTGCTGCACCTGCCCCCCAGCGCCTACGTTGGCACCATGAGCCATATGTAAGCCCCACATATTAGACCTCCACTACCTGGCAGCCCTTCAAACACC
>JABFDZ020000066.1:19088633-19100955 GCA_019775955.2 Pollimyrus isidori
GAGAGGATTGCTGAGAATATTATTTTCCATCAGGCCTCATAACTATGACAAATCTGAGAGATTTTAAATGAGACATACGGACAATATGATTGAAAAGATAACATGAGTTTGATTTAACGACGAATGACACTTCACAGCAATGCCTTGTAATGCACAGTAATGTGCTGTCAATTCTATCCCTAGTCTGTTTTCGGTCTTGGTCTCGCCTTCGTACCCTCAAGTCTCAGCAGTGTCTTGGTCTTGATACCCTCCGGTCTCAGCAATGTCTTGGTCTCGGTTTAGACGGTCTTGACTACAACACTACTGCATGGTAGCGATATGCAGCCACTAAATGAGTATATTAAAGTGCGTGAGATTGATTATATTATGTCTATGGGATGTAATGCACTAGGTTCATTAGGTGAGAGTATAATCCTTATAATGTTGAAGGTACTGGCATTTTAGAACCACACTCACAGATGTTCTGCGTATGTATCAATGTTTTTAGGTTCTGCGCAAAATCCCCCTGCAAGTAAACCAACTAAGAACTAGTCAATTGTGTCTGACTCTTCCTATTAAGTTCAGTATACATTCACAGTCCTGACCAACTGCCCACAGCATTTCCACTTCACCCGAACCAAATGTCATTTAGGTTAAGTCACCCTACAGTTCAGACAGGAAGTCCACTGTGGGCTCGGAAATGACATCACCATACATGCACTGAGAGTGGTATTAAAAATAGCAGGGTGGGGAGGTCTAATATAGCACCTTACTAATAGGTCTTTTTTCAAAACTGGGAAAAGTCAGTTAAAACTGCTCATAGCAGCTACAAAGTGTCTCAATTTATCCGACAATAGGCTATAATAATTTTGCAACTGGAAAAGATTAAAGATCAATTTGATTCCAGCATTGCTGTTGCTGAAATTAATTCTTACAGCAAATCCTCAAATTCTGTGCAGTCTCAGGCGAAAGAGAACTTCTCGTTGGATCCCCTGCCTGAACCACAGAGCAAATGTCTGGCTCCCAAGAAATGGAAATCTGATCATTCATAATAACATTGTCTCAAAGCTATCAACACTTATTAACTACCGCACCGATAACACTGAAAAGCTGGTGAGAGCTAATACACTGGAGATATAAGCTGTTCTAAAAACTATAGACTTTGTCTCCGGAGAAATAAAAAACATCAAAGGCATGAGTTAATGATATTGATTCCAGGCTTACATCTGAGGGAAGACGGGTGGAAGCTCACACTGCAGAACAGTACTCTAGCAGATTTAATTTGCGACTGCTGGGCTTAGCTGAAACAGAAAATGAAGGGGCTAGAGCCAAAATGTTTCATACCTGTGGCTTGAATTTTACGGAAAGAAAGAACAAACTTAGTTCACAGGGTGGGGAAAAGGGAGCGTGATAAAGCTAAACTATATATTGTTATTGCGCAGTTCTCATCACATATTCTAAGAGAAAAGATGGCAGCTAAGGAGTCCAAGGTTCTGAAACAAAAGAATTTGCGTTTCACAGATGATTTCACTCCAGGTGAGAGAGAAAACAGATGACTCCTTTTGGTTACCAGCTAAGGAGGCTTAAGTTGCGTGGATGGCGGCATACTACGTTGGTGCCCGTGTTTTTGTCGAAGGCATGGAAATTATTCTGCCACCTGTAAGATAAACCTCACTTTTAATGCATTTCTTTCAGATTATGGGACAGTTTAAGGATGTCTGCCACAGTGTAGCCTGTTAAAATTTGTCCACATATTAATGGTTTATTTATTCATTTTTGTATAGCCTTTACCTCTCAGTTCGCTGTTACAAGGTTGTCATGTTGGTGGCGGAGCTTTGCTTCAGATTAAGGTTCTCATTACTATTTCTTAATACCAAATTTCACTGTAATATCTGTTGATGTCTTTACCTTTAATTTCTGTTTATGTCAGGGGCTTAAGACATTCTTTGAAAAGCAAAGCAGGCTCAGCAGTGATTTCTGTTTTTTTACAAGAGTATTGTAAAATAATGATGTTACATTTTGGAAATCTCAATGGGGAAAGATAAGTGGGCAGGTGTGAAAATTCAGATGGTGTTGGTATATTGTTGCTTGTGACATCATTAGCTCTTATAATGATCCTCAAGGTCACTTTATTTTAACCATTACCAGATTACTGTGATTATACTTAACATTTATGGCTATTATGTAGGGATAATTTGATGCAATGGGAGACAATCTATTGTTGTAAATAAATATCCTGATTCTCTTTTAGTTGTGGGTGGGGATTTCAATTTGTTGGATAACAACTTGGACAGGTTCTCTCCAAAGAAAAGTAAACCACATATCACTGCCCCAATTGAATTTGTGGACATTGTACACAGCAAAATTGTCAGTGTCATTTCAACTCCCACAGTGTTATATTCAACACTATCCCAGAGTTTATATAATTCTCACTGGTTCCGAGTTAAATTAACACTTTGCATATTGTTAATATTTGTAGTGTTAAAATATAACACCCATAGTCTTCATTTCCACTCTGTATAGTCACCAGGGATGTTACTGCAAAACATTCACACTTTGTAAGAGATACCTTAAAGTGTTCTGTATGTGCTATTCCCTCATATCTAATGTGTTCTATTTACTGTGTTATACTAATAACACATTGAAGTGCAATTATGACTGCTGTGTTACATTCAATGAAAATCCTTCAGTCATCGAACCTATACAGGAAAAACATGAACAAATGATCAAATAGGCCTACATTTTAAAATACAGACTAAATTCGAAGCACCATTAACAATTACAAAGAAAATAATGGCACATTGTAAAGCCCATCATCATCACCATAAGCACTTTGTAGGTCAAAAGGATTTGTATAATATATTCTGCTTTAATAACATCGTTTTTGCCAGTTTCAAACACTTTATAGGCTTTCACTGAAGTTTTTAATCATAAGTTTGTTAACTACAAAGAAGGTGGCAGTGCTGACCAAAACTAGCATTTTTATTCAACAGAAAACAGGCACCTCGTGTTCAGAACCACAGAAAATGTGCTCTGTATTTAGTCCCACTAATATTAACCCAATTAGTAGGTGTCTTTTGCAACAGCAGGCAAGCCTTGAGTGATCATTTCACTGTTTTCCTCATCGTCAAAATTAAAAGAGTTCAAAGGTGAGACAAAGAGCAGAACTGTGGATTACTAACCTTTGTATACATAAATTGTGGTATCTGCACAAAATGTCAATAAACATATTTTGGAAAAAAAAGAGTTCAAAGGAGATGTCTACCACCTGTATGCTATGGACATGTGATGTTTTTTGTCAAGTGACACTATGATGTTTTTGATGTTTTTAAGGGTGTTTTTGAATACCTTATGTTTAGCCTCACCTCTCATACTGCACATATGTATTAATGGTCCAGTTTTTCTAATACAAGTGGGTAGTGGGTCATATAGTGATGTTTGGGAATAATCAATTTTCTTCTGGCAGAATGTCACCAAAAATTAAAGGAATATTTTTTACCAGACAAAGAGTCTGAATAGACATAAGAATTGTGACAGATAAATTTGATTGTTTCCAAAATTGGAATGTACACAAAAGTGTATTTCACTCGGACCTGGTCATAAATGCCTGTATTTAAATTTAACCTTGTATCATGATGAATTCCTATTTTTTTTCCCACTGGCTCCACAATCCCCCATTTTGCATTGAAATATGTTTTTCTTTTAGCTTCAGTAACAAAGTTCTCAACTGGGTTTTCAAAAGTCTCAAGACATTTTTCCAATATAGATCTAACAGGACTATCTACTGGCTCAGCAGACGGTACTTTCTGCTTAAACTGAAAGTGCAGTCCATCAACAAAATCTTTTGAAAATAAAAATCAAAACCACTGATGAGACTAAACTATTTGCCACAAAACTACCAATAAGTTTAGCTCTAATGGTAGCACAAGTGTCCCTAGTATTTTCTTTGATTGCTTGACTGGATTGATTGTTTTCAGAACATCCAGCCTCAGTGCTCTGTATGACACTTGTTCCCGCAATATCTATAGATTCTTGTGAACTGCCAAAATCATCCTAAAATGGCTCTGAAGTTTCTGCATCACAACTTTGACAAAAATCTTAACCATGGGTACCATTTAAATATTTCTTTAAATCCAAATACATAGTGAACTGACGCCCACAACCATCTTGTGAATAAGACAAGTTAAATTTGGTGCTTGGAATAAAACTGTGGCCTACAGTAGTTGCAAGTGGCTTATCAAAGCCTGACTGGTGATATGCAGAATTCGGCAGATGAAACATTTAAACATTGTCAGTTCTCATTCAAAATTTTGGCACGCAACTCACGAACACATGGTGACTCATCTGTTGAGGTGACATCGATGTTGAATATGGTGGTCTGCACCAAATTTTAGAGACGGACCAGGGACTCGTCATAAGATAAATTGAATGGGATTTTAAAAGATTCAAAAGCACTCAGTGAGCTGGTGGCTTGGCAGGGGATGAGCTGTTTGTCAACTGCGATGTAGAGACCTGCGCAGGATGGATTTTTCTGTCCCGCTCTTGCCTGCTCCCGCAAGATTCTGTTCCGCTTCCGCAAAAAATATAGACCTATATTATTTTCTCCTGCTCCCGCCCGTAGTTTTTCCCAGCTGCCACCTGCAACATCCCGCAGGTAAACTTATACTGTAGTTTCATTGTTGTCACTTCTTCCTGCTACTTTGTTTGTCTCACTTGCTTCCCTTTTGAGTATATATAAAAAAGAAATGGAAAATAAACAAATCTGTTTCGTTTTCTTTGAATTTAATTAAATGGAATGATGAAGATGGACACAAGGAGCTTTTAGAACATAGATATACACTCAAAATAGTTAGAAATAGGCTAATAGTTTTGCAATGAAACAAAATAATAATAAACGCTGATTTCTCAAGTGGTCAAACAGAAAAGCATTTGGCCTAATATTACTTCAGAATAATAGAGTATTTGTTTTTCATAAATTAACTTTAACATTCCATTTGGCATGAATCCCGCCATTAATTCTGTTCTCCCGCAGCCCGCACATACATGAAGACCTTACCGCCCGCACCCGCATTCCGCCATCAAATCTTGTGCCACGCCGCACTCGGTGCGTTGGGTCTCGCGGGTCCCACGGTACTCGCATGGGAGTGCAGGTCAACTACTGCAATGTAGAAGGTGTCAATCCTGTTCTGGGTTCGACCAACAGCGAGGATGTATGGTTGTTTACCCTGTCTTTCATTGAGGTGGTTATCAATGCTGCAGCATGACAAAACAAATGAGATTTTTAAAAAAAGAAATAGACACTTTTCCATAATGCTGAGTATAAACCACTCATTTGGTTTGAGATCATGTGCCTTACTGGAAGCCCATTGGTCCCAAATAATTGGCCATCAAGTCATTCACTTCATCAAAAGATGAAGAAATAGCAAAGAAGCCATGTCACTGTCCTAGTCTATTATGGGAAACAAGGTCGTGATTAATTTATAAAATGAAAATGTAAAAATTATTTTTAGTAATATCAACCAAGGATGACATGACGCTTACCATTTTCATCATTCTTCTCTGAGTTTTTCAGTAGCTTTTAGCAGACGACACAAGTCAGTGGATTGAGTCAGGTATTTTGCCTCTTTGATTACTTTTGGCTTGAATGAGGTGTTCCGCTTCTCAAGCAACTTGGAACCTGTTTCAGCACCAAACAGAAGCTGGAAGTCTTGATTCACCTATTAATCATACACAAACATACATATTAATCTAGGGCTCAGTATTATTAATGTTGCAGTAAATGATTTTGACCATGGGATATATTCACATACATCTATTTTTAAGATGGAAAGTATAATATGTATAATTTTGTCAGAAGGTTGATTTTTGAAAATAAAAATCAGTCAAGAGACCAGGATGACCAATTAATAAGTCAATTTTTTACTGTTACCATCCAACTGAGCAAAAAAAGTTGAAAATAATGTAAATGTACAACTCACTAGTCCTTTGACATCCAAAAAGCGTGGAAAGGTTTTGAAGACATCTGTAGTTCTTTGTGGGTCATGAACAAGGTCCTGGCAATGTTGGAACTTCATCTTCTGAAATACACTTTCTTTATCAGGAGGGTGAACAAGAAATGAAATAGCCTCCTTGCAGGCTTCTCCATCTAGCTGCTGAGGCAGTGTGGTAGTTGATCTTCGGCACTTTGGCCCTTGCTCTTGAGGCACTGTATTCTTAATCCATGAGGAGTGACGGACAGAAGACTTCCACCTCATTAACACATTAATTGCGATGAATTAATTTGGAAAAAAAATAATGTGTTAAAAAAACAACGCATTTAACCCTGTGGAGTCGGCTATCCCGCTGACGGGATATAACTGACATTTTGCCAAACTATTTAAATACCTCTGTGAGTTATACTGATACTGATATACATGTATATACACATACACGTAATGACGTTGCGTCAAATAATAATAATTTATTATTTATATGAAAATTGTTTATGATTATTGCTGCACCTGGCAGCAGGGTCCTGCACAGGTCTGATTTTGGAAAACCGCACCCGCCTAACCCATCATACTTAAACCCATATCCGAACCGTTATCCGACAGAAATAAAATAAAATTCTGCACCCGATCCACTATAAATAAATACCAACACCCGACCTACACCGGAATGACATTGGATTAAAAATTACAGACAAACGTTTACTGGCACAACAAACATGTGCAAGTTGACATCACCATGTCCATTATTTAATTCTCTCGCCCCCTAAAACCCTTTCAAATAAAAAAAAAAACATTTGCGCTTTGGGGCAAATTTCCTTGTGCGATTAAATGCGATTAATCTAGATTAATTAATTACAAAGCCTCTAATTAAATAGACTGTCCTTATAATTCCACTTTCCTACTCAGATGTCTTGCTCAACATCACAGAAATCACAATTAAAAAATTGGATATTTGCCATTACCGCTCACGAGTGTATTATTATTATTATTATGAGTCCACCAGTGGATCTTTGGTGTGCCACACAGTGTGATGTAATTTCCGGGCACATAGTGTCTGCAGCCAGACCTTTCTTCACGAATATGGCTCAAATCATCCCTATTGTGTATTATTTTTGACATTTCCTTTATCATTAGTAGGCTTAGGATAAACACAAAAAATACAAAGAGTCTTAAAACGTTATCCAGAAAAGGATTTAATGTGACTGGAAATTGTTTTTGTTCGGGGAACCCACACTCTAGCAGAATACTTGAAACTCCATGGCTCGTCAGATGGGCACTAAATCTGTCAAGATAGAGAGGATAGGAGTTAAAAAGGCAGCCAGACTCAGTTATTTCTCTGGACGGGAAGATGCTGAAAAGTGCTCTAGCAGTTGGACATCTGCAGAATCAGGAATCCAGGCATCTGTGATTTAAAACTGTAACAACGAGGCTGCATTGCCTTGTAATCTTCCCAAACATGTAGTTCCTTTTTTCTCCGTGAGTCCTTTCCCTTTTTTGCCGCAGTCCAAAATAAACTAAAGGGAGCTGGGGATTTTATGTGTGTATGTGGGTGTGTGTTTTTCACCAGCCCGGGTCCTGCACTTTGGAAATGTGAGCAATTGATTGCACTGTGAATGCAAGCGTTTTGCTTTCAAGCGTTTTATCCAAACAAGTGTTGTGAGAAACCTCTTGTAATGGGTTGCGTGCTTGGCAGCCATTCATGGTTAACCTAGTGCTGCAGGGCAAGAGAACTCAAAATACAACCTGATGTATACCGTTTTATACACCGGACGTTACTCACAGAGTTTCTTTCACTCCGTAAGATGCAGCCATCTGAATACTTCCCATATAGTGTAAAAGCCCTTCTCTTAAATGCCGCATTTGACTGAAAGTCGCAGAAAGCAGAGAAAAGGGAGTGCGTTAGAGGGAGACAGAATGACTAGAAGAATGAGATTAGGAGAAATTCCCCAGAGCTTTCTGGAAAAAAAAGGAAAAATAACAGCCAAGTGTCCTACTGCTGCATCATACAGCTTCCAGGGTTCTGAATCATTTAGTTGTTTTTGTCTTATGTCAAATCCCCAGCCTGATTATATCTCCTGAAAAAGGGTATGGTATACCCTCTGGAGTAAAACAATAACTGCGCATGGCGAAAGGGTCAGACTGGAGATCATTTTCATTAATCTGAAGCGCAACTTGACGTTTTTTTCCCCTCCAAGGGCCGTTCTCATTTTGTTTATGTTGCTGCAGTCCTCCATGCTGTGATAACTGAATCGGTTTTGGCACTGTGAGTGATCTGGGGTCTTACTCGGGAATGGGAGAAGCTGACTAAAGTTCGATACACAAGCCGCCTCAGATTACCCTTAGGACTTTTTTTTATCATGCAGATTCAGATAGCAGAGCAACAAATAACATCTGTATCCAACATATCAGAAATCAGTTTCCAAGCATATCTATTAATGTAATTATAAGGAATTTGTAACCTGGGATTATAATTAGCCTACCACATTAAAGACATTAGTGTACAAGATAGAGATGGTAAAATTGACCAGGTCCCATTGGTGCACTGCATGGTATAAAAGTTCGCAATTTAATTGCCCAATTAAAAATGTGTGCATCGGATACAATTTGCGATGAAGTACTGTAGTTTCCAACATCTTTACTCTGATTTATTAATGTTAGCACTTATTAATCCTTACTATTTATTTAGCTCACAATCATGGTGCTATTATGGGTTTTGGGGGTCAAATAGGAGGGCATGTCTTTTATGGAGAACCTGCTTGCGTTTTCAAGCCGTTGCGTGCAAAATCGAACTCCGTTTGTCTGTAATTGGGAAGCTATAACATGTCGATTGTCTCATCTGACTTTTAGGGGAATAAATGGAGCCATCCCTATTTTTATATGTTGATGCATGTTTGGTAATGAGCTTGGTAGAAGATTTTTATTAATAAGCATAGTTAGGCCAGTAACTGTTTAAATTTTTTTCGTTCTAATTTGGTTGTAATTGCCCATGTTTAATTGAACCAAATAAAACCAATATTGAAAAGTTTAATTTTAACTAGCTTTCTTTTCTTTTTGTGAAAGGATAAGAATTGCCAACTCATTTGTACGTTTATGGGAAAGAGAGGGGAAATCTTTAATACAGTCCAAAGTTTGTTTTTTTTGCTTTGCTATTTTCTAAGTAAGGACTTTTTTAAGATTTAGGCCTACAACCAAGTCTTCAGTCTTATTTTGTTGTTTAACTTGTACACTCTTAAAAAAAAGGGTACCAGTTTGTACCTTTGCTTGCCACTGCGGCTGTACCTTCAAGGGTCTGCCAATTGTACCTTTAGCTGTAAGTAATTGCACCTTCTGAAATACAGAAAAGGACTCTGAGGAACATCCCCAGGCACAAACAACATTAATGTGCCCCCCAATGGATTGCTGTCAGTGGTCAATTCTCCGCAAGTCTCTCGGCCACATATTTTTGTGAGGTGTGTCCAGTGATGCATTGCATCATATCATTTTGAATCTCACTGCATCGCAGTAGGAGTGAATTGTATCATATCACAATAGTAGTTGCTTCATGTGTATCTTTAATGTATCATTGTCAGTGTATCTATACAGTATGTATATTGCATTGCCTCAATGTACATTCTTAGTACAAAATAAAAAATAAAATATATTGTAGCGCCAGTGACATGGATCCGCACAGAGAAGTGCATTAACAACTCGGAGCATGCTGGGATTTAGCCGCTATATTATTCTAAATACTTTTTGTGTTCCCTAATGTCATGTATGCCCATACATGTGTTATGTGTGAACCCCATTTGATCCTCACGTGTCTTTAGCCATTGTGTAAATTAGCCACTGTACAGGTATGTGTGCCTTGGCAAACCCCCAGGCTGACATGCAGTCCAGTCCTTGTGGAAGTGGCCAGCTGTCTGCCACAGTCAGGTGTTTCATGGGTGTCCCTTTGCCCTGTTCCAGCAATGTCCCTTTGCCAATGTTCCCTCAGCAATGAGGAATCACTCCACATCATCATAGTGCCATAACTGATGCTCCCTCACAATGCAGCACGACATTGGTGGAATCAAGACAAGAGTGATTTTACCATTGATCCCTTAAGGGCAGACATCCTTCCTGTCTTGAGTTTGATCCTTCCACAATACAATACATTTTTGTTTAATGTATTGGTTTTATTTTATGCCCTGGTATCTGGTATTGTTAATATATGTCTTTGCGTTTGTGTCCTTGTTAATCATGACTTTGCCTATGCGTTACTTAATTATATTTTGTTTTACTTGTGTTCCTTGTCTGTTCTAGTGTAGACAACCCTCAGTGTTTAAGATAACTCATGTCCACACGTACACGTGTATTTTTTTAAATGGTGTTTTTCCTCCTACTTTTTTAAAAAAAAATCCCTGTCCACACTAACATTATCTTCTAAAATATTTCCATCCTCATGAAACCGCTAAAATGTGCTGTCAAGAGCATGCCAAAACCATACTGCCATGTTATCCAATCAGAAGACTAATTGCTAGTCCTGTTAAGTTTAAAACCATGGTGTGCATTCTGACACCTGTGTTGATCAATATAGGCTAATGATAGAGTGACTCAACATTTATCTGTACGCACGTAAGAAGTTAGCACAAGCGCTATTTTGGCTAAGCCGTTGCTCAAACTTACCTAATGTATACAGCAAACAACCGACACTCTGACGTTAAAGGAAGTGGATAGTGGTGCACAATCCGATGTTTCAAGCCAAAAACTCTGTTTTCCCTGTCTACATGTCAACGCTTAAACTGGAGTTTCTTAAACTCTTCACCCGGGGTTGAGTTTAGCAAAAGTTCAGTTTTCAGTGACCTAAAACGCCATTTATGTGTGAACAAAAGCCCAAGCTGTATAGAAAAAGGTACGTTTAAATAATACCTGTGTATGTGTGGACAAGGCATCAGTCTTCTAGCTCTGGTTATTTGTAATATACCCCACCTGTTCCTTGTTGCCTGGAGTCCTTAGTGTTGGTTATAGTTTCACCTGTCCTTTGTCTTTTCTTGTTAGTAATGTGCTTTTATTCTGTTCCTCAGTGGGTCATTGTGTTCCTTTGGTATTGTTGTTCCTGATATTGCTCCCTGCCTTAGTTTCTATTTTACTGATTTGGTTTTGACCCCTTGTGGTCCCTTTGTTTTATAATTCTCCATTTCCAATCCATTTTGTCACTAAAACACTATTTTGTTAGAGCCGCTATGTGGATGGTTTCTTCTTCACTGTGCTGAACCATGATATCTATAAATGCATTTATAATATGCATGAATGAAATGCATAGGAAACACTTGACATGGGGCAGGTGCACAACTCAGTCATTTAAATGTAAAGGTCTATTTTTGGTGGGATGAATGAAGCCAAATTAAGTATTCCCCCTTGGGTCGTGTGCTCCCGGCATGAATACATCTGCTTCATCATGCACATAGGAAATTGAATGATCTTGCAAGGTTTGCAGACTTATGGACGCAGAATATTTAATTCAACAATCTTGGTCACCTCATGTAATTTTAATAGGATTATGAATTAGACTTTTTTAAAATAAAAGTAAGCCTTTGCTTACTTATATTTTCCCTGCATATATTTTCTAAAACTAAATATACACTAAATCTACAATTGTAATAAATGTGTATTTTAGATACTTAAAGCATTTTTCCGGCATAATGATTGTCGATATTTTAGTGATCATAATTTTGTTGAAAAAGACCAGAAACTGAGTGGGGTTGAAAAGATATAAGGACATCTATGAAGGAGATTTAAAGAAATGGAATTGTGATAAGACAGCAATGCAGGCTAAGGTAGCACACCAGCCATTCATTACAGGTTGATCTGTTATATTACATTATTATTTACCAGTGATGTGTTCATGACCATCTGTTTTGAGACCAAGATATGATAAGACGTTTAATCAAGACCAAAACAAGAGCAAGACTTAAAAATTCACAATCAGAATTTATATTTATTTACTGGTAGAGTGCAACTGTATTGGTGGTATATTTGCAATTAATGTTCCCATATTCTAAACAATAATCTAGAAGCATGAAAAAACACACACAATACAGTATAACAAAATCACATACACAAAGGCCTCCCACAGCTCCCTGAATGCAATAGGGAGCCCTACAGTATATCAAACCTCCCTTTCATCTCAAAAATCGTAGAGAAAGTTGTTGCCTCCCAGCTCCACTCTCACCTCAATAAATACAATCTTTATGCACAATTTTAATCTGGTTTCCCGATCATCCATCCATCCATCCATCCATTAACTGCCGCTTGTCTGGGGTTCGGGTCGCGGGGGTAGCAGCCTCAGGAGGGACATCCAGACCTCCCTCTCCCCAGCTGCCTCCACTAGCTCC
>JABFDZ020000066.1:19108625-19130319 GCA_019775955.2 Pollimyrus isidori
CCTCCATGCCACGCCACATTGAAGCAGTCATTTCTGCAAAAGGATTCCCGACCAAGTATTGAGTGCATAACTGAACACAATTATTTGAAGGTTGACTTTTTTTGTATTAAAAATACTTTCCTTTTATTGGTCGGATGAAATATGCTAATGTTTTGAGAGGAATTTTGGGTTTTCATGAGCTGTATGCCAAAATCATCAAATATTAGAACAATAAAAGGCTTGAACTACTTCAGTTGTGTGTAATGAATCTAAAACATATGAAAGTCTAATGTTTATCAGTACATTATAGAAAATAATGAACTTTATCACAATATGCTAATTTTTTGAGAAGGACCTGTACATTAACTAATCTACTAGTTTACCCTAACTAATCTACTGGTTGTTCAGTCTGTGATGACTAGTATTTGCAGGGAGTCCAGTACTTGGTGCATATTTTTATAAACACTCCCTGTGCTTTTAGGGGATTTGGTTTAGAGCCATCAGGTTACTGTGTAGATTAAGCTGTGCGGACAGCTCTGCAGAGGGATGGCTTTTTGGACCTAAGGATACGGCAGTAAAGAATAGCTGTTTGGAGATGTGCAGCTCTATGGAAGTCATTTAATTGATGTGCCCCTTCGGCTAAGTTGCAATTGTGAAATAACTTGGGAGGCATGTCAGAGTTCCATCATTTTTGGGGCAGGTGGCCCACATGTGCGGTTGAGGTGAGGGCTACAGATGACCTCTGATGTATGAACATTAAAGTGAGTTCCACGGACTGAAAAACTGCAAGAGCTTACTTCCTGGACTGCTTTTGGTCTTATGTTGAACTACTCTGTTTGAATGATGATGACGACTTGCATTATATCCGGTTCCCATTTGGCAGAGAGTGGCCCGCTCTTCCAGTTTCTCATGGAGGGTGACTTCGAGGGGGTACTGCAGAGTCACATCGTGTTGAACCTGCTGGGAGGTGAGAGCGGCCCCAAGGAGACCATCGAGTCTCATCTGGAGAAGCGGGTCCTAGCTTTCCTGTCCACAGGCGGAGATGACCGAACAGAGAGGTATGTTATGTTTTATTCATTATTAGTAGTCTTACACATTGTAATGTATTGATGAATTCCTTATAACACAGAACTTGAACATTTCCAACCTTCGACTTAAAGAAATGTAATAGAGAATGACTGAATAAAATGAATCTGTAATGCAAATTTATGCAAGCTAATGCTAATTTTGCTAGTGTTTGATGCTAACATAACATGGTGATTCTCGCCAATGCGCTAGGAGAAATTAGCACATGGTAAATTATGATGTACACTGTGAACAGTAGATAAGCATCTCTCTAGTTTTACGTCACTGTTGCTCTCTTAACCTGGCAACACATTTGCCAAGCTGATCTAGTGGGAATTCAAAGCGATCTGGAACAGTGTTGTCACGGAATGAGTGTTTTTTGTGTTTGATCTGTATCTGGCCTGTAGTTAGTATTTTGTAGTGCTTAATCTTAATGAAATGAAATGCTTGGTGGTGGAAAAAAACCATCATACATGGGTTTGGAAGCAGCAGTTTGACATCTGGCCGGGGTCTGTCTTTCACCTTTTTGTGTTTCACATTATTTACAGGGAGGCTGTGCTGTTTGCATTGTCTGTGGCTTGTCTGCACCTCTTCTCCCAAAGCAACTGGACAGGCCCCCCAGTCACTGTCCATGTGGAGGACCTCCTTCCCAGATCTCTGCTGCAGCACTACTCAGAGGTAGTGCCCTTGTTGGACTGGTGTTGTATTTGCAGGTTTTCTTGTCTATGACACTGTGTGAAAGCATATGTGTTAGTGAGGTTTTTGAAGATCAGTGTGCTGCAGATACTATATATAGTAATTATTGCACCTGTACCTCAGGTGTAGCAATACCCACAATATTTAAAGGCCCATGAGGAGGAGGTTTTGCTTAGTCCGGGTCACTGTGCTGAATTGGATCTAGTCAGTCAAAAGTGATTCAACCTTCTCACTATTTTTGGGTAGAATCTACAGAATCGCAACTATGTGTCACTGTGTTAATGTATGCTGGTCTGATTCAGGAGTGGAGAGGAGGTGTGTGATGGAGACCTCACAGACCAATGATGGGAGTTGGAGGCAATTGCACTTTCACTGTAAACTCTTTGGTGTTGCTCAGGATGTTTTAGCAGTATCCACCGTCTAAATTTGCCAGAGCTGCTGATTTAGTCTTTCAGCACGATTTATGGTGATTGGGGGGATGGTGGTGGGTGGATAGGATGGGAATATAGTGTTTTCAACAAAGCAGATTCTGCTGTGTAGGTGTGTGTAGTGCCGTTCTCATTCAGAAATGCTCGTCAAACTTTGTGGAGGGGAGGGGGCACTGCTGAAAATAATTTTAATTGCAGGTTATGCCCTGTGAGACCAACTTCAGCCGTTTAAAATTAGGTTAGTTGGTAGCTGAATTTGAGGAGCCAGTCCTTTGAAGGAAAGGCTGTGTGTGTGGCCTCTGTAAGGATAAATTATGTACCTTCATTCCTGTGTGGAATTCAGCAAAATCAAAATTCTGTGTCCTGGCGTTCTTTGTGCTACTCATGGAGGACATTTAATCCCAGCTTTTTATCACCGTTTGGTTCTTGGCAGACATGTAATGTTCATGCTTGGGCTGCTGTTCTGTTGTTTTGTCGTTCTCTGTAATCTGAATAGTGTTTGACCTAGTGTTGGGCGGTATACGAGTTCATACCGAAAACCGTTTTTTATTGTTATAATATGAATTTTTCTTATACCCCAATACTGGTCTAAGTAGCCTACACAACATTCAGAAAGTGGCACAGCTGGAAAGGGGTGACCTTTTTCACTGCTGCACCACTGAAAATGTACCGTGAAAATGTACTTGCAGAAATGGAAGATGTAGCTGATGCTGGGGTTATCAAAAAATCGTTTCAGATACTAATCGATATTAAAAATTAGTATCTGATTAGATGCTCATTTTCACTATTGATACCAACAGTGTGGTTTTTGCCTCATTCTCCATAATTCACACGGCACCACTACAGCGCAAACACTTGTGCAGTTCCTCCCCTCATCTCAATAGCCGTTGAACACATTCGCGCTGGTTAACACACACATACCGAGTTGGCTGAACATGGCATATGCTGCAGTTGAAGGCACTTCGCAGGCTGTTTTTAGTAAAAAAAAAAAAAAAAAAAAGCATAAGTGCCACTTGGAAGTATTTTGCAGACAACCATGGAAAAGATAAGGATGTTGATAAATCTCTATGCAAACAGTGCTACAAAGTTGTGGTGACGAAGTCAAGTAGCACGTCAAACCTGGCGAAGCATCTTTGAGCGACATCACGGTCTTCATGAGAAATTTCATGAGCTCAGTGAAGCTCACGTTCCAGCAACACAACTATTAAACATGTATCACAAATGTTAACTTAGCTGGTGCACGCCTTAACATTAGCTGTTTAACTATAAGCAGTTAGCCGTACGTTATCATTATGGTTTGATAGGCGCAATGGCTAATAATAAAATAATATAGTTAATGTGGGACAATGCAAATAGAAAAATGTGTCCTGTAAAATGTGGTAAACACCCAGTCATACTTAAAAAAAAAAAATGCAGTCATATATCATGAAACGATACAAATTTTTGGTCATACTCCCCAGCTCTAGTGTGACCCTATTTGCCTAACATAGACAAGGTGGCACTTCTAGGCTGATCGTTCTCTGCTAGGAATGTTCGGGCAGTAGCGCAGAGAAATGAGACGCACGTACGTCTCTGACACATGGCAAGTGTCTGAATGTCTTTGTGGGAATAATAAGGCTGTCAGTTAATGTGCTGCTGCATTCTGTTTTTCATGTTCCGATTGGAGAATAAATGATTATTTATGTTTTACCTGTGTATGTCCATAAAGCACAATGGCATAAAGGAAAAAAAAAAAAGTTTTCCCTAAATAAATGTAGCGGCTCACAGTGATGCATATGTATTGAAAGATGTTTCGAATTAAGCTGATGGTGTGTCTGTGATGTGGGAGATTTGCTCCTGATTGCCCTGCTGCCAAATGCGCCCACTCTGTGCTGTTTTCTCTATTGCTTTGTTTATGCAGGGTTATCTGGAGCCCTGTTCTTGCCGTGCCTCTTAATTTCCAGCTTTTTCCTCAGCAAACTGCTGAAAGTTGTTAAGTTCACCCTTTAATACACTGGGGAGAGGAGAGCAGGCTGAATTAAAAACAGCCTAGGGGGCTAAGAGTGGAGTGGTGGTTCTGAGGCTATGGATCTGAACCAGCAACTGGAAGGTTGCTGGTTCAAATCCTGTCAATACTCCATTGGGCTCTTGTGCAAGGCCCTCAACCTGCAGTTGCTTCGCCCTGGGTATGACGTTACTGGGGGAAAACATGGGGGCTCGTGGCAGGATTGGCACTCTTACGTAAAAAATCACATTGGTCCATTCGGACTAGTGTGGTGCTGAGTTATCACCTGCTGCGAGGGTGCACTCGGGTCTCTTCCCAGAGGTGGTTTGTCGTGTGGTGGGCGCAGTGACGGGCTGTACAGCAGATGCGCCTTCATTTCTTGCTCTCTGCCTGGGTGGCTGTGCTCTGCGGTGTGGAGTTGCGGATCTGGCTGCTCTGTCTTCTTTGGACCTGCCTGTGTGGTTTGGGTTCTGTAATGTAATCGCTTTCATAAAGTGGGTTACAGGTATGTAAGATGGTGGTTGGACTTCTTGTGTTAGTTTCCTCAGGCACCATGACTAGTGTAGGGGATGCTGTCCATGGGAAATATTGGACCTCCGGGCCACTGTAACACGACTCAGGCGGCTGTTGGGACGCATCTGGAGGGTCCTGCCTGACAGCTGTGCCATGGGATGGCATTGGACTGACCTCTTTAAGCCTCGCTTGCTGCAGTGGACTGGTGCAGCTCCTCTTGCCTTAATCATGCCGCCTCCCTTGTCTCTGCTGCAGCCCAATTCTCTCACAGCAGCCATCCTGAACAGCCTGGTTCTTGATGGTGAGAGCATCTACCCCCTTGTGTCTAAGCCCTTCCTGCTGTTGCTGGCGCGGGTGCTGCTGGTCAGCTGTGGTGACAAGCTGGAGAGCTTTCAGGTGAGCCTCTGCCCCTCCTGCCCTCACAAGTCCTTTTGTTAATCCTGAAACCCAGGCTACACACACACAAATTTCTGTCCACATTGAAATTAGCAAAAACACAGCATGCATCCGTGGACCAATGACCGGTATTTTATTTATGCTATTTTGCACCAGTACTTGCAAATGTTTTTAAACTGTTTACCTGGTAGTGACAGTGCCATTGAAAGCAGCTTCTCCATATCTGCCACGATGGAATACAGTTTACTTTTGTGTAGGGTGACCAGTCTGACAATGAGAGAGTTTAACTAGTGCAATCAAATCAGGGCTGGGCCATGTGATGTGTAGGGACCAATTAGAGGGTTTTTAAAGCTGGTTCATACTTTCTGCAGAATCCTGGACCTCTGATCCCCTCCCCCCGAGGCCAGTAAAGTAGCTGATAGCAGTAATGGGCAGCTCTAATATCGAGGCAGTCCTGTTCTTACGGCACTAATATGCAAATGTTTAGTCTATGGGATTCATTACTCTGGCTGCAGTCCCCTGTCCACTCTGCACTATGTATCCTGATTCAGGCAATCCCCCGTCCTCCCGCATCCCCAGCCATCTTCTTTGACATTGTGAATGAATTTGACCTTTTTAAAACAAGTTGTAAGTGAAGCAGATGAAGGGAACCCCACACACCTGAGGTTACCCCCAGCGGAGGTATTTACACCTGTCGTCCCCCCACCAGCTGCTTCCATGGTGGACCCTACGCTGTGTGGGCCTGCACCAGCAGCTTCTGGAAGAACGCTCACCCCAGCTTCTGGGTTTGGCACAGCAATGCATGGACAGAGGTAAGGTGGGGGGGAGGGGAAACTGGCTACGTAGATGTGCCGGGTGCCTTCTGCATCGGTCTTTGTCAGTCACGTATCTGCACTGTCTGACACGCCCCATTTGCCATTTTGAATGCATCGCGGATGTAAACACATTTGGTTAACAAACTTAATATTTCATATTCAGTGTTTTTTTTTTTTTTTTCTTCACAAAAATGTAATGTTTTATGCAATCAGCAATAAGTAAGACAAAAGGCCACAATCGGTCATTTGTTCCATCAATTGTAACCATCCTTAACAAAGACTTTTTTTTTTGGATAAGTCAAGCAGATGGTTTTATTATACTGGTATCTTGTGTATTTTGTTTTTAATCTATTAGTTTTGTTAAGTCTTTTACTTGGAGTACACTGGTATGATTTTTATAACTTATTTTACTTATATTTAGCTGCATTGACCTATGTTTATTGTGTATAGTGTTTGTATTGCGTGTTTAATTGTCACTGTCAAAGATGAATTTCCATCTGATATAAATTTGATGGACATTAAAGAAACTTCTTTATAGAATAGAATATTTTCATTAGCAAAACACGTTAATAATTTAGGTGTTTAAGAAAGGAAAAAAGTCAAGAACACCACAAAAATGTCATTGGCCGTAACTTTATTGGTAATATTTAAAATAAAATACAAGTGACACGCAGAATACAAGCTCGCTATATACAATGAGTTAATAGAGATCCTTACAGACATCATGTGAAACGTTTGAAACCGTACTTGCAAATGTTTCTAAACTTAAACTATAGCTGGACATTTGGTCGGTCGGGGCACAGCGCACAGGGCGATATCATGGTGAAAGTGATCTCCTTCCATCTGAATACTGCCACCCGACGCCTCTTTGTTACCTCTTCTACCTGCTGTCCATATCGTCTTTTCTAAGTGGGAAACTGAAAAAATCTCATGTTGTGGTCCACCTTTCTGCCATTTCTACCATGTGGCTTACTACGTGAAAAGCTGAGTGCCCCATCTTACCAAAGATAATGCCTGCTCCTGAGATGTTCACACCCAAAATGGCGATTCAACCCAGAATACACTGCAGCTATAGCGAGTCTGACATCGGACATCTTGTTTTGTACGGTATGATAGTCATATAAGGAGATTAAAGTAGGACTTAGACTTAGCTGACTTCTTACACAAGCACCCATATGTTGGGAGGTCACTCTTGCTGTCTGACTGAGGGCTTAGCCTGTCTTCATGTCAGAAACACTTGAGTTGCTGTCACGAATTTCAAATTTAAGTGGATTTAAAGAAATTTCCCAGTAACTCATGGTTCTCAGAGCACACCACTTGCCAAAGAGTCATTGTTTAGTTTTGCATTTGTATTTTGTGAAAGAAGTTTTGAAGTAATGTCAAGGAACCTGGTTCAGAAAAACATGTGCTTTCTCTTGTGCATTTACATGTATTCCTATGATCTCTACAGGTTTAAAGAAAATTAAAGCTTTATGCTTTGTTCATCATCCCAGGATGTATGATGTCACTGCTTGAATGTGTAACTCCAGGTTTATAAATGACCTTTTAATTGCAGTGCTTTGGATTTCAATAGAACATAATGGCAACTTTTGGGTCTTGGGAGGCCTGGCATCAGCAGTTGTTGGATAATGCCGGGCTGTCCAAGCCCGTCTCATTTACCACGTAACATTTTAAAAGGAATGCAGAATCCATGGTGACAGGATGATGAACTGGGAGACTGTGATGGGGGCCATGGGCTGCAACTTTTGGGGGAAATGCATCCCCTGCTGGAGTGCTGTCTGGACCGCAGCCTGTCCCCACACCCCTTTGAGAAAAAGATATCTGGCAAAGTAAACGAACGAATGAGTCGTTACGATTATTCAATTAAAATTGATTACTAATAAGCATCATTTAAAAATATTCCATAAAATACATGGCAGAAGATGCATGGCAGGTACCTAGTGTATGAGGGTCCAAATAAAGAGCAAAAGTATCAGTTCTGTGGAAGTACTTAATGTTAAAAGTGAATGAAAATACAGTCTTCTGTCAGTATTGCAAAGCATAACTTAACATAAATATCAAACACAAAAGGACTGTAAAGCTAATGCATCTTTAAAAGAGACATTTGGGTTTGACGGACTCACCCAATAATATAGGGTTAGCCATAGATATGTGCCCTTTAGCCTCATGGAAAAGCCTAGTTACACCCACACATATTATGAAGATTCTGGCTGTCTAAGACAGACCACATCAAAGGAGGATCGTCGTATTGTGTTCCAAGCATTGGCCATCTGCACCTGCCATTTGGACATAGGTATTAGGCACTCTACCTTGTGTCGTCTCGTACCGTATCTTGATGACTGGCACCAGCCAGACTATGGGATCACCGTCCCATGTGTTGGCTGCTATTAACACCAGCACAGATGGATGTGTTTGGAGTGCTGCTGTAAATGGCAGGCATGGACTTATGACAATGATAGGGAGAGACAGACTAGTGTTGCTCCTGGCATCAGGAGCCATAGGATTTGACTTTAGATCATCTCTGGTAGTGATTCAGGGGACCCTGACAGCATAGCACTGTGACAGTGACATCGTGTGGCCACATGTCTTACCCATCTTGAGACAGCACCCTGGTACAGTCTTGCAACGAGACAACGCCCATCCACGTGTGTCTATGGACTGCCTGTGTTACGTCGAGGTCTGAAAAACCTCTCCTGGAGCCGACTCCTTATCGTGGTGGAGGGGTTTGCATGTTCCAATGATCCCAGGAGCTAAGTTGCCGGGGGCTTTATGTCCTTGGTAGGGTCACCCAAGGCAAACAGAGGAACCAGACAAAGCCGCAAGACCCCAATGAAGAAAAAGGTAATGGAACCATGGTTTCTCTTGCCCAGACACAGGTCACCAGGGCCCCCCCCGGAGCCTCGGTTGCAGAAGCTAGCTCTAGGAACACGGAATGTCTGATGGGGAAGGAGCCTGAACTGCTATGCGAGGTTGTGAAGTTCTGGCTAGATATAATTTGGCTCACCTCGACACAAGGCTTAGGCTCTGTGTCCTTGAGGGGGGTTGGACCCTCTTCCACTCTGGAGTTGCCTGTGGGCAGAGGCACCGAGCGGGGGTGAGCATACTTATTGCGCCCTGGCTGGGCGCCTGTACATTGGGGTTTACCATAGTGGACGAGAGGGTAGCCTCCCTTCGTCTTCAGGTGGGGGGATGGGTCCTGACTGTTGTATGCACTTGTGCGCCAGACGGCAGTTCAGAATACCCACCCTTCTTGGAGTCCTTGGAAGGGGTGTTGGAGAGCACTCCTGCTGGGGACTCTTTTGTTCTGCTGGGGGACTTCAATGCTTACATGGGCAATGACAGTGAGACCTGGAGTGGCATGACTGGGAGGAACGCCCCCCCAGATCTGAACCCGAGCGGTGCTTTGTTGTTGGACTTATGTGCTCGTCATGGTTTGTCCATGATGAACATCACGTTCAGGCATTAGGGTGTTCATATGTATACTTGGCCCCAGGACACCCTAGGCCGCAGTTCGATGGTCGACTTTGTAGTTGTGTCATCGGACTTCAGGCCGCATGTCTTGGACACTCAAGTGAAGAGAGGGGTGGAGCCATCAACTGATCACTACCTGGTGGTGGGTTGGCTCCGCTGGTGGGGGAGGAAGCTGGACTGGCCTGGCAGGCCCAAGCGTATACTGAGGGTCTGCTGGGAACTTGTCAGGAGGAGTTTCAATTCCTATCTCTGGCAGAACTTCTCCCATATCCCGGTAGAGGGGGACATTGAGTCCGAAAGGGCCATGTTCTGTGCCTCCATTGTGGAGGTGGCTGAACAGAGCTGTGCCCATAAGGAGGTCGGTGCTTGTTGTGGCGGCAATCCCCGCTGGTGGACACCAGTGGTGAGGGATACCGCCATGTGGGATGCACCTTTTGGTGGTCGCTGAGGCAGAAACTCGGGTGTGGGTGGAGTTTGGCGAGGCCATGGAAAACGACTTCCGGACAGCTTTGAGGCGATTCTGGTCCATCATCCGGCGGCTCCGGGCGGGAAAGCGGTGCAACATCAACACTGTTTACAGTGGGGATGGGGTGCTGCTGACGTCAACTCAGGACGTTTTGGGTCATTCGAGGGAGTATTTTGAAGATGACCTCAATCCCACCAACATGCCTTCCAATGTGGAAGGAGAGTATGGAGACTTTGATGTGGACTCCCCTATCTCTGGGGCAGAGGTTACTGAGGTGGTTAAAAAGCTCCTCAGTGGCTGGGCCCCAGGGGTGGTTGAGATCTGCTCGGAGTTTCTTAAGGCTCTGGAGACTGTGGGGCTGTTCTGGTTGACATGCATCTGCAGCATCGCGGTGACATCAGGGGCAGTGCCTCTGGACTGGCAGGCCGGGGTGGTGGTCCCCCTCTTTTAAAAGGGGGACCAGAGGGTGTGTTCCAACTATAGGGGGATCACACTCCTCAGCCTCCCTGGTAAGGTCTATTTGGGTGTTCTGGAGAGGAGGGTCCATCGGATTGTCGAACTTTGGATTCAGGAGGAGCAGTGTGGTTTTTGTACTGGCCAGGGAACAGTGGACCAGCTCTATATTCTCTGCAGGGTTTTGGAGGCTTCGTGGAAGTTTGCTCAACCAGTCTACATGTGTTTTGTGGAGTTGGAGAAGGCATTTGACCGGGTCCCTCGGGGAGTCGTATGGGGGGTGCTCTGGGAGTATGCGATTCCGGGTTTCTTCTTAAGGGCTGTTTGGTCCCTGTATGACCGGTGCCAGAGCGATTTATGTCTCTGAGGGATTATGTCTCTTTGTTGGCCTGGGAATGCCTTGGGATTCCCCCAGAGGAACTGAATGAAGTGGCCAGGGAGAGGGAGGTCTGGGTTTCCCAGCTGAAACAGCTGCCCCCACGACTCGGCCTCTGATTAAGCGAGTGATGATGGATGAAATCTGAAAGAGTTTGCAACCCTGAACAAGTACTTTTTTTTTTTGTTTCACCTGAATTCATTTGTATAGAAAATAACCGTACACAGTTGTTGGAAAGCGGACATTTCGACTAACATGAAATCACCAACAAACTATTTATTCGACATTTTATAAAATGCATACTACGTTTAAAAAATTTCAGTTTCAGGCCATTCTTATGAACATTATGACTTTTTGTGAGTGTTAGATTCATTGCTGTTATTAACGCACATTAGCACAAACAAAGGGGCTGCATGCACCAAAGTAGTTCGTTCTTGTTCATTGCCATGGGAAATGTTATTATGGGGGTAATCAGCGTTACCTGTAAGATTGCTATTTTTCTTTTTACTGCAGGTGTTTTCTTTATTACTTTAGTTAACACACCACATCTTTAAATTCTCATCCTTGCATTAGAATATACAGCAGTTAATCCTTTGATGGTATTCCATCTGGTGATGCTGCGTCATATGTTTTGAATTTACTGCACACTGAATATTGAACTGATGCTTGACACAAAAAAATATATTGCAAATGTAATCACAATGTCTGTCAGAAAAATCACGATTAGATATTTTCCCCAAATAGTTCAACCCCAAAAGGGCTGCAGACCTTCACAAATACATTAGACCTCCCCAAGAAGGAAAGACCCATTTTCTGTGGCTCCAGTTTAAATGGACTTCATAGGCAGAATGAACAGAAAATGTGATTTTTATTTATATTTTCCATTGTTCATTAATATCTCTTCTTTAGGTGTATGTATATTAAACTATGATTGCACTAACTCTATTAGTGTTATAAAGTGAAAAGAAAAAGACTAATTGCAATTATTTGTATGACTAATCATCGACTATAATTTCATGATGGTGACAGCCCTAGTTGGTGGACTGGCCGTGTGTTGGCAGAATGTGACTCGTGGCCAGAGTGTGACTCTTAACTGAAGCCTGACTTGTGTTACTTGTGGGTTGGCATTCAGAAGCAAGACTGTCAGAAATCTACTGAAAGCCACTCTTGCGGGTAAGAGGAAGAATGTGGGGCTGGTGGTCGTGGAGAGAGATATTCTCACGTGGGTTTTGTTCTCAGGATGTCCCCTGTGTGTTGATGCGCCTTCCTGATAGTCCAGAACAGGTATGTTTTCTCATATGGTGTCTCAGGTTTCTAGGCTCAGACTGACCTGGGCATCAGTCTTGTCACATGCTTCAGGGAAAACCAGACATTTACCTGAAAGTTCTGTGAGCAGCAGGGTGGTTCACAGGGCTGTTTTAGTAGCATTTGATGCCATGTGAAGCATCTTGGCTAAATGAGGATTAAATGGAACGGTGTTTAAGATGGTGTCACCAGTGGCATCTGCAGAAAATTTTGATTGGGGTAGCCATCAGTTATTTTTGTGGCTGAGCACACTGCGCTCTCTCCATTCTATGTTTTTTTAAAAAATAATGCGTAGATGATTTTTATTATTTTGGCATGGGGTGAAAATTTGGTGTGATGGCCATGTGATTGTGATCTCTAGTCATCCCTGGCTTCAGGAAAGCAGCACTTATGGACTTCAGTATTAGAGCTTGTGAGCTTCGCCCAGCTGCTCTTCTGCTCCAGATGAGGATGCAGGTAAGGTGAACTCCTCCCTCACCTTCCTGTCTGTCTCTGCCCCCTGCAGTGATAAAGTTGGAATCCTACCTGATGGCTGGGGGCCACCGTGATCTGGCTGTGCAGCTGCACCTGGAGTGTGGCTACAGCTGCCTGGTGTATTACGAGTACCAACCAGCTAAGGAGCACTTTGAGAGGTCGAGGGAGCTCTGTGAGCTGGAGGTCAACACAACAGGTGGGTGGCCAGTCCCCAGTGTGGATGGGGGTACACGCAAGCATACAAAATACAACATATGTGGGATTTTTAGTTTTATGATTGCAGTCACAGATTTTTAAAAATGGTCCCCAAAATAACAGGTTTTTAATCACACTGTGGAGACAGTTTTACATATATACACTGGGTATGAATGCTTGGCTTCTGGGTATCATTTGTCTTGCTTGGCACCGGTGCTGTGAACTCTTCCCCGCCCAAGCGAGGCAGCCAGCTGTAGGCTGAATAAACAGTCAAAGCGGGTCGGGCTCCCTTCTGTGCAGGTGCTTTGGGGAAGCGGACTCGTTTCCAGGAGAACTTCCTGGCCCAGCTCATCCTTGACGTGCAGCGCAAAGATGGCGGCCTCCCCCAGAAATCAATACCCACACCAAAACCGACCCCAAAGGACAGCCTTCCCAAGGTAAGGGTATCTCAAGGTCGCTCGACATGGAGGGTAAAAACAATGTGATACTGATCTTGACCACCAGAGGGTGGAGTCCACTTATCAAGAGCTGATGCAATATGCTGAGACGCACTGAGCCTTTTAGGCATGTTAAAGGTCATCTCAAAGCAACCCATGGTCCTGTGCTGTGATTTATTTATCACCACGCCCCAGGGCCAGCAGGGCCCCCTTGTGTTTTCTCAGTGCCAGGTGGCAGTAATGTGGGGTGTCAGCTGTATGCACTCATATGCATCTGGCACATCTGCCCCCCCTCCCATTGCACTCCATGTCTCAAAGGCAATGTGTGGGGGCTCACTTGTGCCATCACTCTGCCTGCGCCATCACCTCACCAGTGCCATCACTCTGCCCACTCTGATCACTTTGGATGGATTCATCAAAATGCTGGGTTTCTTAAATGGGGGTCTTTGAGAGAGTTATGGTGTATTCATGGGATGAAGGTTGAGATTTTGTGTACTGCTGCTAAGAATTGAGAGTGCCTGGGGTCAGAGAGGAGGCTAGAACAGGCTGATTCATCTGGAGTGAAGCCGACTGGCGCTTAAAGGTTTGGGGGCTCCATTGTATCTTAGCACCACTCATCTGAAACCAGTGAAGTGCATCTGTGGACTGAAGTTGATTACTTGTTGATTAGATTGTAATGAATTTGAAGTACCGTTACTTTGAAATGTGGCTCGGTGAGGAGGTTTTAGCTGTGCAACAGCATACAGAGCAGTTTGGGAGTGGTGGTGGGGGGATGTTTGTTTGCCCCGGAGAAATCTAGGACAAACTGTCACTCCTGAACATCCCCCACCTGTCAGAGTGGCTGTCTGGACCTAAACCTGAGTCATTCTGTGTGTGCTGTCACTGGCAGAAGATGGGCTCATGTCGGTCCCCTGTTTTTTTCCCTGTCCCCCGCCTGAGCTTTATGGCTGGCCTGGTGCCCTGCTTAACTTTGTGATGGCAAGGTGGATGAGGGTATGCAGGAGCACGCGGAGCCAGCTACTCAATCTGCATGGGTGCCCATTCTGAATGGGGGCTGTGACAGCCAGACTCATTTAATAAGTACCTTTCTGGAAATAGTGGATGTGTTGTTAGTGTTATTGCAGTGGGTGGGCAGACGGGGATAGGTCAGCTTTGAAGCAGCCCATCTCCACACTGTCCCAGGCAAGGTTGCCTCTGTTTGCATAGGGTCCAATGCAGCCTGTGGTGTTTTAAGCCCACATGTCAATCTTTTGTGCCATTGAATTGTCTGACACGTACGCACCTTCTATACATTGTCTGACACACTCACGTTCTATTCATACTTGTTCACATTCCAACCTAGGCTCTGAAATGAGGTGCTGTAAGCATTTTCTACAGAGAGCATAGAAGTCGTTTTTATGCTGAGGCATTTTGCTTGGAAGGAAAAGTACATTCCATCTATGTAATTGTGATTATCGTATACTGTATTATTCCGCTCTACTCAGCGGATTGACTCTCTGACCTCTGAATGGGGTCCAGTTGTCGATAGTTCCGTCATAGGCTCAGACCAGTTTATTTAGATCTGCTGCTGGAAGTTTCCAGAAGTGGAGTGCAGTTACCTCACCCCGACCTCATGAAACAACATGTTCTTCTTTATGCTGCGGCTGGCAGGACCATGACCTGAGTGATGACACGGTCCTGAACAAGGTTGACTTGGCAGATCCCGGGGAGCACCAGCTGCCAGACCTCAGTGCCGAGGAGCAGGCTGTCATCCTGGGAGTCTGGTAAGAACTCTGGTGGCACTCTGCAGATTGGACAGTGATGTTTTGAGCACATGGGAAGTGGCCTCAATCACATAACCAGAGGCCTGCCTGACAGTCAGTCAGTAGGTGAGAGTTAGTGGAGGTGTGTTGGGGGGGGGGTTAGGGGATGGTTTACTCTTTACACAATCTAACTGTGGCGGGGTGTATTGCTCCTGGCTTCTGGGACCCAGCTCTCTGGCCCCCCTGGTTTTGCAGATCTACAGGGTTTATCTCTGTGGACCTACATCATTTAAAAAGGCTTAGGCCGGTACAGGCCGATGTCAGCGCATGCATATAAGCAAAAAGCCACATGAATTCCGATCTGGGCGTCACATTCAGGTCACATGGACGCCAATTGGATACGTATCACATTTAATACCACATATGAAGGTAGCACAAATCCGATTTGAAAAGATCAGATTTGCGTGTCCACACAGCCCTAAAAAGAAGAGATCTGTGTCACATTAAGGCAAAAAATCCGATTTGAGTGACTTCTCCATGGCAGTGTGAACATAGCCTCAGTGATTGCTAAGTCCTCTTAGAGAAGCTCTCTGGAATAACCGGCCACTGGATGCAGCCACTGTACTGGTGCACTGTTAAAAGCTCTTCTCCTTATCATCAGGTAAAGGGCCGAAAACTCGAGCCATCCTGAGTGTCCTCAGCATTGCAGTTGCCTATTCGCTTTATTTCACACGCTCTCACACCTTTATGGTTGTCCACACCTCAGGGGTGCTAGAGATCCTCCACATGGCAGAAATAATTACCAAACACAATTACGCTGCCTGGGATATAATTGAATTGACTGAGTTGAGATGGATTAGCTATTATCCCACGAGAGTCTTACTCCCCTTATCTCAGAGTGCAGTATAGCCAATTTTCTGTTACCATGGTGAAAGGCTGCCCTCCACTCCCGTGTGCTACTGCATCAGAAGGAGGGTTAGAGTGAAAAACACCTTTGAGCTGCAGAAACTACACAAAAAATGTGACTAGCTCTGCAATGGTGGTAACACCACTGCTGTGCCACCTCCTCCATGGTGGGAACTCTGTGTGGTTCTGGCTCCACCGTGATGGTAGCTTTGTCTGAGCAATCAAGTTCTGAACCCTCCAGATCCCGATTAGGATCAAGTACTGATGTCTGGTGACGAGACCTTCCAGAAAGTGTTCAGACTGCAGGTTTCTATCTCCATATGATTCTGTACAGTACAGCCTTTTGAATATATCAGTTGCAGCGTCGGGGTGCTCATTTTTTGCATGATGATATCGACAGATTATTATTAACCATAGAGCTACTGGCCTTTTCCCACAAAAGCATAACTTTGAAATGATGGAGGTGGCAATGGGGCTGCACAGTTGGGGTCACATTGTTGCTTGTATGGTGCCCTGGGTGAGTGTAATTGACCCACGCAGTGAATATCATTGCGCTATGTTTTATCGCTCATTTGCTCAGGGACTGGCTGAACAGGAAGGGGACCCCCCCCCTCCCCAGTGGTCTGAACCATTACCAAGTCTGGGAATAAGGCCCAGTCTGTGATGTGAATGGCTGAGTGGCTTCCTGGGAGGGGTTGGGGTGGAAGAGGATGTCTGTGGCGTGCTGACATCATGGCTAGACAACTGCTGTGGGATTTATGGCCCAACCCCCCCCGCAGACCTTATTTACTCTGCATAACCTCAGTTTGGGGTGGCACATTGAGTGGTTTTCCTGACTTAGTTTCTTGATTTATATCCTTTTGCAGATCACAGGTTAGGAACATTGACCCCGAATTCCAAAGGCTTTCCTATCATCCACCTTTTTCTGCTCTTATTAGGCGGTACACACACAAAGATTTAAATGAACCAACCGTGTTCAGTACTCTGCTTACCCACAATGCTCTCCGGTGTGCCAGTCTCTCCCTAAAATGAGTCACATGGTATATATATGTGAGCGGCTTCATCCCAGTAAGGGAGGACCATTCCATCTCCACCTTGGGGAAGAACCAGACATTCTAGGGTGGGTCACATGTTGTGATGCCCCATAATTTTTTGGAGTCATTTAGCAGTTCTTTGGAATCCTTCTCCCCAACGTATGACATCAAGCCAGGGATAGTGGTGCGTGTTAAACAAAACAAAAATGCCACCAACCTCTGGTGACGTGCCAGCCCACAGCTGCAGTGGGGCAGTTTGGCTCTTAACGGGACAGAGATTACCCGGGGCAGTTTCTTCCTGGAAGTCTCTGTTCCTGTGGAGGGCCACCCTGTTGGTTAGTGTTGCATGGGTCAGCTTTTTTTAATACCTGCCCAAAACCGACCCGTCAGGAAATCCAAACCGCAAAAATATGCTTGGATAATGACCCAAAACCCGACCCGAGGGGAGAAAAAAAACAGTGAGCCTGTATTGCCATGGAACCTACCAATGAAGTATCATTTGTGACACTGTAACCCATATATGACATAGATTTGTGCTAGATTTGCATTGAAGATGATACAATTTTACGCAATATTAACTGTGTACCGAAACAAAGAAACTGAAAGATCGATTTTTACGTCGTTGTTCATGTATACATGTATGTAAAACACTAGTTGTCAAAACTGTAACATCTGATGTAACGTCACATCTGAGAACTCCATCAGATTTGAATGAACTTGGAACTTAGGTCTTCTTTTAACTTAATTTTGTCTGAAATGAAGTAGAGCAGAGCGTACTTAACTGTAATATTTCACCAAACTAGTAGCTTATCCTACAAACTGAAGACTCCAAAATTGAAAAATATACGCCAACTGCATTTGTGACAGCTGTTTGGAAGCATTGTGAAGAAAGAGGATGGAATCCACCATGCCGGGGTTTAGCCTATTTCGACGCGCTTCCAGCATGTGACCTGCTGAACTGAACGCGCGCTTGCTCAATGCGCTGGTTACAGGAACGCAAAGCACTGCTCTTACCAGCATTGAGAGGAGAGGGAAATCATAACTGTGAGCCCTCCAATAGCCAAGGACGTCTGTGCATCACCCTTTCATAACTTCTCTCTGATTAAGTTAGCCATATCTTCATCGGAGGTCTAGGAGAGGTTTTGATGGTGTAAACTAAAGCTACGGATAGCTTTATTTCCTTGATTATGAGTGGAACTAGGCGATCGTTGTGGTAATTCAAACCCCGTTTACAACACGCTTGATCAATAATGAAATGCGTTTTGTAACTTTTTGACCCACCCGCCCGCACCCACAGTATTTTAAGAAGGTCTGCCCTGAAACCGCCCGCACCCGTGCATCACTACTGTTGGTAGCATTATGCTCCCCGGGGGTGACATGGATAGGCCAACCATGTTAGATCAGCTTGGTGACGTCAATGCGCCATATTTGCTCATTCTAAGTGACTTTTGTATTTTGTGTTGGCAGCACCGATTTCCAGAAGAACAATCCTGTCCATAAGCTGACTGATGAGGAGATCCTTGCCTTTACATCGGTAAGCGTCCAGACTCCACCTCCCTTCATGGCCCCTGTGGGAACCGGCCTCCGGCGAGGCTGTCAAGATATTTTTGTAACGGTTGAGCTGCTCTGTTTGCCCAAACCTTCTGCTCTAAAGACCATCGGCATCTGAAGAATTTGTGAGTAGCCCCCTAGCCCTTCTTATGACTGAGGCAGACAACAGATGGGTGGAAAAACGTCTAAACACAGGCTGTCTCTTCTGAATCAGATTTTCGGTGAAAATATTCATTAAGTCGTAACTGTGGTCCCAGTACTTTGTATCACCATGAATATTTTAAATATAATATTCAGCACAACATAGTTAGGTGAAAGGCTCTCAAGATTGTATGTGTCCCTTATTGCCTATGAGAAGTTCAGAGATTTCTGAGAGTTGTCATTGTACCTTATGCTTAAGTATGGTGGCTGAAGTTTAATACAAGACCTTTAACGTGCTCCCAGGCCTTTCCAGTAGCAAAGTGGGTTGTGGCGGCTTACCGACTGGGTTTACAACCTCAGCTGGCACCAGTTAACCATGGGTATCATTTGAACCTGAGGTAGCTTACCATAAGCATCCCTGACGACCCACCTCAAAAGTCCTGGATGTTAGGGTCTCAACAGAAGTGCATATTCCTGCTGTGTCATATCAGAGGGCACCTCAGGCCAGACTGGGTCGGGTCATGACACATGAGGTGGTTTGACAAGGATATGTGAGGGGTACTTGTCAACTGGGCCAAACTGATTTAGTCTATAACTGTGACCCTTTATGGGGTAACTTGATAGCCTAACCCCACTTGCAGCTTTACAAATGGCTTTGGGGGAGTGGGGATACATGGGTGTTGTAGGAAGGAGTAAAAATGGGGTGGGGGATGTTCTGGGGAGCATTCTCTTTCCTGTGTCTCCTTTATCAGAGCAGGTTACCGAAACTCAGGTCCTCCTGAAGGTAGCCATTAAAAGGTGCTGCAGCCCACCTGTGGGTGGTTGTGACCTAGACATGGGTACATGTCAGGTGTGAGGGTGCTGGACACTGGCCTCTTTGTGGCTAAACTGTCAAGCAGCTCAGTGTCCTTGGGTAGGCTGTCCATTGGACTGAAACACCGGTGTTTTGTGCATGGGGGGCTTAGCTTGTCCTTGTTCAGTGTACCCGTAAGGCGTTATTTTATGCACTTGGGTTAGCAGAGAGTGTGTAGAAGTGAGACTCACTTTCCAGATGTAATCACGCCATGTCTGTTTCATTTTTCTGGCGTCTGGGCAGATGTCGTTCCCTGCTTGCTGCCTCTGCATCGACAGCCCATTTGGGGAGTACCTTTACTCTGAGCCCTGCGCATATGTTCACGTCACACAAATATTTTCCATTGCAAACGGCAATGAGAACTTCACTGGGAAATAATTCCTGAGAATTACCCAGAAGGCCCCTGACTCTTCACCTCCGAAAGGATCGGCTTCTGGGAATTTTTCCCTCTTCCCGTTAGCTGTCCTGAACAGCGTGAGGGATGGTGAAACCCTTCAGACTGCCTCTGACTTCATTTTTTCATGTAATGATTAAAAGTGTCGGTACCACTTTACAGTCAGGCTCCCTTTTGCCACTTGGAAATGGTAGTAACTCATTAATAAGAAAACTGTGTTATAACTGTGTTAAAATGTCTATTAATAATTTAAAAAGTGTTACAACTAATTAGTAACCACATTATAAACCATTCAAAAACACTTTATATGGATAGCCTTATTGTAAAGTGGAACCAAAGTGCCTGCTTAGGCTGTTAATGAATTATCTAATCATGGAGTGGCAAAACATTCTGTCCAAGCGCATGCTGCATTTCAGGCATTTCCCGATACCGGACAAACAGCAGGTACCTGACAGACGACTGCCCGTCGTGCAGTGTGGGCAGTTCTGGGGTTGGGTCCAGCGGTGTGTTTATGGTGTGTTTTGGCATCCTCTTAGATGTTAACATTGCTGTTTGATCAGCTGGCAGTTATGTGCCACCCAGGAGAGTGTGTGCTGGTGCCATGCCTCACACCCCTGTCAGCGCCACATTTCCTCTTGTTGAGTTGCCGGCTGTTTTTCACAACCCACAGTGGCTTTCGATAATGGCTGCTTGGGGGCCTGGGGCGGCTGACCAAACCACTCTGATCAATCTGAATAAAAATAACCAGGCTTTAGCTCCAGTCATTCCTGCGTGACTTTACACAAGGTTTCAGGGCTGTGACAGATGACATGTAGAGAGAGGTTTGTTTAGTTGAAAGCAAGGGGACAGCCCAGCTGTGTGGGAGGTGATTGGCATTCAGCTTGAATGAATCATGGTTGGGTAACTAATCAGAAAAATCCCGATGATGTGTAGCTAACCAGGAATAGCCCCAGCTGCGCAGTTGGTAGGAGAAGCAGCGCTGGGGATGAGAGTTGGATGGATTGATGTCCATTTTCCTGATGAGCGAAACTGCCCAGTTTTGCAGCGGAGACCCATGTCTGAAGATATGTGTTTACGACACATTAATTGCTCTTGAAAGAGCTTCAAAATACGTTAGATAAACTCCTGATGTGAGGGCCTTAGAGATTTTTAAGAAACAACTGCCGAGAGTAATTAAGTGTAAAATAGTGTAAAAATCAGTTTCTTCTTTTTAAGTCTTGGTTGACTATTCCAGATTAATTGGGCCCCCAATGTGGGAGTGTTTATCACACCTTGGCTTTCTCAGCGTCTGCCAGGTAGGTGGGATGGACTGGGTAAAACAGATTACAGGTGGGGGTTGTGTGTTCCTGATCTTTTGGGCTCCAGGTGCTGCTGTCTCTGAGGAAGAAGCATCTCTGAGTGGTACCTGCAGTTTCCTACATCCACCCACTCTGGGTTATCATCCCCCATGCTGTGGCCTCAGCCATCGAATCCTATAATACACGTAACTCAGATCATGTTTGTGGTGTCTTCTGCTCCAGAGCCAGAGAAGAAACCAACCTGACTGCATCTTCACGTTGCAGTACAACATTCTGTGTGTGCTGCAGGAGTCCAGTTTTGTTTTTTCTTATTTTTTTCTTTTTGAAATCCCTTTAAATCTCTTTGTTGAATGAGGGGGAGACTGAAGAAGCGTTTTATTACTGTAATTTAATGCGCCAACATTCTTTTCATGGTAACCAATTTCTTCCAGACAGTAAAAATGTGTCTGGCCACAGTTCTCCCCATTTAATTTTGTTTTTGCAGCAAACAAAAGTAATGGAAGTCTACCTTTTGTTTTGATTTTTATTTTTCTGTAATGACTTGTAATTTGCCTCATGCAGTTCAGATGTACTGCATGACTGAGGTATCCTTGCTGGTCCTGGACCTAGGTTTTGAATCTAGGGAATTCATCGGGTATTATTAGATTTTATACTACGGGACCGTTGAATGCTTGAATCTGATTGGCTGACGAACGTTCCGAGGTGTGCAATTATTTTCAGAT
>JABFDZ020000066.1:19190159-19224995 GCA_019775955.2 Pollimyrus isidori
TTGTAAACCCTAGAAATGGTTGTGTGTGAAAATCCCAGTAACTGAGCAGATTGTGAAATACTCAGACCGGCCCATCTTGCACCAACAACCATGCCACGCTCAAAATTGCTTGAATCACCTTTCTTTCCCATTCTGACATTCAGTTTGGAATTCAGAAGATTGTCTTGACCAGGACCACACCCCTACATGCATTGAAGCAACTTCCATGTGATTGGTTGATTAGATAATTGCATTAATGAGAAATTGAACAGGTGTTCCTCTTAATCCTTTAGGTGAGTGTATATATACACTAAGTTAACAATCAGCTGGCTAATGATTACTTTTATTCATTAATTCATATAATTTAGTTAACACTATGTGTGGACTGCAGGCCTCTAGCAATAAATACCTGAGATAGGACTAGACGATAGCATGGCAATATTATTTTGTGCTTTCAGATGACGGGCAAAACATTTGGCTGGACACCAGCTTTTCAGCACTGTACGGAAGTCTCTTAAAGCCCACAATTTGGTAAGCAGTTTATTAGTATGGCTAAAATAATGAGGTATTTTATGATACTGAAAAGCTAGTAATCTGTATAAAATCGGCATATCCTTATGTTTAATAAACGTGTCAGATTTTAAACTGCAAGGAGTATCACTACACTATCCATGTCTTTTACCTTGTTTATCCACAAGATCTCCTCTTTTAAAAGATGTACTGGCTGCTGAGCTGTCCTTTCTCCACCGCCACTTTAGTGCATATCGCACTGAAATATACCAAATGTCACGCTCGGCGGTGAGGGAGCGAAGCAAGGATGGGTACTCCAGCCAGGGATGAGGACAAACGGGGTTTTATTGGAGCACAGGACGATAGGCAGACTCACAGCGAGACACATCAGCTAGCATCAATGCTCAGTCTGCCAGAAGCTACTCTGTCGCAGACTTAAATACACCAAACAAACAGGCAAAATGAGCAACAGGTGAAAATCATCAGGGGAAGACACAAGGTAATGAGGTGGGCGTGGCACACATGAGGATCGTTCGGAGCGGGGCGTGACACCAAACAATAGTATACTAAAACAGGATTATGTGTTGTGCTTCACTAACCGTATTAAACATAAAAGAAATGTCAAGCATTTACAGATTACCAACTTCTCGGACTCAAAACACATCTCATAGGCCAAATGTTTTGGCTGTCATTTGAAGTCCTGGTGATTATGCGATGCATGAAACAAACCTGGAGTGCTTTCCCATGCCCCCACAGCCACAGATTGCTTGTGAGAGAGATCTCTGTCTTCTGGATTAATAGCGAAAATGTAATTAGACACGTATACATTGCTGCGATTGCAGCCTCGTTTATATAACAAGCTATAGTGTGTGCGTAAAACTGGCCAAGCTAGCGACTTCCACGTCTTGTTTTTTTTGTATTACTCACATTGCGTGTATTTGTGTGCACTTTGTGTAGTGGGATTTTCCACTATACGCTGCATCCACTGCTCAAAAGTTTGTTTTTACAAAATTGCAAATAGCAGAAATGTTGTTTGAAGCATAAAATACTTACGGATCGCCAATCACTTACCTGATGTTCTCCTCCTACTTCAAAGGGTATGTACATGCAATGTTGTGAAAATGTGCTACACACACAAAAAAAATAGAATTGACATGGTGTCACAGAAGACAGAAGTCACCACGCATACAATTACTGGCAAAAACTGAGTGGTTAGCCTCAGCTGGAATGCTCCAAAGATGCAACTAAAATGGGAAAGAGCTGTCTTGAGGTTGATTGCACAAATCGATTTAACTAGAAATAGGAGCTATCTTTTTACAGTCTGCCATAAATTAAATATATGGCGTCGATTGGTCACATATAGACGATACCTGATCCAGCTAATTAGCTATGAATCGGTGCTGATACCGATCTGAGTATCGTATCAGAGCACCTCTAGTATGATCCCCCTGAACTTGAAACCCACCCTCTGCTCCCCTTTCTTAAAGACTTGGTCCATCATCCCAGACACCAATGCAGAGGCACTGTCTTCAAACTCAATGCAGTGTTGAAGAGGCCGGTCAGCTAAGACACTCTAACCACATCCAGGATCTCAGGGTAAATGTTATTCACTCCCAGAGTCCTACCATAAAAGACTGTTTTTGACTTTACCTCAGTGACCTCAGCCTTAGTGATATGTGAGTCTTCCTCAGAGTCCCATGACTCGCCTTTCTCCAAGGAAGTCATGTCAGTGGGATTCAGGGGATCCTCAGAGAGGGCGCGCTGTAACACTCCACCTAAGGACACCAAGATGCCTGGATACTCTGAACTGATGTTTGATGTATAAACATAGAAAACAGTCAAAGCCTGTCCCGCGACTCAAACCCGACTCAAACCCTCTCATTCACCCAATAAGCACTGAACTAGGGAGCTATAAGTAATCCTACACTTGCACAACACCTCTCACTCAGAGCAATGCTATAGTGAAAGCGTCCAGCACTTCTCCAGAAATTTGGTTTCACAACCTTTGCCATGCATTGACGTGATCCTGATTATATTTAGAGATCTTCTGCATTAGCTCAGACTCCTTTCCTACCGGCAAGGTTGCCTTCCATGTCCCTAATGCCACTTTTGTAGCCAGGGTTGACTGTCAAATTTTTTATTTAACCAGACCCTTATGGCTCCTCCTGCAGGTGGTAGGCCCAGGAAAGGTAGCTCTGTAAAGGCATTGTCTGGTTGGGTCCCATGAGTAAAAACTCAACCACCAGCTGCTAGCCATCAAGCTCCCCCCCAGGCCTGGCTCTATGATGGAGCCTTGGTTTCCCTATTCCGGAAAAGATTGCTGGTTCATTGATATTTTTTTTAATGATGGTCATTTGAATTACACTAGTCTGCCACTCACCTAGGACCAATTTGCTGGGACACCCAAACCCCTCTCACCTGATAAGGTGATGATTTATGGGGGGATTTGAATCATGTGTTTCTTTAAAATAAAACCTGTTTTAATTTACCAGGGGAGATTACAGTGTTGTTTGATGTTTGCATATTGGTGCCTGGTAGGATGAGAGTATGCTTTAAGGGTTTTCTAGTTTTTTCAGAGGTGGGGGGGCTCTGTGAGTGAGCTGTCTGTGCTGACACCGTTGGGGGGAGGATTTCTCTGAACATCCTTGTGACGGCTGGGACGGGATGAGATGGCAGACATCCCCATCTATTGCTTCTGGGCCACAGCTAATTAGCATGACGAGTCTGAGCTGTGTGGGACCTAAGGAGATTGAATTAAAACAGGCTTCATTGGTGGTGCTGAAGGTCAGGTTCACAGCTGGTGTCACAGCCTTGGGGCAACAAATAGATGGAAGCCTGCGCTGGATTCGGACACGTACGCTTACGGGAAAAAAAACTTTTGCTCTTTTACATTCTTTTGTGTGTCTGTGCATGTGTGTGTCTGTGTTTGTCTGTTTATGTATCTGTCTCTGTATGTATGTGTTCTCCTGGGCAGTAACGATGGGTCAAACTTAAAATTGCCTGGTCAGAATTCACATTTCAACCTTAGAGAGAATATTTGGTCATCAACTGCTCATGAACTGTTTGAAGCCATTAGCATTAGCCATCAACAAAATTTGAGGGAGAAGCTAAGTTACTTTGTCTTTGTTTAATTCACACTAATGTCCTGACTAGTTACTTGCTGCTGGAACCATTAAAAGCTTTTAGGATTGGCCCCTTTTTTCCCATGTGTGTATCTGTATCTTTATTTTCACTGTTTCAGTGTATTAAGCACTACAACTGGGTGAAAGATTACAAGTCCCTTTCAATTGTACATGTAGATATTCTCGACTTCCAGTTTCCTGTGTTTTTTAAGTGGAGGAAGGTAAGGAATAGAATGTGAGACCTCTGAATCGCACATTGTCATGCTGCTCAATGTTGGGTTACTCTGAGCCTTGTCCCAAATGGTCAAACATCTTCTTCCAGAAGAGCTCCATTAAGTTTTTATGAAGCTTAGCTGGTACTTTTTATGCATGGATGGTGGAGTGCTTCGTGCAGCAGTGGCTTGTTTGTTTTGGATTGGGTTTCCATCAGCACACTGCCCATTGCCCATAATCACACCCCCACTCCAAGTGGAGGAGCCCTGTCAGGATGCTTTGGGTTTTTAGTTTTACTTTTGACAACGTTGCTGTTGATTAGAATGTATCAGAGTTGCTTCAGGTCTCTGCTGGAGGAGATCAGTGGAAACAGATAGCATCCAGATAAAAGGGGCTGCCTCCTGGTATAAGCCACAGGGCTTTCTAAAGGGGGGAAGCTCCAGGTTTGAGCCGTGAAATGTTCCCTGAGGGGGGATTCTGAGTGCAGAACCTTTAACACGAGAGTCTTCTCTGTGTACTGTCAACCTGTCATCTGACCAAGAAAAAGACCTGAAATGACACGCCCTGAATCTGTCATTGTGCCCCATCAACTTTCCATAATGGCCTTGGAGTATGTCAGGTGTAGATCCATTGGGTTTACAGTTTTGTCATCCCAAATTGTGGATGACAAATATGATAGTTTTATTTAGAATCCTCTCAAATGAGGTTCATATGCTGTGTTAATATCTGTATTTCCAGGGTAATCTGAGAATCACTTTAAAATCTCAGTTATCCTATTCTTCACAGACAGAATCTGAAACTTGATATCAAGGACTTTGTGTGAAAGTCGTATTTGATATTCCAAAGCATAGTGCAGGCAAGCTTACTATGTGCAACAAACATACAACAGGCAAACTAAGAGCCACAAATACAATGCTCTTGTACATCAGGAGTGCCCAACTCCAGTCCTGGAGGGCCAGAGCCCTGCACATTTTTGGGTTTCCCCTCATTTAACACACCTGATTCAACTCTTTGTGCTAATTACCACACAGCTCTTGATCTTGAGCTGAATCATTTATGGTGGAAAAGGGATAGAACTGAGCTACACAAGGCTCCAGCCCTTCAGGACTGGAGCTGGGCACTTCTGTTGTAGATGGTAACAAGATTTTCAAGAAAATGCAAACTTAGGGCATTGCGTGGTAATGAGTTTGAAATGTAACATGTTGTTCTTAACTTCTGTCCTCCCCAGGGTTCGACCCTCCCTCTCCAGGACAGCCTACCAGGGCCAGAGCCAGCAGTTCGTTGTCAAGCCCAAGTACTACCCCTCCTTGAACCAGCCGATGGACCGTGCCATCCCCCTGTCTGGGGGCTATAGTTCCACCAATGGTCAGTCTAACCTTTTCCACTGGCAGGTCAGCTCTGGCTGACCATGTGTAATCTCAGCTGTTTGAAGAATAAGCAGCCTCTCTGTTCCTTTTCCTATTCCTTTTTATTTTGTTTGTTTATTCTCTTGGACTCTTTGGTTTGGCCAAACATAGAAAACTGTCTTAGGGTGGCTTGCCCGTCTTTGCACCATTGGCCAACAATGAACAGCTAACGTATTATTTTAAAACATGAGTTTTTGTTATTGAATAAACTGGTCACCGGCTTGGTGTTTTGTGTGTCAGCCAAGTGTGCTGATATATTCTGGTGGCCTCTACTGCCTCAGGCTGGAAATCTGCCCCCTCATTAATCACTGTTAAGCAGGGAACCATCAGTTAGGTCAGCCTTGGTTAGATCAGCCTCTCATTACTGTGTTACTCACTGGGCCACACTCTTCCTCGCAGTATAAGGCTGGTAAACAGCTTTTTCTGCTACATGTGGCTTCTCCATGATACATTTTGGGTTGCTGCCTCCTGTCCTTGGACATGTTGGGCAGAGGTCCTCTGGGCTTAAATACTATATTGGTTTGGATATTGGTTTTGTCCCGGCTTATCCGACCCATCATCCAACTTACTTTTGGCTTGTGCCGTGGAGACAAGATCCACAGCTCTCAGGCGTTGAGTAATTGTTTAGTCGAGCAAAAACAACCCTCATCTGAGAGGTCAGATATCTACGCACTCAAACCTCCTCTACATACCCAAAACCAATCTGAAGACTATGGGAGATGGGGCTTTCTGTGTTGCTGCTCCACACCTATGGAATGCTCTCCCTGACTTCCTGAGGGTACCACAACCAACTGACTGTTTCAAAAGGCATCTTAAGACATTTCTTTTTAACAAAACCTTTGGTTCCCCCAATTAGAGGTTTTAAAATTGTTTTAAATTGTTTATTTTGTCTCTTTTACTTGTAGTCCTTTGAGATCTTGTGATGTTAAGGGCATTATAAATAAGATGTATTATTATTATTATTAAGAGGGAACAAGATTCCAGGATAAACATCTGTCACAGGTGACACACTACAGTACCTGCTCGTCCACATTGTTAGACCTCGCAGTGTCTTCTTCCTCCATCTTTAACTTGTGATTCCATCCCCACTGGCCATTGAACAGATTTTGCCATTGTGCTTAGAGCTCAGCTCAGTGAGTATGTGGCTTCTCATACTGCTGTCTTGGCAGCAGAAGCGTACAGGCATAGAGTGGACTGACTGAAGCAGGACATGGCATGGGTTTGTGCTTCCTAGCTGGGACATTAAACAAAGACAATGTTTGCTGCCTTGCTGCTTGAGCACATTTTGTTGTGATGTTCTTTGTTGTGGTGCCTGTGGCCTGTGAAGTAGAGCGTATGTGGGTAGCCAGCAGCAGGCTGTGAAGCCTTAGTGTACCCCAGGTCCTGTCGTCTTCTTTAGGGGCTTTACTACGTGGAATTCACTTAGCCTGAAGCTGAAAGGAAATCAGAGTTGCTTCCCAGTTCCCCACCTCCCTGCCTCCCCATGTGAAAACAGTTCCGCTCTTGGCTTTAATCAGTGCGACACTTGAGGATTAATGACTTCATCCTGGACAGCTGTGAGAGGAGTGTCTATCCTTGCATGGCACTGACATGTTGGAGCCTGTCCCATGCTGTGTCACCATACGTCAGAGACTCATTCATCACAGTCCACAGTCCACTAGTCTGGTATGTTCTACCTGGGGAACTATCTCCATTTTTGTATCACGTGATGCTGATGTGTTGGTCAGGACCCAGATGGCAAGATCTTATAATTTCTGTCTGGATTGGATGATGGAAGAATCTGGAAAAGGTCTCAGAGGCACTGTCATACTGTCAGATGTGTGGACACCTGAGCAGAATGCAGAATCAACTCTGATCTCCAGGTGGTGCTCTGTCGAATCTGAAGCAGAACTGCATTATAAGGTTTTTACTACAATAGTGATTGTTGCTGAAAATGTTTTCCACACAGCAGCTGAAAAACTGATTTGCCTTTTCACAAAGACCTCACCGTTGAAAAATGCATTTAATGGTGGTGTGACTCAGTTACTTAGCATTTACTTAATTACCATGTCAATGTCTTTCACCAGTTTAAGTCTTTTCAGTAAAGGCAGCCCAAACTTGGAATATTCAGTCAAATTTGCTTTCCTGTCTTTCTGAAGACTTCCCATGGGACATTACAGTGGTTGTATTTTTGAGGGAGTTTAAATAGGAGTGAGTTGGCGGTGGTGTGCAGGCTGGCATGATGACACATGCGTTTCAGCATGGTGCCAAGCCATGCCAGTGCTCTCTTTAATGACTGGCTGGCTCTGGGCCCCGCTTCTCTCTACTGTCTGGTGCAAACAGCTGACAGCCGCAGACTAAACCTACGAGTGCAGAAACCAGCTGTGCTAGGGCGGGGCGGGGTGGGACAAGGAAGGAAAGGGAAGCGGGGGCTATCAGGAACAAGCGGGGAACTGCAGAAATGGGACGAGCGTGGTGGAGTGCAGGGATGAGTGGGGAGAGGAGCAGGGGTGGCTGCAGAAATGGTGAGGTCACCTGACATATATCGCGTCAGCAGGGAGGGGGACCCGGAGTGAAGGAATGAGGGGTCAGGACTCGGAAGACAGATGTTTGGAGACAGAGTGGGAGGGTGGAGAGGATGGGGTGGGCGGGGATTTTGAGGCAGAAAGTACAGGAGTGACTTCATCAAAGCGAAGTGCAGAGAGGGGAGAGTATGGAGAGTGAAGACACGCCAGGGCACGGTGGGGGCGTTCAATGGGCTCGGGGTGGGGGGGCACGGCTTGGCTCCACTTCTTATGTTGGCCGGGTGGCAGGCAGGATAGTGAGGAGGGTGATGGGGGCGGATGGGCGGAGAGCATCCCCACTTTCGGTCTCTGTCAGAATAGAGTGAGGTATTGTGAACGGCTCTCAAGACCTCAGCACTTCCAAGGCGCAGTTGGAGCCCATCCCGGAGTTTTGTTTGCTGAGGTTTTTTTTTCCGCATTTCCCTGCTCTTGTTTCAGAGGCACCACTGGATTTAGAAGCAGGGAGAGAGAGGAAGTAAAAGGAGAGAAGGAGAGGGGCAGAATCAGAGTACTCTTGAAGAAGAGAGAGGCCGCCTTCCTTTTACGCTTTTCAACTGAAGCCTTTTTTTTTTTTGTAAAATGGGGGGGGCGGTGCCAGTGGATGTCACACTAACGTCTCTCTTCTTCCTCTCCTGCGTGTGCTGGCTGGCAGGGGGCAACCACACGGGTCGGATAAGGGTAGTCTTCACCCCAAGCATCTGCAAGACGACCTGCAGTGGAGACAAGTGCCAGAACAGCTGTGAAAAGGGCAACACCACCACCATCATCAGCGAGAACGGGCATGCCACGGACACCCTCACTGCCTCCAACTTCCGAGTGGGTAGGTTTCCTTGGACCGCCACCGCTGCCGTACCTTTGTGCCCAAAGCCCTGTGGCAGCCCTTTAGCCCTATGTGCTCCACTGACACCTACGGTAATATTACAATGGGAACAAATATAATAATACTATACAATAAATATATATTTCTTGATATTAAATTGTTGGCCCCGGATGTGACGCTATGACCATAAGTGTTATTCAGATGAAGATTTTCTTTCAAGAGTATAGCTTGTGTATTTTTCTAGCTGCAGACATCAGGTTCAGCAAATGGTTAATACGCGGACCTCAGTACAGGGGTAGCTGTAAGTTATCTTCACATGTGCGTCACTGTGTAATGGTGACAGTTTGACAGTTTCTGGTTTGTATCGTGTTGAGGTTCCTGACTGATTTGAGCTGTGCGTGGTCTTGGTGAGGAACACCGGCTCAGAGACTCTCCACACAGCTCTAGCTACTCAGCTAGGCTAATAGACTTCTTAAGTGGTTCATGTAGATGGTCCACTTGCTCATGAAGAGTTCCAGGATTTTAAAACCACAGTAATTTTGTTTCTGCATGCTGGACCTCCTCTTAGAGTCTCCCTGAAGAGACGCTAACCTGCTCTAGGTCCTTATATGGTGCTTCATGCTGGAGTTGGTGCTGCTCTGTGGAATGGGCCATTCTGCTCAAGGGAAGCTTCTAACCCATGCTCACCTAAGTACCCTGTGTGTTTGGCTGGAGGGGTGTGCATGCCTGACTAACATATCCAAGCTTTTCCTGTGCTACAGTCTCATCTGGTTCCGGCCTCATGTTGATGCTGAGGGATGGCACGGCCATCTCCTTTGTTTACACTACCCTGCAGCTACACCCTGGTGCACGGTTGGCTTTAGAAGTCATGATTCATTTGACTTTGCATTTATAGTACACTCCACTCTTGTGGAAGTGACAGCTCCGCATTTCAATGAGTCTCGCCCACGCTCATCCCTGTCGGGCCACTAATCCTGTGCCTTGTTCTGCTGTTGTGTTGCTGGCCGTTGGCAGGGGGGGGGGGTTTGGGGAGGGTGGTAATCCTTCCCCTTTCACACAACTACTACTGACCAGTCTGTGTCTGACAGCACATATGGAAAATTATGCTTTTCTTTTCCTGGAGCCTCAGCGCATACCTGTGTATCTGACAGTTTGCCTGCGTCTCTCCACAGTAACAAAGGATAGCATTATTCCTTGCTCTTGACTTATTCACTTTCAATAAATGTCTGACTGATTTGCTTTTCATTGTCCAAGATGGGCTAAGTGACCTAATTTGGTTCCCACACACAGCATGAGATGTACCTGTTCAGGAAGACATCACAAGAGTTGTGTTTACTCATTCTACAAGAAAGTGTGTCGGGCTTAGTGGTCAAGTTACTGATTAGCTAGTCAAAACGTTCTTGTTTCTATAGTTCATTTACACTCTTAATGGTGTATTAGATGAGAATAGATAGATAGTGGGTAGATAGAGTTCTTAGGGGTGGGGTGTTGGGGCTGCGCCTTCACCAGTTTATATGAAAATATGACAGGAATAATTTGGTGCTGGATGGCACTTTGTAGTATTTTTCAACCTGGTCTCGAACCTGGGGTGGGATTCCAGTATATGCTTGATTTACAAGCTGCAGTGCCGTTTTTCACAAATTCCCCCAACCGGTATCCTGCAGTGTTAGCGGGCCAATGGGTACACCAGTGGCCTGGGCTGCTGTGCCATCCTGTGCTGACTAGAAACATCATCGTAGGCAGCATCTCCTTTGGCTCATACATGCTCCCTCCCCCCATCCCTGTGCTAGGGTGGCTGTCGCTCACTTGCAGTTGCCTGGGGAAGTGTAGTGGGAGCGATTTCTGGAACATCTGGGAAACATTTCTGGAATGTTCTAGTGGTGTAGGTGTTGGCAGGCCTGACCCATGGTGCCTAGCACCGTACCAAGCTCTCTTATTAGACTGAGGTCCCACTGCTGGTCTGATTGTGTGTAACACAATACTGCTTCTTCACCCTACCAGTGAGATGTGCAAAACAGGACTTCACAGAGCTTACAATGACAACAATCTCATCCATCACTGTCATACTTCATCCCTAACCTGCTCTGTTGCCTCCATATCCACAGTAACCTGTCCAGTTCACTCCTGATGGGCCTGCTGCCTCAGTCTCAAGGTCTGGGGATGATCCCACAGGCCATGTGGCTAGTCCAACAGCTTGTGACATCAGGGTCCCCAGGCACTGGGTCAGTCTGCAGCCCCACGGTCTCAGAATGTAGCAGCAGAGAGCAGCCCGGGCCCTGTCCTGCAATGGAGCATGCTGAGGCTGCAGGGGCACTGCAGTCTTGGACTTATATGGTGCTGGTGATCGGCCCCAGCTGCCCCTCTACTAGCTGTCATTTCCTCCCTGTCACATTTCATTAGTTCACAGTTGCTGTGCTGTCATTTTTTCCTTCCAAGCCCTTTTTTTCTGCTTTTTTTAACCTGGCAGTTGGAGAAGTGGCTCATTACAGCTTCTCATGCCTAGAACTGTGGTGGCAGGAGGAAGTGTGTAAGGCTGGGGAGTGTCGTGTGTCGGGTTGCCAGAGACCATGCCCACAGTAAATGCTGACCACTGTCTTTTTGTGTGGGGCCGAGTCGCACACCTTGAAATGCCATCAGGAGCCCCGGAGCCAGGTACACAGCACCATAATGACCCTGCACCCCTCCCTCAGTCACCCTGCTAAACCATTAGGAGTACAACAACAGCTGGAAGGCCGAGTCCCACTGGCGTAATTACACTCCCAGCCTCCCCTGTAGAGACAGGGCCCTGTTTTAATATGATTTTTATCATTGAACAAGTACAACGAAATTGGGTGCAGTACCTCTAAGTGCAGAATGATTTTAGAAGGCTAAAAAGCAAGTATGACTTTGAATCCAATCAAAGTACAGTATAATATATGTTAGGATAACAAGATGCACGTAATTTCCTTCAGGTAGGAAGACAGGGCAGGAGAGAATATTTTTTCCATGAGATATAGCTGTTTTTTTAATCTCTTAGAAATTCTATCGTGATTGCTGTATTTTACGTGGAGTTTTAGTGGAATCGATTGAGGGCTTGCTCTCCTGTGTTGAGTGTTAATTGTGATCTCTCATTGGCTAGCAGTCTCTTATATTCGGCTGTACTGGAGGTGTCTGTTATTTGAAAGTAATGACGGATTTCACGAAAACACTGGATAGTATGTCTCTCACATCGAGTGGGATGCTCACCATAGCTGCTAGGTAGCAGTCATAAGGTTATTATGTCTCAAAGAGCTCTGCAAGTGGGGTGATTTTGATAATGATCGTACATCCTTTCTAATTACATCCTGAGAAATGAGACTGATGCAGACATACTGAGTGACTTGAGTACTTTCCAGGATTCACACCCAGTCATCGTCCTATCAGGGATCCCCTTATTTAAACTAAATTCTGCAAACACGTAAATAACACACAAACGGACACCTGATCCTACAGTCCTCAGCTGGGCCTGGTACAAAGCTTGATTACAAAGCTGAATTCCTCATGCAGAGAGACTTCTGTGCTGCCTCCAGACCCAGGGGATGCCAAGGCACTGTTATTCACACCATAATAAGAGGTTAGGGGAAGTCAGATTTATTACACTGCTCGTTAACCATGACCGCTCCACCCCCCACCCCCCAAAGGTGCCGAGTCACTCTGGGCTAGTTTTGTCCTCCTGGATGTTTGCTTACAGTGGATTCTGTGGCTTTTCCTTTGCTTGGAGTATTAGTGCTTCAGGGGCACCACATCTGGATGGGCCTATGTAGAGATTGCATGGCACTTCCTGTTAGTGTGGCTCGCCAGTTTCTCAGTTGGCGGAAAAATGGCACATTCCGCCTTACTGAGCCCTCTGGCCTCAAACACAAAATGTCCTGCCTCAAAAACAGCACTGCCCACCTCACCAAGCCCTCCTGCCTCAAAAATGGTAGTTTACACTTTTACTGAGCCCTCTGTCAAAAACAGCATCAAGTTCTCTTTTCTCAGAAATGGCATGTTTATCATCCAATTTGATTCCTGTTTGCTGTTCCACAGGAGTTTTGAACATTTACGACTGCAGATAAGTCAGTGCTAGGCCGGCGTGACCGCAGGGTTATTTGAGCATCTTTCTTTGCAGGTGGTTTCAAAGTGGTAATGAATCATTTTCCAGTACAGATTCGATTCTGAACTCAAACGTGAGCCATTTTACAGCTGGAAATCCTGTGTCAGGACCATATTTGAAATACATAAATATATATTATATAAATAACAAGGCTTTATCTTGCAAGTGTATCTGGCTCTGTGTCCTTGGTAGAGGTGCCTTTTTGTAGAGCGTAATAAAATGTTGAAAGCTGGTGATTGTTGGCTTCCCTTCACATTTCTTCTGGGAAGTCCTGTGGTTTTTCCTACAGACGAACGTTAATTAATTATCATTTGTTTACACCAATGGTCCATCCGGGGCTTTTGCTACTCTTCCCCTGCAACTGCTTCTGGGTGGCAGTTTTGCTGTGCCTCTTTGTGTGATGCGCATGACTCCTGCCATGAAGTGCACACCCAGCTTGCTGCTACGCGTGTGGAGTCTAGCTGTGGCTGTGGAGGAAATTCCTTTGTGGATGAATAAACCTTGGGTGACTGACAATTCTCATAGAGGAAGGCAGAGTGAGAGCAAGCACAGGCTGAGCGGGGGGAATCCTGCAGCATTGAGCTGAAAAGCGGGGTAGGCAAAGCCATCTTATTGCCCCCCAGAGATTAGTGGCAGCTTCTAGAGATGCTTTGTGTAGGCCTCCCCTCCTAGAATGATTTTTGCATCAGAGAAATCAATGACTGCTGTTGAAATGCAGTTTGACAACCATATTGAATGGGGAGCAGCTTCCTTGGAGCAAAAGTCTGCATGCTGCAAAGGTTGTCATCAGCATCCCCCAGTGTTGAGACTCGAGGTGGTGTTTGTACTCATGTACCAACTGGTACCATGTCTGCACCAGTTTGCACCCCCATGCCATCACTGTCCACCTCAAACTGATCACACTGATCCCCTTGAGGGTGTGACCCAATGAGCTTTGGATATGGCTCCCCTGACCCTCACTGCACCCCTCTCCCAGTGGTCTGCCACCTGCCCTGTATAAATGGAGGCCAATGCAGCAAGCGGGAGCAGTGCCAGTGTCCACCTACCTTCACGGGAAAGTTCTGCCAGGTGCCTGTCCATGGCGGATCCCAGAAGACCCTCGCCATCAGCCATGGCCGAGCCACGCAGGTGCACTCCACGCACACCCTGCCACTCACCTTCGGAGGAGGCCAGAACCAAGGTAGGGGCCTACGTAACCAGCATTTAAATATAAGTGCATGTGTGTGCATGTGGGTGTGTGTGTGCACACGACTGTGAGCTTTATATCTCACTGAACACTTTTGATAAAGTTGATAATCAACTTTATTTTTAAAAACTTTAGCTGATTTTTCATTGCATGATTTTAATGGACACATTGCTTGAAAGCAACAGTATGGAAAGGTCCATTTGAGCCAAACGGCAGGCAGGAATTTGTTTTATAATGGGTTCTGGATCCAGTGCTGGCAATTACTCCATCAGGATGTCGCAGGGCTTTCAGAGAAATGTACCCTTTGCTAGTTCAGCCAGTCACAGCTGTTTTTTGAAGACCTCTGTTCTCTCCATGAGAAGCTGGAATGCTGCATATGGACTGTCCTTTGTCCTGACATATGGCTTCTCTCTGAGGACTCTGAGGTTTATTAAGCTTTAAACAATCCACACAATGGCTCTCTGTAATATTAATTGTCTTTATAGTTCTTTCACAGAACTTAACTGGAAGTGTTTAAGTTCAGCTAGCTGTTTTATTTTTGAATCAGAAGTCGTTTCTTTGTTATTTACCCTCTGTTTGTTCCATCTGTCCCCACCCATCCTACTATTGGTCATCATACTCTTTCTTCCTTCCCTTCTCTACACGTTACCACAGTAAAGTTCACACCCAGCATTGTGAACATTCATGTAAAGCATCCTCCTGAGGCATCCGTGCAAGTCCACCAGGTCTCACAACTGGATACCAATGGACAGCAGGTTAAGGGCTCCCAGTCAGGCTACACCACCCACAAGGGCCAGCAGACCCACCATGTCTACCCCAACCAGCAGACTTTCATCCATCACTACCCTGTCACCTCTAAGAGCACATTGGGCCGCTGCTTCCAGGAGACTACTGGGATGCAGGTAAGGCACAGGCTTGGCTATAGGGCCCTGAAATAAGGTGTATGTACTTCAGCTTCGGAATGAAGTGTCCATCAACAACATAAGATGCCAGCTTCAGACAGAGGTGATTCTATGTATAACAATTCCCAGCTTACAGAATTTATTGTAAAAGCGAGTTACCAACTTAAGAAAGAAGTATCCATCAAGGAGATGAGATACCAGCTTCAGACTCTGGTGTCTCTGAGGATATCAGGTCCCAGCCTCCAACATTTTCTTCTGTAAGTGAATATTCTATAAATACATGACAAGCTTCAGAATGAAGTATCCTAGGTTCCTGACTAAGATGTTCATTCTATAAGTGAGTAACCAGCATCAAAGTGACTTGCTTACCACATAGGTGAGGTAGATGTGAGCTTCAGCTCGGGAGTCTACTGGATAAGCCATATCAAGTTCAGATTCAGCCCTGTGATTTAGGAAGCATTGTTCAAGTCTTTCTGTTCTGGGCTAGGTAATATCAGGGTAGTGGATATTTTTTAGGTTATTTCTGAAATCAAATATCTCCATGCGGTTCAATTTCAGTGCTGCCTGATGGATTTTGATCCCCGCCCCCAGATCTCTCAGTGTTGAACTGAGTATGTTTGTCATGGGGAGCTCCTGCTTCAATCCCTGCGTAATTCCGCACTCCTTAAACTCGCCTGTGATGGTGGCAGTGTCAGGAGCCAACACTAAGCTGAAGATTAATGGGCTCAACGACAATTACAGGCAAATGAGTGAGCTGGAGGGAGGCCAGCGCCTTGGAAGGAGCAGCCCGGCAGGGTTGGGGGGCTGTGATTAAGGCATCCATCCAAGGCATTCATCTCTCTAAAGTAAGCTCCCCCAGGGATGTCGCCTGCACTGTTTATCTGTGGTCAGCAAGCCCACTTTGAACGTAGCTCCAGTCATCCTCAGGAACCACCGGGATTACATTTCCCTGAAGCAGATGTCTTATAGCTCTGAGTGTCAGAAATTACCCCCAACCATATTTACCATTTTGCCACCCTACGTGGTCAATAGATATACGCAGTACATCAAGTTATAATTAAGCTGTCGATTTAATCCGTCTACGTTGGCTACAATGATTCAAGATCTGGTGAAGATAAGAATGGATTTACAGTATTTGGCACACCTCTTGTCTGGGGATTATGGATGAGCTGTAAAAGGTGAAGTTCCCTTGGAGAATGCTTGTGTTCTGACATACGCCCAGCCCTACACCTCAGACCTTGCAGCACAGTGGAAGTTGTTTACTCTATGCCATTTTAGCACAATGGCATAACATTCTTTATAATTTTTAAATTATTGCTCAATTAACTACGTTTCCAATCAAATTTACAGCTGAGTGATTGGGACCATTTTTGCATTTACTCTCCATCTTACTTTTTTCAGGAGGAGATGGGTAGTTTCTTAAAGTGGATGTTTGCTGGGCTGGGAAATTTGGACTCTGCAATGCTAATATGTTAACATGCTAAGCTGTTAAGAACAGTGTATGGTTCGATCACTTACCTTCAGGAGAGAATGAGAAAAAAAATTAGATTTCTTGCACATGGCCAGCAGGGGGTATGGAACTTAGTCACAGCAGAGACAGTGTTAATTAACTCTTGATTGCTTTAATGCATAGCATTTTCTAGTCGTAAGTTTTCAGAGGTTAAAATGCCTCACAATGCATGGAAAACACATGGGTTCAGATCTAAAATTGCTAACACTGTTGTCTGTGAATTGCAGTGTGGGAAAATGCTTCCTGGCCTGTCCAAGCAGGAGGACTGCTGTAATTCCATTGGCACCTCCTGGGGTTTCCACAAGTGCCAAAAGTGCCCCAAGAAACACTGTAAGTCGCAGTTTTTATTCTCTTGACCCAGATTGCCGCTAACAAGCTTAATGCTATCTTATGTGCCAAGTGTATCAAAACAGATTTATGGGTGCCGTTTTAAATATCACATATAGTTTTGTCGGGATTGATTGGTGCTCTGATGGGTCTGGTCGGTCAGCTAATCAAAATCCAACATGAAGAGACGGGTGACCAATTTGCCCAATCTTCGACCTGTCCAGGCATCAATCTCTACCTACTGTACTTGCTGCATGGAACATCAGGACCTGGTTAAACAATTAAAACTTAAAGCGTGTGGTAGAGGAGGCATTCCATGCCTTCAATCATATCCAAGAAAAGGCAGAAGATAGTTGGAGTTACACAGGATAGGATTGTGCTGAGTCAAGTGGTCTGGCGAGGCCCTGCAAGGAGCCCATTCCATTCAGCTGAAACACTGGCTGAACCGCCGACCCTGCTGCTGACTCATTTTATAGCTTTCTCTCGAACAACTTGGCTGTCAGCAGCGTATGGGATGCCTGGGAATTGACTCCTAACGACGTTTGTTAATGTTTCATCCGTATATGGATGTGAGTGCAGTCACAGCCATTCCACACAGCCATTCCATCTCTGTCTCATCCTGATTTCATTCTTTGTTGAGGACATTGGGAAAAAAAAAAACATTGGCTGTTTTTTGTTTACAAGAATCTTTGATGGTCCCTTCTCAACAGATCCCTAGGGGTCTATGTGATTGAGACATTAGCAAAGACCGGCAACACCGAAGCTCTTTTTAAATTTCCTTTCCTATAAGTTCTGGTTTGGATTGTGCCAACAGGAACATTTAGATTATGCCTTATCCTTGCCTATATTAATGCTCTGTCAGCAGTAATTGATGTTTTTGCCCAAACAATATGTCGGATTAGCTATTTATGTTTAATGGCACAGTAAACAGCACCAACCCCCTCACCTTCTCAATAACCTGACCAAAGCATTTGATCATGACCATTTGTCCATGAGATCATCTTCCTTTTGTATCTTCCCCCATTTCCCTTTGTGGATTTTCTGCCTGTTGCGTGTGGAAACAAGCAGAGTGGAAAATGTGTCATGGGATGACTTTATTTCCCTTTATTTATCCCTGGAATAAAACAGCCATGCCTGGCTCTGGAAGCTTAAAATGCCTTGGGGGGAGTTTGGCTCCCTGGAGCCCCTCTCTTGCTTTTCCTGTGTTATTTTTACCCTTCGTTGCCCAGCTGAGACTGGGAAGGTTGACCAACACGTGATGGAGCATTAGCCACCCGTTGACCTGGCAGGACTGGAGGGGCCCCACGACAGTCTAACAATTGTGTGTTATATGTGTAGTGTGTACCACACCAATGTGAGGGGAATATGTGGAGACAGAAAGGCCTGCTCCACTTTATCTGCAGTGATTTGTACTGGTATCACAATGCCTATATGCCAAAAAACAGATGAGAAGATGCTGCTCTAATTTGTGTTTTAAAAAAACCTCCTTGCTGCTTTGATTATCCATTGTGTTTGTCTGGCACAGATCTAAAACAGGAGTTCAATGTTCACCTCTCACCACACACCACAGTTTTGACAGGCCTAACACACATGCTAAAAGCTCTAGCTCTAGTCTGGCTCCTTATGATTGGTGGGGGGGGAGGGGTAGTGGCTCAGAGGGCTGTTTTTGCCGCCCCCCAAAACTGGAGCCCTTTGAAGAAATAACAAAGGCCTAGTGTTCACCCTTGGCTGCTGTTGAGAGCTGCCAGGCTGCGGGGTTAGCCACTGCATGAGCCGTTTAACTGAATGCCAGAGACAGCCGGAGCCGGTAAATGAATTAGCTTAGCTGCAAAAAAACATGGTTTTTGCTCCCAAGAAGCCACTTCCCATGCAGATATTTGAGGGCCGGCTGGTTACTACTTCCCCAAAAAATTGCCTCCTGACGAACCCAGTGCCTTAGGTCAGTAATACCTGTCTGTAGCACCTAGTGAGTGATGCAGCATTGTTTTTATGGGATTACTGGTGCCACATAGCAGTTTTCCTCTTAGGTCCTTCCTCTCCCTTTGACCAAATGTGGCCCCACCCCACAGCAAAATGGGCTTGAGGAGCATATTCTTAGACACTGACTGTAGTCATTAGGCAGGTCAGAAGTGATCATTGTCGGCACTCGCAATGAAACACTCAAAATGGGGCTCCAATTTTGTCAAAGTGCTCTTTTTTTTAGTAGTGTGTCCTTCTAGTCTGACTGAAGGAACTGGGTTTGTCCTATCATTTGGCCTGCACTTCAGTATCATATCAAAAGTGTATTTATTTCCTCAGGGGCCAGTGCTTCGGTACCCCTTTTGGCATATCAAAGCAGGATGCTAAGATATGAATATTCTTAAATGTGTCCAGTCCTCCAGTAAAGGGCAGCAGCTCTGTCATGCCTGTGTCATGATAACTGGTTAGTGCAGTGTTTCTCAAACCGGTGTTCTATCTGGGAGGAAGCAAAAATGTCTGGGGGTCCCCGAGGACCAGGTTGACAAACACGGGGTTAGTCAATTTTTTTTTTTGTGTAATACCTTCAGCATTTATGTAAGTCATGCTACAGCCAGTTGGCCAGCAGTGGGCACTGTGGAGCAGTTCCCCCCTAGCTCCCCAAAACAGTCTAATCTTTCTGGCAGCACACCTGCATTCTAGGGGGAAAATTGCCTGTCAATTTTACCTCAGTATGTCTTGCTGCCTGGGTTCAGTGCCACTTCCTTGGCACTCTCCGGAGTGCACTAGTCTTGGTCCTCTTACTGTTATGTTTGGTCTGTCTGCCCAGTCGAGTTGGTCCTCCCAGCTTCTGGCAGAATGGGTTTGGGTCCCAGAAATGAGGGCCAGTCCCCACTGAGAGGGAGAGAGTCTTGGAGCTGAGAGGGATTCTGAGAGGATCCTTAGTCCCTCAAAGACTGGTCCCCATATTGTCTCCTGTTATTCTTGTCTATTCTCGTCTCGTCTTCCAGTCGCTCTCTGCATTTGGACCCACTTTCCTAGTCCCAACCATGGCAATGCATGGACTATTGCTTAGTCAATTCATAGAGGGACACTTGAAACTGCTGCTATTTGAGACAAAGAGTCATCCGGAATGGGGTGACGTGATGACACAGTAGTACAGTGGTTAGCATTATTGCCTCAGAATTCTGGGACCTGCCCTGTGTGGAGTTTGCATGTTTTCCATGTTGTTATGGGGTTTCATCTGAATACTCCAGCTTCCCCACACAATCTGAACAAATAATGTGGGTAATTGGAGTAACTGGAATTGCCTGTGGGTGAGTGTGCCCCGTGATGGGTGGAAGCAAATCCTGAGTTGTTCCCTGCTTTGTGGCTATGTTTCAGCTAATGTGGGCATCTTTGTGGTTTGACTGACTTTTCAATAAACCCTGTGTGAGGTAATTAACATAAATAAATATGCAGATTTGATGGAAGGTCCCACTAAATTCCTAAAGTATCTATCCATCCATTTTCTGTAATCACTACTTTTCAGGGTAATGGGGGGGGTTTGGTGTCAATGAGCACAGTCGTTGTGGCAGTGAGGCTACTATTCTAGCTTCACATCACATTCAAACTTCTTGCTGCAAGGCCTTGTTCTCCTAGGTGACATGGTAATACAAGTGCATCATAAGACATATGAATTCAGGAGGTAGCTTTAGACTTGGGGCAGGAGTGAATATTAAGCACCAGGATATTGTCTATTTTAGAGGCTATAATGTTGGTTAGATGAACACCTCCAGGTTACTTGACCTTTAAGCTCTGAAAGGAGCTGTAAGCAGCCCTGAAGTTGGCAGCAAAAGCCGGATCTCAGAATGATTCACTTGCTTGTTGGTGGAAAAACTGGAAAAACCTTGGATTCCTTTGGAGACGGAGCCCAGGCTAGGCCATCTGTTTTATGACACAATAATAAACCAGCGTGATAAGTTTGTGAGCTGTCTCAAAGCCCTTGAAATATCCTTGACTGAATAAAAGCTACAATCTGCACCCCCACCCCCACCACCAGCTATCCCTCTGACAGATGCGAGACACGGAATGGACTGTCCCCAAGGATATATGCGAATCAACAACTCGTGCCAAGGTAGGAGCTCCGGCTTGCTTCTTGTTAAATATGTCTGTGGCTGTCTTGCCTGGCTCATCTTTCACGCAGAACGGGAGAATTCCATTGTTTTCTCAACGTGCTGGACAGCTGTGCCAGAAGAAAGCCATAAAAAGTGATTTGTCACAAACAGTGTAAAAACTGTGTGCACAGGAAAAAATTAAGAATATACCTTTTGAGGCAAAGGTGATTTTGCTCATGCTGGATTCCTGCATGAGGACCTACTGCTCCAAATGGCCCATGCTGGCAGCAAGGGCTCACAATTGCACTGCAGAGGTCTTCCAGAGAAGTTGAGTTCTTCATTTCCACTGCTACATGCCAGCTACTTTTGGTAGCATCCTCTGGAGTCACCCGAAGTCCATCACATCGCTCTGTTTCTTTTCATATCTTTGTTACCTATCAATCCTGCCTAGGTTGGGCTTAAATACACAGTGCTGAACATGGGGGATGGTAAAGGCAAAGAGCAGGTGCTGTGTTTGATTGATTCCTGTAATTTGTGTTGGATTCGGATATGATTGCATACAGTGACGCCAATACATCAGGACTGACCAGCGAGCTACTCACAAGGAGAGCCATGATGAATCACTGACTTGATCCAGCTGCCCTTAATCTTGTAAAGTCTAGGCTCAGGTCCACTGGGATGTCCTAGCCAAATCCAAGGCTGGGCAAATGCCACCCAATCATAGGAATAAAAAATACTACTCCAGATTCTCTTGTGGCCCATCTTAGAGCTTGTCATCAGGGGGTACTAAGTGCCATTGCTCTATACGTTAGGTTCCTGGTCAGTGCAGAGGTCCATCATAAATGTAATTTCTGTACTCCTTGGCCTGCAGAAACATGCATTAAATGTGACATCATGTCCTGCTGGCTACATTAGCACAGGATTGGAAGCCATCATTGAGTCATAGGGCTTCTTATTAGGCCGTCTTCCTGTTATAAGTGGCACATTCTTGGCAATAAGCCTTCTATCTGGGTTGGGACTGTGAAGACATGGAGGGTGAATTCCCAGTAGACAAGAAATATTTCCCCTCCAGTTGTTTTGTGCCAAGGGCCGAATTCTGGCAAGAAAGCTGCTTTATTTCCAGCTTTTCTTTTTCCTGACTCTCTGAGATCCTCTCTTCCCTATTCTCTTCTTCCTGTCACCTCATACCTTTGAATTACCTGTTGGAAACCTGTTGTATTCCTATCAGTTCATGGAGTGTTAAACGCTGACTGCATTATGTTTTTCTGTCTGCCTCCCCACTGTTGCTTGTAGATATCAACGAGTGTTTGTTGCAAGGTGTGTGCCACAATGGAGACTGCCTGAACACCATAGGTAGCTACAGGTGCACCTGCAAGGCGGGCTTTATACCTGACGCCACACTCACCAACTGCATCTGTGAGTTTCTTCCAGCAGCTTCCAGTCTGGCAGTCCTCTTCCTCTTGTGTCGAGTTTTTAAACTTTTTAAAGTGCTGATATATTTACCTTTTGCTAATTTTCTGTTTGTGTATATTTTGTGCATTTGCATGCATTTATGTATCATATTTCTGCATCAAAAATGTGGATTCTGATTAGTGAGCTGAGCAGAAGAACTGAAGTAATTTACAGATGCTGAATTCAGAGAAGATTCCTCAAATTGTCCTTCATTACAGTTATTCAGCTATGCAACATACAACCATCCTAGCAGTCCTGGTTTAGGTACACCTTCCTAGATATTGTTCGTTAGCAAGCACCATCTTTTGGACACACTTGATAGTGTTGGTAAAATTTCTGTGATCCTGGTCCTTCCAGAGTTTGCTTTTTGAAAAAATTAGTAGTTAGTAATGGGAAAAGATTAATATTTGTATTGAGGTTAATAAAACACTGATAAGAGAGTGGCCTGCCATTACTCTGATCTGAAAGGGCCAGGCTTTTACTGTAGCACTGGTTAAGTAGTTTGCTCAAGGCACACAGCCCATTGGGATTGTCTGTTATGGTATCCTGGTTACAAGTCCACATTCTTACCCACTCCGCTATCTACTGTCTGCTAAGCAATGCCTGTGTATGTTAGCTTTTATACCCCTTTCATATTTTATTTTATGCATGTGTGCATGACTTGGCTGGCCCCTCCCACTGCTGATTGTCCAACCAATCACCATGTGTCTTGGGCAGCTCCTACCATTTGAGCCTATTTCCATGGGCATGCATGGCAGTCAAAGAAACCAATACGGTTTCCTGTCAAGCTCTGGAATGTTCCACTGCTTTTGCCGGAGAGTCTTAGACACAATAGCAGCAGCAGAGGTGAACTCCTGTGTTTGTAGCAGTCAGTCATCCTTGCAGCCTGCTCTTCTTCAGTGCAAAGTAGTGTCCGCTATGCTACTGTAGAAGTGTTTCTAAATGAAAGAAGCACAATGTATCACATCAGAAAAACTACACCCACATGCTCCCCATCCTGTTTACTGTGCCACCTCAGAAACCAGCACTGACTCCCTAAAATCTCACTGATTTGGGATGAGGGCCCCCACCTGCCATAACAATAAAGGAAGAGCTGACTCTAACAGAGGTAGGCTGCAGGAAGGGGGATCAGAGAGTGGTTGGTTATTGCTCATCACTTCCCCCACCTCTCACAATATCCTCCAGTAATGAAGTGCTGAGTCTGTTTTACCGGCGCCCCCCTCAGTCAGGTTCTAATCAGGACCCATCCTGGTATCTGAAATTGCTTTGAGAAGAGGAAGGAAGCCTTTTGTTTTATCATGGCTGAATAAGTTAAGGAGTAGCTTGTATTTCTACAGCCATTTGAACTCCTCAGCATCTTGGTATTCACTGATGCATCTTCATGACTAGCTGGGTAAATTATTATTATTTTTTCCACCTCTCTCTCTCTCTCTCTCTCTCTCTATATATATATATATATATAGTGTGTGTGTGTGTGTGTTTTTGACAGATTTCTAAAAGCTGTTAGCTTCTCCTCAAGCTGTTGACCACACTGTTCTGCTGCTCAATCGTGCCATATAAACATGAACCCAGAGCGTGCTTCGCCCTGCCCCTCTGTGCTGCATGTTTATATAAGCTGCCATCTTTGCTCAAAAATATGTTTGGAAGTAACATGTAGCCCTCAAGGCCTCTTCTGATAGGTTAGGTATCCCCAAGCATTTTTGCACTCTAAGGAGATTCTGGTGACGGGAGTTTCTTCTCTCTCTCTCTCTCTCTCTTTCTCTCTCTTTTTCCCTGCCACACCCCGTCCTCATCCCCCACTGCACCCCAGCTGATACCCCCATGGTCCATGAGCAGGAGGGGGCTTGTTTCCGCTTTGTCAGCTCAGGGAGGCAGTGTTTGCACCCATTGTCAGTCCAGCTGACCAAACAGCTGTGCTGCTGCAGTGTGGGCAAGGCCTGGGGCCCAAGCTGTGACAGGTGTCCCATTCCTGGAACAGGTAAGTCCCGCCCACACCCTGCCCCATGAGGTGCGGCCTAGTCTCTCCTCATCTGCTCCTTCACATGACCCCTGCATGTCCACCACGCTGCAGTAGTCGCTTCTCACATCAATCTAATATATCAGGGGTTCTACTCTCAGGCACCCTGGTTTGGAGGTCTTGAGTATATTGGGGCTGAATAAGTTCCTGTAGCTTTTTCAAATATGGTTTTCAGCACTTGTGTTTCAAAACCAGACCTTCCTGGATGTATGTATTTTTTGACACTTTGCTTTCACCATGGTTGTAGGAACAAAGTTTGCCTTATTTCTGCTTCAGTCATTTGCTTGTGACCATCAATAAATACCTGAGGGCTGTCCGGATGTCTGTGATAACAGCAAAACAAATGTGTAGCAACAGCAATAATAATAATGAGGTATATGAAAGTTGTAACAACCCTGACATCAGTGAAGGGAGCACTATGCTCAGTATGCATCCCAAACCAGCGAGGTGTGGGTCTCCACATCTTCATGGGGCTTCAGTTCAGCTTGTTCCAACCTAGAAGTTTGAGAGAATGGGCTGCTTGTTGGAAACATCTCCAAACAAGAGGATTAAGAGTGGCAACAGAGCTAAGTGACTCTTTTGTGGAAATGCACTGGAACAGACGGATGGGACGTGCAACATCATGCAGGCTTTCTTTAATGCAGTCCTGTGTGTAGTGTACTGTTTTCAGAGTTACAAGTGTCCATTAGTCCAGCTGGAGGGGATAAATCTCTGGTCTGGGTCTGTGCTGAGATAAAGCAACAAACATAAGCCCATAGTAGAGTGGAATACAGATATTGCCAGAAGTGATGATCAGGATACCTACTTTGACACTAGTGCTGGATTTAGCTTGTCATGACACTCTTGTGCCATAGTTTGTGATATAAGGAATCAGCAAGAATTTTGGATCTCTGTCTGGTTATAAAATGTGCGCGGTTCATGTTCTTCTGCTGTTTTACTTGGGGGGGGTGGGCATGTGCCTCTTTATGTGTAGCTGACTTCAAGGATATCTGCCCCGGAGGAATGGGCTACACCGTCACAGGAACCTACAGGCCGAAACCTTTCAACCAGCCGAATTTGGTCATCCCCCAGAAGCCCCTCGTGCCTCTTCTTCCTTCACCCACAGTAGAGAGGCATGTTGAAGCTCTTAGCATCACTGAAAGGCAGGTCCCAGCCATCCCAGGTGAGTGTACTGTAACTGTGTGGCTGTCTCCACACAGATACCTGACCCACTCACTTCTGAGGACATTATTTTTGGTTAATACGGTCCTAGTATCAGTGACACACCTTTTCAATTAACATCTTAACTTAGTTCTACTGCTCTATATTCTGTACTACATAATGGCTAAGGACATAGACCCCCGCTGAAAACTCACAGAAGACTTTCTGTTGCACCCTGAGTGAGATGCTTAAGCCAAATTTCAGATGGTATATAATTGGAAAATAATATGTTGATTTGTAGAGAGCCATCACTTCAAATTTCCTAAATAACAAGGGTGGGAAGCCTAGGGATTTAACGGGGATCTCTGAGTCATGTGACCAGTTCCCATTTTTTGCTTTGCCCTTTTGTGTCTTATGCACCACGTTTTTATGCACCATAGATTATAGCTCATGCAAAGCCATGGTGCCTTGTTTGTCTTCTGTGCTGTTCTTGTACCCAGTGCTTTCAATCCTCCTCAGATACAGATCATATCTTGATCCCCAGGGAACATAGAAGAACATATAGCATGTCTGCAGTGTAAAATCAGTTGAATATGTTCACATTTCCACGCAGGAGGAGGGCTTGCAGGCTCTAGCTAAAGGATGCCTTCTAAAACCTTTTGGAATGAAGTGGACCTTTTCCCTTTTGTTCCTCAGGACATGTTTGTCACTTGACATGGAGAAACCTGGCATCATGAGCAGACATTTCAGTTGAGTCTAGGGAATGGTAGGGATCGCAGAGGAGTGTGTAACTTTGGCAGAGAGATGGGCTAGTTGCACGGTCAGTGCTGACTTCTCACTTGTAAAACCTGCATCGTTTTAGTCAAAAGTCTGAAGAGTGGGAAAAAATAAGCGTGGAGTTTTACCAATGACTCGGTTTATTACAGCATTTTCGAGATGAGGGGCACAAACAAGACATGCCAGTCAATCACATTTACATTTCTACAAATGTGAGAACTTATTTTATTTTTTCCCCCTTGCAACTCCAGTAGTTACAACAGCACCTGAGCAGGTAGGTTATGAAACCCCATGTGGAAAAGGGCTGTGCCTTCCAGAAGCATGGCAGTGACCTGACAGGCGCAGCAGCAGGTTACTGCTTGCATGCAAAGGTGGCATCATCTCTGCATGGTCCGCCTTTTCCCTTGGCTGTCACTTTAGCATCTGCTAAAAAACAGAGCATAACAGCTTTTTCCCAGATATGCCTACAGTCATATATCCAGCTTCTTGAGTTGTTGCCTTTTGGGTCGTTCCTTTCCCCAGCTTTGAGATCTCTGATCTGCAGATGCCCTGGATATTCATGTGTAGTTGGAGTATTGGTTTAGTTGCCTCCTTTTTAATTTTTGTTGGTCTTACAGATGTTTTTGATGGATGATTTAAATTCAACTCATGGCTTGAAATGCAAGTAACAGGAAAAAAATAATCGCTATCTCCCTTTTGGAGGAGGAAATAAATCCATGTTCATCTCTCTTCTTTGCCCTTCACAAAAGAAACGGAATAGCTGAGAGTTCAGTATTAGCATTATTTATAAATGCACATTTTTCCCTGACATCATCACCTGGAGAAAGGTTAATCTTTGCTCACTTTAACCGCCAAAGAGGTTAAACCAGCAGTAAATACACTGGCAGTAAAATAATTTATACTGGTGGAGGCTTCTGAGAAGGTACGCGTTCGATTGCTTTGGGATTTGTCAAAACCATTCTTAGCCAGAATGGAAATGGTTGACTCACCTGCTTATTATTACTAATGAATAAAATTTATTGAATCACACTATGAATCGAATGTAGAGTGGAACAGGGATTCTCCATTAGTGAATAGAAACTGTAATCACTTATGGGATTAAGGCTAAAATGTTTTTTGATGCCTTTGAGTCTCTCTCACATTCTGTTAAACTGTGTTTATGGCTTCCACAGGGAAAGGTGAAAAGATGTCACCCCAGGGACAGAAATATGCAGAGAGGGCAAGATTTTCCAAGGTGTGAAAGGAGCACAGGAGAGTTTTTTTTTTTCCTTTTTTGGGAGGATGGCTTGTTTCAATGGAGAGCATTTGGCTGCAGCAAAAGGCACCCAGAAAGTGGGGTATGAGGCTTAAATTTAAAAACCAGGCAAGGGCCAAGCAGCAGGGAATTGAAATGGTTGGAGGTGGAGGACTCTCAACATTTGTGGACTTTTAGAAGAGTGTTCAACATGCTTGTTCCCATTAGGACAGGAGCAAACAAGCAGAAAGGTTAGTTTCTTTGATGTCCTGCTTTAAGGCGCAGCTGGGCCCTGAGGCCAGTACCTCCGGCTGGCTCTGTTCTCTCTTTGCAACTTAACTGTTTTGCCGCTGGCTTTCACATCGCTCCATGGACGTGAAGCAGCATGCGCTCACTGCATGGATTGGGAGGGGTGGAGGTGGGGATGAGCACTATGGCTGTATTCGACCCCATTCTGGTCCGGTTGTCTGCTTTGAACCCGACTCCTTCTCTGTCTTGTCTTTGTGATCCAGGAGCTCATTGTTTTTGGTGCTAATAATAAGTCAGGGGGTGAGCCTGGCCAGACCCAGCTGTCCCCTGGTGTCTCGACCATACGGATGGAGCCCATCTACCCAGGTGTCTAAACACCCACCCTACTATCTTGCAGCTGGAAGGGGGCTGGCATCATAGGCAATAAACGTATACCACAGACATGACGTATCTGAAGTATACCATAGATATCAGAAGTATACCATAGATGTCAAGAGTCACCATTACCATGACAGTATGAAGTATAGAGCTAAATCTGCAAGCACTCAATTTGTATTTCAGCTGAATGTCTTGTCAGTACTGTAATTCACTTAGAAATAATTGTTTGCTATTTGGCACATAATGCATTTTATAATTACACAACGGTGTATTACACTGTTGGCTTTGTTTCATCTGATTGGTTTGTGCTTTAATGTGATTAGCAGCACTCAGTCCATCCTCACTCCATACCATCTCACATGTAGTCTGACAGCTGTCCAGGTCTCTTCCACTTCTATTCCACACATGTGCTGCTTTCATGCTTACTCCTGTTTTGATAATCTTATATGACAAGTCACTTCTGTGTCTTTGTGGGAGACTGCCCTCCCTGACAAATCAAAATATTTAGATGCGAAACCCAAGGCAGTGAAACCCCCAGGTGTGAGTGTGATAGGTTTTTGTCCCAGGGAGCTGTAATGGAATTTGCACCAGTACATTACTAATTTTTGTTAGAGAAGGAATTAAACAATTTTTACAGAACCAGAAATATTGTCAGAAAACAGCTTGGTTTGGGCTGCATTCTTGCCTATTAAATAATCATGGATGTTGGCCAGTCAGAACCATGTCACCTGGTGGTGCTGTTTGTGTGTGTCGCACTGCTCTGTATCTAGCACACAGGGCATCACTCTGTTGTCGACAATCATCATTATGAAAGTGCTGGTGAGGTGTTGCAGGCATGCTGTATGTTTTCCTGTTCTTGGTCTATCCAGACCAAGTCTGCATTCTGTATACAGGTCTTGATGCTTAAGTTTCACCTACCAGCTCATTTCTGTATCTGTTTCCATTCTCTCCTCTCTTCAACTGATAGAGGTGGTGGAGAAGACCTCACCGCCCGCCCCTGTGGCCATCCTGCCGTCCAGCGCCAGCCAGGACATTGCCCCCACCCAGCTGGCAGGTGAGACCTTTTGACCCACACTACACTTATGACCCATCAAGATGTGACCTCTTCCCCCTTCCTCTTCCTTGCATCTTTTCTTTTTATCTATCTCCACAGCCACATTTATCCCATTTCTCCAGGCACAATGTTGGGAGTCCCAGCTCTGATATACAGTATGTGCCCATTTTTAGTCACAAAACAGGAAATGAATGAATGCGTGTATGTCTGGGCAGGTTGTTTATATACTACAAATCCTATTATTCCTGACAGTACCCGCAGAGGCATTTAACCTGAATGTGAATTCATAGTAAAATTTGATAAATTAAAAGAATATGCTTCAAATGGACCCTTTACAGTTTCTCTGCTGTCAGTCCTATTGTTGTTGTCCTTGGGAGTTTATCACATTTGGGGGTTGTTCTGAGCTTCTGTACTTAGGATAGTTTCATCTGGGGGATGGGGGGATTAATAGCTATAGCAGCTTGGTTTAATTTGCATTCCTGGTTATTAAATAAGCATTAATGGCACTTGGTCAGAACCATGTCACCTGGCATCAGCATCTCAAAAATAGAGGCTGGATCTGGTTTAAGCAATTTTGAGGAAGTAGCTCAATCTCCTGTCTGTGTGCTGCAGCTTCCCACTGCTGTTGTCAGGCAGGGGAAAGGCCAGGCCACTAATTGGGTGGGACACATGTTTTTATTTGGATGTTCTGGATGGTGCTGCCATAGTCTGAGGCCAAAGAAGGCAGTGGCAGGAAGGCGTGGCTCGGCTAATCATAGGCAACAGAGATATTTCTGGCCATTGAGCATTGGGAGGAAATCCAAAACCCCAGACTACTTTCTTTGTGTGTTTGGCTTTGCGTCTGTGAAAGGTGACACCAAATTAACTGGCCACAGAAATGTTATGAGGAGCATTGACGAAAGACATTTGGGAAACACAGCCATGGAATTACGTCTCCTTTTTCATCCAAGTTGGCCCTGTAATTAAGTCATCCATGTTGTGTCTATGGAAGCCTAATTTAAATATACCCTTAATTACACTTGATGTACATTCCAAAATTTTATGAGGAAATATTAACTGCTACAACGTAATTGCAGTTGACACCTATAAAAATGCAATGGCAATAAGAAGAATAATGAGAAAAAGAGATGGACGAAACCATCCATCGTCATTGACAAAAATGGTTCAGCTTTCAATGAGGCTTCTCCTTCCCAGCTGCCATGTTTGCTTCGTAATGGAGTCCATTGTGTTCAAGAGCCCCATGGAGGTTTGGTGAAAGTTATTGGCTGACTGTGTGACACTTCAGGCAGGTGAAGGGTTATGAACTCAAGGAGCATCTCATCAGGGTTATTGAAGTTTTAAAATTTGCATTAGTTTTTATTTTATTTAGTTTTCCATGTTGTATTTCAGTTTCTGTTTCTTTTAAGAAGGTACAAATACCTTTTGTTTTTATTTTATGAAATTTTCTGGTTTTAGTTTAGTCTTGATTTAGTATTAATTTTAATTTTCAGTAACATGTTTTGAAACCACACTGGAAGTGACTTGCATGTTTCCACGATTTACATTTTTATTTACACATACAGTAACCACTGTATAACATATTCATGTGTATCTGTGTGACAAAGGGAATGAGGAAAATGTGCAGCAGCACTCATTAGGTAAAACTTAATCTCTCCTCTCTGGATCAAGGTTTACAATATTTGAAATCCTAATGAATACTTTACCTTTGTTGCAAACCCAGTTGTTGGTCCAGCAGCTGCTACCTGGCCTCAAAAGTTACACTTTAATATGTTAGAGCATATACTATACTAAACACATCTAAGTACATTTATCAAAAACAGTAACTTGCAAAGTAAGAAAATAAATGTATCCAAACAATGTGTCCTGCCCCGATCGTCCACACCTTCCGTGTGCCACGCCCCCATGTGGAAACCTTGTATTCCCCGATACCCTGATGTCTATGTCTTTGTCTTCGCTCTGTTCCTGTTCGGCACAACAATATTATTATAATTAAATGTATTAAGGGTTTATTATTAATATTCAAATAATGAAAACAAAATCTTTATTTGTAAATGTATTTTATTATAAAATAATTTACTGTTACTGTCTATCATTGTCTAAATGTATTTTTACTGTCTAAATATATGTATTCGGGTAGTGTAAACATGCATGATGATATCACAGTGAATGCGAGGCTGAGACTGAAGCGTTACCCTTTGCTTCCGCTGAGAGACATGCCACGTGAATCATTTCTCCGTGCATGCAAGTTATCTTAGGTTGGCGTTCACGGTTTGACTTCTGAGATTCAAATTGAGCTCTAGGTCATTTTTTTTCGATCTAGTTGGTTCAACTTTTAAGAAATTCGAGTTACAATGAGTTCAAGAACTGAGGTACAACTGTACCTCAACCAGAAAATGCACCAACATGGTGGACAACAGTCTTTGCTTCCTGTGGGTGGTACAGTGTGATGTAAATTGCAACCCACAACCAGAGCTCAACTGCTGGAGTAAAAACAGAGCTGACTGTATCTGCGTTTCTGTTTAGTTTTTGTTTGCGTTGAATTATTAATTGAATTTGTGCTTTATATGTAGTTTTCATTTATGACATTTTTATTTTTAGAGAATTACTTGAGAACAATGTGTATTTTATGTAGTTTTTAAAAAAATTGTTGCACGATTTACCAATTCCTTCTACCATGAGCACTATATTATCCTAACACAAAATGCCCTCAAAGCTCACCTTTACCTCATATCCCTTCACCACTTAACTACATTACTTGGAAATCGACATTTCTGCCGTCTACTAGACCAACATTCAATGTGTAATTTTAATATCATTAGAGAAAAACAAAACTACATCCAGAAGCCCAAAGTGATTCCCTTTTAAATGTTTTTTTTCTTAGCAGCTGAAGGAAGTTCTTTAGTTATATTTTTTCTGGACTGTAAAAAGGAAGGAGGATATACAGTGGCCACATTGTTCTATGTCTCTATAACTTATTTCATTACCAGCAGCAGGATCACGGGGCGGTAGTGACATGCTGCAGAATCTGAGAGTTGGGCCAGTGGGGTGGGCCACATCCAGTGTTGTGTGAATGTGACCTGAGATGTGAGCCTACACTTGGTCTGGAAAGCGGTGGGATGGTGTGTATTAAAAGGATTAGGCTATATTGGAGGGGGGGTGTCTAGGCTGGCCTTGGAGAAGTACTGTTTAGTGTGCAAGATTTCACCCCCAGCTTTGCCTGCTGTATAGAATCCAGAGTGAGTCTTGACCAGATTAGATTTTAACCACCCCCCCATCCTTCTGTAGAGGTGAACGAGTGCCTCTTGAGCCCGGATATATGTGGCCCTGGGATATGCTACAACACTCCAGAAGGCTACATCTGTGTATGCCATGATGGTCACCAGCTGGATGAGGAGAAGACCACCTGCCAAGGTAAAACTGTACCCCCTTCAACCTGTTTCAACTCTTATTCTGCTCATAGGAATCAGTCTGATGTACTGGTGCCTCATCATAGTTCTTACCAGACTTACTTACCAGAGCTTTCTTGTACTGCAAAATACAATGAGGGGAAAATGCTGATGCCTAGATGCATGGGCAGGGCACTTCCTGACAGGAAGGAGCATACATTGGTCAACATCATGTTTTAACAGACCGGGACACATTTGGGATGGCAATTAGGTTTCTATGTGTGTTCGTCTTTGCTTTAAAGCCAGGACCAGTTGGCATGAAAACTAGTGTCCCCAGTGGGAAGCTGTTTTTGGAAATGTCTGTGTGCACCATTAGCAAACTCTCAAATAATTGTCTTCCTGATCTGGCATATTTAAATATTGCCAGCGCTATAATTAGGTGCTCTGCACTGGGTAGGAATGGCCTTTTCTTAATTTCCTGCGAACATAAAGTTTTGCGCATAAAGTTGCATGCTACATGCACACATCAAAATATGACCACTGTCCCCACAGAAACACATGCTAGAGAGCGGTGCCAAAGGAACATAGTGGTGAACTGCAGTGATGGGTAATACAATATTATCTCACTGCTTTAATGAAGTGTTGGGTAGTAGTTTGAGTGTCACGATAAGCTCATGATGTCATTCAGACATTTTTTAAAATTAAGTTTGATAAATATTTGAACAAACTGAAAGAGATATTATGGCTTTAATCCAGACTAGAAGTCCGAGGATTTTAATTTTGTCTGAAAGAGATCTGAGGGCTTTAAGGTCTTCCAAATGAAATCTAAAGCCTGTGACCCAATCCAAAAGTGATCTGAGGGCAATGATCCTGTCTGAAAGAGATCTGAAACCTTTAACCCAGACTGAAAGACACCTGAGGGCTATAATTGAGACTGAAAGAAGTCTTTGTTTTCATATTGTTGTTGGTGGCATTTTGATGCATGCTTGCAAGGACTGGCATGTCATACAGATTAATAATGAAATGATAACCCTTCAAAAAGACCAACCCATTATAAGTAGAATGTATTTGGATGGTTTGATTTTCATTGTAATGTGTCCCCTTGGTCTGTAGAAGACACTCTATTAATTTCTATCCAGTCTTTTCCCTCCAGCCTCCAAATGTGCTTCTAATGAGTAGCAATTGTTCAACCCTCAGTTGCACTACTTCTTTAATTAGCATCATTTCAATGTGAAAATTGCCAGGATGTTGGGGAAACAAAATTGACTGCCTAGAAAATGTTGAATTAAAATGCCTTTTCCGGTCTGTCCCAGTTCTGTGTAAGCAGCTTTTACTGGACTTGTCAGGCCCAAACAAAGAGCTGATTTCTCTGCTTATAGAACAGACTTAATTGCATTAAAAACACTTAGGAATTACTGGCTGAAATGAGGGGTACTGTAGCTTGTCAAACAGCCTAGCACACAGTACAGTGATTTTCCTCTCCAGATGACAACCTCTGGAAAGCTGACAGGAAATCAGACAATGCCTAGAGGACATGGTGGGCAATGAAAGCAGCTGCTCAGTGTAAAGGTCGAATCTGGGTGCCAGTATTGGGCAGAGGAGCTATTGATCAGTCTGATGGGGATTTCCCCTGATGCACTGGTGCTAGTGTCAGAGGTCTCTCAGGAAGACAAGGGCCAGTAACACTTCCAATGATGTATCAGAATTGTCATGAGCTAACTATAAGGGAGTTAATCATTAACAGGCAGTCTTGCTTTGCAGGCAGAGTTTGTGAATGGCAGTTGGTGATGGTGGTGACCCAGCTGGTATGTGAAGGAACATTTCACAGCAGACATCCTTAATGTTCCCTTTTTGTTCCTTGCAGACGTGAATGAATGCCAAGACCCCAATGTTTGCGGCCAGGACAGCCTCTGTGTCAACACACCAGGTTCCTACACCTGTGAACAATGTCCAAACGGTTATAGGATGAGCCACATGGGCCGCTGTGAAGGTACTAGTATTAAAGTGGGCCTCACTGTCTTGGTACCTGTAATCAAAATGCTGTTGGAAAGCTTATAAAAGTTTTTTTGGTACTGTTTCCAATCATGAAGCAATCTGTATAATATGCCATTATTTTCACGGACTGTTCACTTGTATACTCTTGTTTTTAATGTATCTTACTGAGGAACAGAAAGTATATGGTGCAAAACACGGAGAAACATAGAAGGTAGAACAATTTAGTAACCTTGCTATACCTTTGTTCTGCCTATGGTGTACCCTGGACTTCAGTTTTATTTGCCATTGGTGTACCTTTGGCCTGCCCTTGGTGTACCCATGGTGTACTCTTATGGCACTTTTCCACTGCGTGGTACGACTCAGTTCGGGACGGCACGGTACGGTTCAGTTCGACTCGGTTTGCGTTGCCACTGCAGTTTAGTACCGCTTTAGAGTGGGCGGGATTATTCACGTGTCGTTATAGTTGCGCC
>JABFDZ020000066.1:19232744-19243094 GCA_019775955.2 Pollimyrus isidori
AATCATCATCGCATTTGCAACGGCGTCATCATCATCTCTCATCAGGCAGCTAATAGAGCCAAAGCTTGACATCTCACACGTCATTCAACCAAATTTTAGTAACGCGCTCTTAACATTCTCAGTAACGGTAACGGCGTTACAAGTATTGGAAAAATAATTAATTAATTACTCCGTTACTGAAAAAATAACGCCGTTAGTAACGCCGTTATACTTAAACGCTGTTACTCCCAACACTGCCGGACAGTCAGGTTCCCCCAAATCTGTGCTTCTCTTTGAGAAGTTGGTGTCAATTGCATTGAGAGACCATTTGATCAAATCCATGATTTTCTTAGCTTTGGAAAGCAGGGCTGAGAGAGTCTCTCAAAGTATAAGACAGACTAGATGAGACGAGAGGAGCAAATCGGGGAAGATAAGGGGAGGGAGAGGGAGTGAAATGTGTCTGCCTTCGCTGAGAGCCAAATGAGATACTGGCTTTATGAGCTGAGTTTCTGTCTGGCTGCCTGGTAGTGATAGTCAGATAAATTACAAACAAATTACCCATGGCACTTTAAGAAAATACCCATTGTAATGTTGCCTTTTTTAATTGCCTGATTTCTCCACTTGTTTTATACTGAATTATTAATAAGTAGAGAAAAACATGTTGATAGGGGACTTGGATCACACCCAAAACACACTACCCTAAGTTAGGTTTAGCTGTGATGCTGTTATTGTACTGCTTCCATAATCCACACATATCCAGAGTAGCTCAGCCTTCCAAAAACCTCCATTAGTCTACTAGGAAAACTGCAGTTTCCATGAGGTCTGTCTCTCCATGTTCGCTGGTGGTGGCCCAGCTGCTGGCCTCCAACATGCCATGTACTTTCCATACTCTGTGGTGCCTCGTGAGTAAAAAAGTAATGCCGGATAGCTGGAGGCTGTAATGACATACAACCTGACCCACCATTAGCACTGCAGCCTTGTAGTATCTGCATCTGCTTTGTAGAGTCTGTGCGATGAAATGCTGTGTTATTTAGTATCTCCAAGGAGGCTGTTTCCTGTTGCATGGCCTTGACGCTAGCCTGGGGCTTTCTGAACTAACCCTTTTCCACTGGAAAATTTGTGGAAAAGCACAGGAGAAAGATGACTCTGTCTTGTTCAACAGCCTGAAGATACCTTTTGTGCAAGCAGCTGGTGGGCCAGTTAGCCCTGCTCTTGACCGAACCTATATCGGGTGCTTGAATCTTTGTTCAAATTAATGTGTCGCAGCCTTGTTCTTGTGCTAAGATTTCCATTTACTCTTGAGCCACTCCTCCTTAGAGTAAGTTTGGTTTACCATGTGCTGTGGCTTTAAAAAGCACCCCGAGGACCATTATAGCACGGAAAACATCATGAAAACACGATTGGTGCTTTTTTTCCTCGTGGCGGTCCTCTGTCTCTCCACCTGAAGAATAAACAGACACACAGAGCACTCACATTTATGAGTACTTGAGGAATCAATAGGGGAGCAGATACAAGCCTCCTAATCACATAAACAACAAAAAAGTAACAGAGAAAAAAAAATGAATTTGTTGGGCTTCCACCTCACACTCACCACAATGATAGTACCTGCATACCCCCCTCCCCACTTTTCCAAACACCTGTGTGAGGAGCTGAATCCATTCCTAGGCAATGATTGATGCCACCATTTATTGTCATTCCCTTTAAAGCCTGTTGGGGGGTTAATGTATTTAACATAACTCTAATGTCTGTTGCGTTCCTCTGCCCCATGATTGTTTCTGATTGGTGCGACACGAAGCCAATTAATCAGCTGCTCATCACAGCACTTTATCTGGGCTGAAGCAGACTGAAGATTCAGAGCCATCAGCAGGTATCTCTGTAGGCTTCCTGCTACAACTGGCCCATGTCTCTCAAACATTATTGACACACAGGTTAGACCTCAGCATGCTCCATCTGGCATGGTCAATGGCCGCTTTCAGAAGATATCAGCTGTAGCCTGAAATGAGGAAACACAAGCAAGAAAGGCCTGGAGCTGTTTCTTATAGCTTCTGTGGACAGGGCTTCCATCTTTTCCAGTTTCCTTCTTCAAGAAGGCAGGCCACAGTAGCCAGCAGGTCCTATGTGGTCCTTCTGGAGCCGACTTAACTCCACCACTTCCGTCTTGGTATTTGGTAAACCTGCTTGCAAGTCTCAGCTCAACCATGTTTCTCCGTTCATAGAGTGAGCCTGTCCCAAGCACTGCCTAGTTTTACATAGCCCCAGCAAACTCCAGCCACCTCCAGAACCACAGCCAAATCCACACCGTGTGTCATGCAAACTCTCCAGGCACATCTGACCTTGCTTTGCTGCCATACCCGGCTTCTCAGATCTGCTACAGATGTTCTAGAGATGTTCAGTTCGTTTGTTCGACTTCATCCTAGGGAGCTTTTTGTGGTTATGGCCCAGTTTTGGTTGTTACACGGTTCTGATATTTTTAATATTAGTACATGTGTGTAAGTTTGTTCAGCTCAAAATACTAATGGGTCAACTCTGAAATAAGATTTGCTATGCCCCCCACAACCCAGAGGCACCCTCTGTCTGTATAAGACTTCCATTCTCATGACAGTGTGAAATCTGTCGATTTTACCAAATCATGATGTCTGTGGTTGCACAGCAAGACGCCGCTTACCAGCAAGCAAAAGATTTTCTTCTCAGACAGGAGACGTGGTTCTTGGGCTGGACACCGAGCTGAATTTTGATACAATCAATGTTCTGAGACGGCAAGGCTCAGTGCCAAGGAATCTGGACAGCTTCTGGCTAATAAAACCAGAGGCAGCCTGGCCATCTCCAGTGATTTATGAGTGTTCAGGTACCACCTCCATGAAGCCATCAAGACTTTGGGGTCTCGCTTCTTTTTTTCCCCTCTGGATGAGTAGTAACGTGGTGTTGCTACAGCACTTTGACACTTCTTTGCTGGCGTATAAAACCATTCCATGCCTCTCCTGGGAAACACGCCGGGTGGCTGTTGCATGTGTTGTTTTCATGGTTCAGAGACGATAAGGAATTACGACCTTGGAGCTTTTACATGGCCTGAGAAGGGTGTGGGGGTGGGGCTGTGCTTGTTTATGGCTGCTAGAGCAAGGCCTTCTATTCAGAGCCTTCATCTGCCATCAGCATGTCCCTCGTTTCACATTCAGACTGGTGGTCTGGAGTAGGGATTTGAAACCTTGAGCATTAAGGTAGCAATGAGCTAACAACTAAATTGCATGCTCTAAATCTGAACAAGATTCCCCTCGTCTCTTGAGTGATGGTGCATTAGTGATGAATAATAATGGGCAACGTGCTGCATGCTTCCCTGATGCTGCCTACACAGATGTGAACGAGTGTGAACTGTTCAGCGGGCTGTGTGGCGAGGCGGTCTGCAACAACATAGAGGGGTCTTTCCAGTGCGTGTGCCCCAAAGAGAATCAGGAGTACGACCAGATGACAGCAAAGTGCAGGCCTGCCCCCGCAGGTACGTGCCCCGTGTGACTGCATGCCATGATCTCATGAGATGGGGATGTTAGCTGTGGGCCCAAAAGACCCAGAGTGATCCTGCATGCCATCCTGATGGGAAGCAGTGTGGGTAGCAAACACCAACATTGGCTCCCCAGGGACGAATTTTGCTTGTGCATTATTTTTAGGTTGCACAAACATTTCCAGACAGCCTAGTCTCCTGTGATTTCAGCCAAAAGAAATGTGTAAATTGATTTTGCTGTTAAGAAATGGGCAGGTGTAAGCTTTGCTCGTCAGACAAATTGTGTAGTACTGCCCCCTACAGGTCTGTAATGTAGTTGATTAGTAAAACAATAAATCAGGAGTGACACTGGGCATGCTCAGGTGTGGGATTTTTTTTTTAAAGAATGTGTCCAAATGTTAGTAAATTTTAGGTGTTCCTCCAAAATGGGCAGTCGCATACAAATCATGGCTGATCTGTAATTATGAAGAGAGATTTATGGTATAGAGAACACAATCTGACCTGAGAAATGGGGTGTGGTGGTACCTTAAGTCTCCAGGTATATAATTAACCAGATGTTTTCCCTTAAGCCACAGGCTGATTCCATTTATCTCACTTGCATTCATGGTGCCCTTCAGCTGGAGTTGTGACTGACACAGATCACTGATCATGTGAATTGGCAGGCACCAGCCTTTTTAGATAGTTCCAGTAGCCTTAGTTATCCTGGCTGCTTTATGGAATTTTTATAATGACCTATTGGGGCTCATTACATACTGAAATGTATTCTAGCTGGCTATTCCTGAAGCTGCTGTAATTGTGTAGGAAATCCTTAGGTAGTCCAGAGTGATGCACTATGGATGTTCTCTGACTGTCTGCCTGCCTGCCTGCTGCCGGGTCTCTAGCCACCTCAGTGGAGCGCAAAGAGTGCTACTACAACCTGAACGACGAGAAGCTTTGTGACAATGTGCTGGCCAGCAGCGTGACCCTGGAGGAGTGCTGCTGTACGCTGGGGGCCGGCTGGGGGGACAACTGTGAGGTGCACCCCTGTCCTGTGGAGGGCACCGGTGAGTCTCTCACCCCACACCTCAACTATGTGACTCTGTCTGGCCAAATATGACATGATCTTATTATGTATGGAGTAATTTGTTGCTAACAAGCCACGCATGGTTATATGACCCATGGAATGCATCTAAACTGTCCACTTATCCTTTTGCTTTAAGAAAACTCAGACATAACCTTTGGTATAAAAAAAAAATCATATAATTCAGGCTTTATTTTAAAAAGTGAATTAAATAATTAGTAGGTATTTTTTCATGATTTCTTATCACTATACTCTTAATAATACTTTAAGTAATTATTAGGCACGGTTGCCCCCACCCCCGGTCCTGTGGTCCATGCTTGGATTCCTTAACTTACTGAATGTAAAATAAGGGAATATAGGTATTTGAAATCAACAAGGCTTTAACACAGCTGAACATGAAAATGAATCTACTGTGAGAAACTTCAGGAAGTATGGAATGAACATATTATTCTCTCTAATCTCCTCTGAGTTTCAGCTCAGCTGGTTTAAATAGGCAAGAAATTCCCTCGAAACTGCATGAAAATGGTCAGTCCTTGCATTTAGCAGCTCCACAGCCTGATGTTTTTATCTGGAATTGTTTTGATGACACCATTTGGTAAGGTTTTAACCATGAGCTAAGCAACCTGCCCCTTGTGGTTTAAATATGGTTTTCTGTCCTCAATAGACCAGTTTAAGCAGATGTGTCCTGGTGGGAAAGGAAGTGTCCCCACCAGTAATGGGGCTGGAGCAGGGACATCACCCAGCTACAGAGGTAGGCAGGGACCCCACAAGACAACCGCCTAAATGTTTCAGAAATAACCAGGAGAATATTACCCACATGATTTACTATAGAACATAAATATAGTAAGCTAAGGGGTAGCCTCTTGTGTCTGCCAGACGCTGACGAGTGCGCCCTCTTCAGCCAGGAGGTCTGCAAGGGCGGCTTCTGTCTGAACACGCCGCTGGGTTATGAGTGCTACTGCAAGCAGGGCCTCTTCTATGACGACGTCAAGCTGCAGTGTCTCGGTGAGTCTCATTCCGGATCACGTCAGGCGACTGTTGCTGCTGGCCCACCATTGCTCAGCCAGCGCCACTTGTAGAACTTTCTGAGGTTCAGTCGGTCTGGATTGGCTATCCCCTGAGTCTGGGTTGTGAGATGTGGGGTGCCACGACGTGTCTCTGACCACAGACCTGGGGCTGGGTGGATAGAGGAGCCAGAGCCGTTCCAGCAGGATGCCACAGGGTGGTTTGTTGGGGGGGGGGGGGGTCCTACTGCATGTGCACTGTGGGCTTGGAGCATGCAGAAAACCGCTGACCTTGGGTAAGTGTCATTTTTCTGACGCGAAGATGAATGTTTTTCTAGGTCCAGCCCCAGGTAATGTGGAGATGCACCTGGCCAAAATCTGAGAAGCTCTGTCTGCATGCTGCATGATGCGTTTAACTCTGAAAGCCATGTAGGCATAGTTGAAAATTAATTCATACAAATCCCCGGACCCCCTTAAATGGGTGGAGACCTCAACCCCTCCAAAGCTCAGCCCAAAGTTCTGCATACCTCTCTTTGCTAGGACAGAAACCTCTTCTATAGAAAGGGCTGAAACCCCTTACAATTTTGTGTAGCACTTTTTCTATGGCTGAGTTAGCCCTTGCAATCCTATCCATTTTTGAGCTTTTTTCTGTCCCTGTGATTATAGGCTTATTATATGATATGTACATGATTCAGCCACATATGCTTTTTGGTTTTGTTTTCTGGACATTCTGGGATTCTTAAACATGTCATAATCTGATGTGTAAATACCAACATAGTGGGGACCTTTCGATGGCTTAATATTGTGAAGGAATTCATAATTAGTGCCAGGTGGAAATTAATATCTGACTTCGTATCCATTTGGTAACTCGTTGAAGTTATCTTATAGACAGCAATGCATGGTTTTATATAGTTTTTTATTTCTTTATAACATCTGAATGAAATTGAAATAGAAAAGCGTTGTTTGGTTTATGATCCACTGGATAAACACAGACATGACAGACAGTTTGAGTCTAGTTCTGAATGTTTATCATTTTTCTATCTATATAACCTATGATAAAGTGAAATCTGAGAATGAAACTTTTAGTCTGAAACAACAAACCAACACTGTAGCGCGTCATTGTGTTTACATGTGGGAGGTGTTCCACTTACACAATGCAAACTTTTGTGAATAAATATTACGAAAATATCAAGTAATTCTCTTCCTAATAAATAGATTTCTGGATTTTGTTATTATTTTTTTGTAATACAAGTCCAGTAAGTCCAGCCAATTTTTGGATGTTATTCTATCCCTTTATTTCTAGGTTTATAATAAATTATTAAATAAATATTTTTCCCCTGAAGAGTAGTACATGGATCAGTGTGGAAGTAAATAGGCGCTTTGTTTTCCATCTAATGTGAATAATATTGATGTCCTATGGATTAATTGGGGTACATTTTGGCGGAAAATATTTTAAATATATGCCTTGTTACATGGGCACGGAATTATTCTGGGATACTTTAGCGCACTACATTGCAACTTGAATGACCGGACTCTCAGTCCTCTCAATTCCAGCAATATGGAATTCATGTCTGTGCATTATATCTATTCAGAGTTACAAGCCTGAGATTAATAGATGCGAAAACCATAGCATTTTGCATTTGTTGGGTTCTATGAGTTAGGGTTAGACTCATTAGAGCAACGGGCAGATAGGACATCGCACTGGGGTAGCTTTTCTGTTGGACCTGTGGACCATCGCATCAATTATAGGATGTTGCTCTTGGTTTCTGATCCAGTTCTTGAATCCAAAAATATGTAACGCCCCTGCACCCTTCTGTAGACATTGATGAGTGCCTGGACGCAGGACTCTGTATGGGAGGCAAGTGTATCAACATGCCGGGCTCATTCATGTGCTTCTGCCTGCCCCCCCTGGAGCTGGACCACACCCAACAGCGCTGCGTGTCCCCATCCCCTCTCACATCTCGGCCCCCCACTGTGACTCATCACGGTACGTACATTGTGTGACAATTCCCAAAGACACGCAATGTAAACACAGCATATCCTACACCTACCCAAAAGAATTACCGTGATAGAAGAACTCGGTACGGTCATAGTTTTGAACAAAAAGTGTCTGTGGTAATGAGTGTGTGTGTGTGGATTGTGTTTATATTACATTATCCTCCAGCATGTACTAAAAAACAGTTATTTTGATGTTATGGGGACCATTTTTCAGGTCCCCAGAAAGATCCGTGAATGCAATAAAAAAAAAAAACCAAAAATGCCAAAAGTCTTGTATTTTGTTTGGTTACTTATGGTTAAGGCTAGTGCTGGGTAGGGGTTACGGACATTGGGATCAGAGTTTTCCCCATGGAAATTAATGGAGAGTCCCCACAAAGATATAATTACAAATCTATGTGTGTGTGTCTGTATCTGTGTGTATCTCTGTGTCCACACTCCAGAGTCACCAGAGATCTTCCAGAGCATCTGCTGGCAAAAAGTGACCCAGACACTGACTTGTGGTGGCCCCATGCAGGACAGGCCAACCACCTACACTGAGTGCTGCTGCTTATACGGCGAGGCTTGGGGCATGGACTGTGCACTCTGCCCCCGGATGGACACTGGTATGACTTCACACAAAACCTTATAATACAGAACACTTGTGAACTCTGTCAAAGGGACATTGTGAGCGCCATTTAATTAATGTTTAATTGGTTCATAATTTAATGTTTGATATTTTCAGCATATCTTCAGAGGTTCTTTGAAGAGCAGTCAGTTTTTCTCATGACTTTCAGAGTTCCACATTGTTCAACCAGCCAAGAGGTTGCAGATTTTCATGGTCGCTGATAGCCACCCCATTGAGCCCTGAGGCTGACCTTGCACATTGTTCACACAATGAAGTACAGTGGTACCTCAGTTCTTGAACTCATTAGAACTTGAATTTCTTAAAAGTCGAACCAACCAGTTTGAAAAAAAAATACCTAGAGCTCGATCTGAACCTCAGAAGTCACACCGTGAACACTGACCTAAGATATCTTATACGCGCTGGGAAATGAGTCACGCACGTGTCTCGGCGGAAACAAAGGGTAACGCTTCTGTCTCAGCCTCGCATTTACTGTGATAGCACAGTGCATGTTTACACTAATTGAATACATATATTCAGATAGTAAAAATACACTTAGACAATGATAGACAGTAACAGTAACAATAGTAATTATTATGTAATAAAATACATTTTATAAGATATTATTTTAATATTAATAAAAAAACATGAATACGTTTAATTATAATATTGTTTGCCTAGTGGGGACGGAATGGAGACAAAGGCACAGACGTCAGGATATCAGGGAATATGGGGTTTAATTACAGGTAAGGCAGGCAAAACGCAGACGGACAATACAATGACCGGACTGGGGAAACAAACTAAAACACGGACGAAATACTGAGGACTAATGAAAACAACTATAACCAACTTATCACACAGCGATTCCATACGGGGTTAATGAGGGGATGTGGCACACGGAAGGAGTGGACGATTGGGGCAGGCATTTTATTTGGATACATTTATTTTCTTACTTTACAAATTACCGTTTTGCTAAATGTGCATAGATGTGTTAAATAGAGTATATGCTCTTCTTGTTTTATCCGGATCATTTTGTATTTAAATTTTAAAACATATTTAAGTGTCATTTTTTGGGGCCGGGAACCAATTAATTGGTTTTCCATTATTTCTTATGAGGAAAATTCGATCACAACTCCAACTTTTTAGGATTCGATCCAGAGTTCTGAACGGATTAAATTCAAATTCTGAGGTACCACTGTACTTTGACATTGACCTGTGTAACAGGCTCAGCTTAGGCTTGTGCGTGGCCTTTTCAGTTACAAGTTTTGTCCAGTGAGAACATGAGTTAAGACTGATTAGTGAGCCCTGCTATCTGCCTGTTTTTGGTGAGCTAATGCACAGGTCTTCATGATCACGACCAGTTTGGTGCACTTCCTGTGCAGAGGGCCTTGTGGGAAAAAGAAAAATAAGAAGGCAGGGGTTAGCAAAGCTGAGAACCAATCCCAGACCAATCCTGGCTAACAGGCTGTACTTCATCTGTCTCTTACTGTTTATAGCCTTAGAACAAAGGTCACTGTGCCTTTTTTAGGCATCACTTTTAACAAGTGACTGGCACCCACTACATCATCATTCCTTTTCAGAGACTGAATTACGCAAATTCTGGTCCAAGCCAAATAAGTTTCTGCTGTCATGTTTATTTGCCTTGCAGGCCACTTGACATGTGGCTTTGTGCCTAATGAGTTATTGACTTCTCAGCATTGGTAAAGTTAAAATATGACTCCACAGGCATATGATTCAGGTCTTTCACCCATATCAGTGTAGGAAGTTTTTAAAAATATTTGGAGGGCGACCTTTGCCTCCAGTGTTTAAAAAATGGGGGCACTTAAAGATAGTAATTAATGCATAAAGTTTCTGTTTTTAAGGTGAAATGAGCACAGATTAAATTTCATACAGTGATCACCACTTAGCCGATTGCTATTCCAAAGAATAAGAATATATGTGTGTAGAATATGTGTGTATGTGCCACTGATTTCTAGATATAGTGAAAACCTTATCACACAGTCTTTTAAATGAAATCATTTGCTGTTGGGTGGCATACTAGTACAGCAGTCAGCACTGTTGTCTTGCATCCCTGGGACCAGGGTATAAGTCTCTGCTGTGGCTTCATGTGTTGTTTTCCCTGAGTACTGCGGTGGGGGGGGGCCCCCGCCCCCGCCGGGCGGGGGGGGGACGGGAGGGGGGGTGGGGGGGGGGGGGGGGGGGAGGGGGGGGTGGG
>JABFDZ020000066.1:19257768-19268669 GCA_019775955.2 Pollimyrus isidori
CAATATAATCACATCATTCCAGTTAAAAAAATTACGAATTGACCCCCCCAATGTTCAGCACAAAGTTACGCCCTTGCATACATATTATATTAATTCTCAGACCCAATTTAAAATCATGAGCCAATAATTAACAGACAGGAGACATGCCATCAATACTCAGTAGCTGGCATAAGAATCTCCACACTGGCTGAACCTGACCACCAACCCTGGGCCATACCTGTTGAACTTGACAGCCAGCCCCAAGTCGGCGATGCAGCATGTGCCATTCTTCTTCACCAGGATGTTCTTACTCTTGAGGTCACGATGGGCAATGGCCGGCTTGCCCTGTGTGCCGTAGATCTCTGTGTGCAGGTGGCAGAGTCCACAGGCTGCTGAGTAGGCCAGTCGCAGCAGTCCCTCTGTGTCCAGCATGCTGAACTTCAAGTAGTCCTGCAGCGAGCCATTCTCATGGTAATCCGTGATGAGGAAAAGCTGCGTAAAGGAGCCAGTGCCCTTGATGTCAGCCGCGATGAAGCCTGGGGGCCGAGACATGAGACATGCGTATGACAAATATTTAGCAACTAACAGCAGAAGAAACTTTGCATACATACATACTGCCCCCCCAACTCTGGTTAAGGACACATATACTGTACACCCAATGGTAGAAGTTTCGCATACATAGTTTGGCAGGTACATCTTTATTGTCAACCAGTTTCTGTGAGACACACCCAGAATGTTCTCATGCCTCATGAGGACTGTCTGGTAGATCTCTGTCTCCCGGAACCAGCTGGCCTCCTCGCATGTGAAGAAGACCTTGACAGCCACCTTCTCTCCACGCCAGCGACCCAACCACACCTCACCATAGCGGCCCTTGCCAATCTGCCGCACCATCTGGATCTGCTTGGCGATGGTGCGCTGCACCTGCGGCGGGTGGAGTGAAGAAGGAGCAGACTCAGATGATCACACTTTGGCATTCCAATAGACACACAGCCTTCCTGTGCTGCCATCTCTCACCAGTAGGGGGAGCCCTGAGCCGCTGCCAGAGCTCTGCGAATGATGGATCAGGTCCTTCAGAGACTCTCCCACAGGAATGAAAACCTCATCCTTCTCCAGGTCCCTGTGATAGCACTGCCTCTCTGCCTGCCCCTTGTACCTGGCCAAAAGTGACAAATGCTCAAATTCCACAGGGATCAATCAAGGTGCCTAAGAACCACCCGAACATGTGACTACGACTATAATGTTAAGACCATCACCTGTAGTAACAGATGACCATGATGGCAACCAGAGCACAGCAGCAAACTGTCAGTGATATGAGGAAGACCAGCCAATGCACATTGTCCAGACCTGCAGTATGGAAAAGCACGGAGTTATCACTGGAAGATGGCAAACACAGAGCTGATGAGCAGAGGGAGCTGGGCCCGCACAATGTTCACAGCTCACCTTCCTCCATGAGGGGTGGCAGCGTGGGCTGCAGATCCTGATTGCAGAAGTCCGTCTGGCAGCACTCGATGGTGCGGCGCGTCTGAGCTCGGGGGGAATCCTGCAGAGTGATAGGAGAAGGTTTCTAACCAGGCACCCGTGGGACAGGGACGTTATCCAGAGACAGGACGAGCGACGATAAGCTGGTACCTTCTGAGAAAGCCCTGCGCCCCTGGAAGGCCCTACCAATTGCAACTCCACCCCATACCTTGCATTGGAAGTGGGAGCCCTCATACTTCATGCATCCTGAGCTCAGGACGACCTCACCCTGCTCATCCACCTCAATGATGGCAAAGCACTGACCATTGGTCCTGCAGGCATGGAGAAAGGCAGAGACACGCAGTGACAGGAGGCTCAGTGCAAACAACACGTCCGAAGTTTATAAAGTTTTTTTCATTCCATCTCAAGGGCATAACTATGCTACAGACATGGGGGGTATGTCCAAATGAGGGCCCTCACCCAGCATTTTTTAAAAGGCATTTTCCACAATTCTATAATGGCTGTGCAGTCAGAGGGCAGGCAAAGCCTCGTTCTTAGTCCAATGAAAATAGCTTTAAATAATAATAATAGTAATGCCAATAATAATAGTAATAATAATAGTAAAGACATATTTCCAGTAAACTGTTAAATGTCATTTCTGTATGATTTCCATCATTTTAATTTCAATAGCAAAAATTGCAAAATGTGTGGAGCTCAGCTGCAAACACAGGGCGAGACGAGAGCAGCATCACATTCAGGTTTCCCTCTGATTGCGCAATCGCTCGATAACTGGTTGGAGCACAAGCAGTAAACATATCTCTGTGTACAAAACAAATATATTTGCAAACCCCATCATTATATGTCCAAACCTTCCATAGTCTAGGCAACTTCACATGAATACGTGTATATAAATATTTTAGCTCACTGGTCTAATCATAACACTGCAATAAAGGAGCAGCAGGAGAGGTAGCTATGGCATCTGCCTCAATGGAGGAGCGGCAGGAGAGGTAGCTATGGCATCTGCCTCAATAAAGGAGCGGCAGGAGAGGTAGCTATGGCATCTGCCTCAATGGAGGAGGGGCAGGAGAGGTAGCTATGACATCTGCCTCAATGGAGGAGGGGCAGGAGAGGTAGCTATGGCATCTGCCTCAAAGGAGGAGGGGCAGGAGAGGTAGCTATGGCATCTGCCTCAATGGAGGAGGGGCAGGAGAGGTAGCTATGGCATCTGCCTCAATGGAGGAGGGGCAGGGGGTGTCCTGAACACCACTGAAACATATCTTCACCTTTTTAGCCCACAAACTGATATATACAGGACTACGGCCACCATAAGGGACACATATGAAACCACTAACAAACATGTCAACTAAACATGGGCCACTCACTCGCAAGTATTGTTCTTGGCATCCTCTGGACAGTGACCCGAGCAATGACAGCTCAGGAAGCGGGCAGCATCCTCAGGGGCCACGGTGGCATCATCCCCGGCTGTCCTGCTGTCAGGACCGGGCTTTACTCCAGTCCCGTGCAGCATGTGATCGGGGTTTTGCCCACCTGAGCATGGGTAGGGAGAAGAAGAGTCAGCAGTCAGATGATTCCCACAAGTGGACAGTGCCCACTGTCCACGGAGACTGAGTTATAGCACATGGACCCTAACTGCCCCTGGTGACACCCAACCACAGCGGTACAAATGAACAAGACCATGAAAGTGCCAGGGGTACAGAGCAAGTACAGAGAGCCCCCCCCATCCCTGACAGAGCTCCCTGAGCAGAGGGGAGAGAGAGAGTTTAATAAGATGCAACATTTCATTCACAGCTATGGGGATCTGAGCAGCTGAACTCATGACTTTAACCATACTTATGTGTTTATTCCCAGCTTTGTCTTTGTGCCCTGTTTACATTTCTTTCATTCCCTCCAGCCTGAAATGGGAGGTGGCTGTCTGCAGTTCAGAGACACATGTTGTCTCCCTCCTGCACTGATTACTTACTTGACAATCTGGTTTTAATTCTTTAATCCAGTAGATTAAAGTCCGCTCAGTCCGCCACTGGCAATGTGCCAATAATGAAGGAGATATAATCAACAAGCATGTTAATATTCCGGACAAAACATATACTTATGCACCGTGAATTATGGATTTCATGTGGCTTGTTATTGGTGTTCCATTGACAAGAAATGTGCAAGTATAAGTCCCCCTAAAAGGCCCCTATCTCCAGTCAAAGGTCGCATGCATCGCTTGACATGACACTCACGCTTTCAGACAAATCTATATTATTCCTTTATAAACCAAAAATGGTTCACTAAGGACACAGCTCCTAAATCTATCATGCAGTCACTCCACTGTATTTGTAAGTCAGGCACTTGCACAACTACTGCACAGTAGCTGTCCAGGACTGGAGTCGGAGATCCCTGCTATACACATTGCATGACATATTAATGAAAACAAGAGATTTTAAGAATCACTTATCTTAATTCCTCGCTAGCCATCCAGAGAGCTACCGCTTTGGGGATCCACAGACCCCAAATTTGTATTTTTTTAAGTCATCTTAAAAAACTCATGTTTTCTCCAGAATCCTAGTTTTGAACATGGAGAACTTTTTTCTCCTAAAATATTTATAGACTTTATACACCTTATTTTTCAAGCAAAAAGTAGGGCGAAAGCTGATAGAACAAAACCTTATTTCTAGGGCACATTTTGGCTTAAGAAGACATTCTAACAAGGATAGCATATCATGAGAACCAGACCTTGAGTCAAGGACGTCCCTGCATGTAAAAAGAGCTTTTCAAAGTCTGTTATCAAATATTTCATCAGTACTCATTGGATTTATTTTGGTGGAATATAATATAATATGGTAGGATTAGGTGTGAAGACCTCAAAAATCACACCTTTGTTCCAGCCTTTGCTCAGAAAGGATCATGCGATTGTGAACCAAACAGAAGTCTTTGAAAATAAAGGAAACTACAGTCGAGGAAACAAATGGGAAAAATAAGGAAATAAGTTTCAAATTTTTCTAAAATGGCCAATCGAACAGCAGGATGGTTGTGTATGTCAGGAACAGATAGAATGGATAAGAGCCTGCTTGTGCTAAATTGTGTTTTAATGGATGTGTTTTCTCACAGATTGAGACATTTGCAGGTTCGTTCTTTTCAAATAATAACCGCTCCAAAGTAATAACGCATAGCCGGTACTACTTGTATGGTTAAAATCCCTAAATGTGGGACCACATTTACAATGTCACAGTTCACAATTAATAGAAATGTGCAATTTAATACTTGTAAATAAATAAAATACATGCGTTATTATATATTCATATGTAGATGTCTTAAATTGTCTTACTAACGTTTGAATGTTAGTCATGTGGATAAAAATGTTAATTTAAAACAAATATGCCATTAAACTGTTTTAAATTCATGTTCATGTCCAATTTTGTTCTTATGTGGCAAGTAGCCGTGTAAGAAGCGGGATAATGCACAGGTAGCCGGTAGTTATTCCAAAATACGCCCCTTCAGTGTGATACAAGACCTGACGCGAACACTGTCGGGGCTTATTTCTGTGATAACTACCGGCTGCCTGTACATTATCCCTTACTTAACACTCGCAAATACATCATAGCATTTCCTGGCGAGCTCCCATTTTGTGTGTGATAAATATTCAGCCTTTGTACTAGCAGCACATATATCCTATAACAATATTACGCAATACACCAGGCCAATGGCCTAAGTATCGCCACACTGCTAACTGCTTCTCTGCAACATTTCTGCAACCGGTGTCAGGTGGGGGAGAGGTCAGAGGTCTGGAGGCCCTTTCCAGGGGAAAGGCGAAGGAATGACTTTTCTATGAAACCCAAGCCACTGCCGATCCCAGTCTCCCTTGAGCACAATGTGCCATGTGTTGCATTTGCAGCGATATGGGCCCTTCCTCCCACACGTGGGGCGTCCTCACCTTGCGGGTCCAGGCATGTCTGTGAGCCACAAACTGCTTGCAGCCCCATGCTTTTACTCCCCCCCCACCCCCCACAAACACTTCCTGCTCACCACATTCCTCCTCCAGATCCCATTACCAGTGCTTGACCCCCTTTTTAACTTGTGCCTTAGTGATCTTCAGAAATCCATGCCGTTTCCTTAACAGCAATCCTATTCAAACATTTTTAAAAGGCCGTCTGGCTAGAATAAGAGCCTTTTGTTGCTCTCCTGTTCATGTTACTCTCACTGGGAAAGAAATGAAGATATGCTACCCCAACCTAAACTGACGCCACGCCAAGTGCAAGGACAAATCAGCAGTGTAGTAACAAAGACAGGTAGCATGCAGGAAGAAAAATCATAATCTGTGTGCCTCCTTGATGAGAAAGTCCCCCCCCAGCCTCAGGTTATCAGCATATCATCAGGAATAACAGAATCACTGTAAAATAAGACGATAAGCAAGCCCTCCCCCCCACCCAAAAAAAAAAAGTTGATATCACCAATGCAAACTGAAATGGATGAATGGATCTGAGGTTAAAAGCATCCACCTCCGTCCCCTACACACAAATGCACTGACAAACAACTGGCTGACTTTGAGAGGCGTCTTTATGACTCAGCATTCAGCATATATTTCAGCATGAATCAAAGCAAGCACTCTCAGCAATGAGTACATAGAAGTAACAGAAGGAGCCGGGGTACAGAATACGCATGGAGCACTGCAGAGGTCACAATGTTGGCGCCCAGCTGTACCATACAGCGGTGTTGTGTGCCTTTGAATAACACCAAAGTACAGCACATTTCGAACTGTACAGCACTGTAAAGCTGTCCAATTCACTGCTCAACTAAACGGCACTTTCCCACCACCCCAGGTACCATACTTTTGGTACTTCAAGAAGATAGAAGATAGTAGTAGGACTGAACAACCTTCAGTATCAATACTAACATTGCATGCACATACTGTATAATTCTTAAATTATCACCTCAGCTAGATCAAGATCAAGCTTTTCGTTCCTTCAATTTTCGAAAAGATATTATAGTGCAGGGAGTTAAAGTCTCGACTTCATTATAAGTAAAAAACTTAAGAAGCAATTTTATTTATGATTCCTTTTCAAGATTATCTAGTATATGTTTAAAAACAATGTGCATTTTACCTCTGCTGCTTTTGCATGAGACAATCATAATCATTTTCATCCTTGCTAGCCAGGTTGTGAGAAATTTATGTTAAGCACATTTTTGGTTTCATACTGTAAATACCTCAATATTTATTACAGCAAAATCACATTGCAATATATGAAAAATTTCCAATACCATGCTGTCATAGTATTTTCTACAAAATACTTTATTTCATGTTATACTATCCTGTTCTTATTGTATCTGTTCTTCCGACCAGATCTCAATTAAAGCTTGCTTCATTTATCCATGCATCCATCATTATTCATTTTATTTTTTTTTTACGTCTATGACATAATCGATAAACTGGATAAAGCCCAATATTAACCAGCTGATGGGCACCATATTGTCACCTATTGTAGCAGATATGGACATACTTCGTTCAATAAATCAATTCCCCTCCCGTGCATGTACAGGTATATTGGATCAAGGATAGTAGTCCTAGTAAATGGCATAGTTGGGCTATAACTGTAGCTCGACTTAGTTGTGCCTATAAACATACAGTGTGACAGCTGCCGTCACAGTGCTGGAGCCCCTGACTTTATACCCTGTGGGCAATAGATCTGTCAGTCCTGGGGTACTACATCCCAACAAAGAGCAGCAAGCTGCATAAATACCCCAACAGTCAGGGCAAGAGGCCATTGATCCATCAATCAGATAGAGATTACAGGTATCACATCCATTAGAGAGACTGCTGGGTGACACATCAGAGAGCGTTATGGGTAACATACCAGAAAGGGTTAGGGGTAACACACCAGTCAGTGAGACTGCTGGGTTGCACACTGTTCTATGGCATCTCTAGCAGCAAGGACAGTTCAGATGTATAAGTGCTGCATACCTGTGGCTTGATTATCTATGACTAACAATTACTGCAGGATTAATCAGCCCTGGAGTCATCCCCTCCCATGCTCCCAGTGTTTAAGAATGGCAGCAAATGCAGAGCAGCATTCTGACCACTGGAGGATGGGGGACCTACTCATCCACAGGTTTGTTTAATTTTGCTACCCGTCACAGTGGAGCCTGAGGTTTGGCAGCGCAGTGCCTGCAGTTCTGTTTCTGTCTGTAAGCAGTGGCACACTTCACTCTTAAAGTGCCAGTAGACAACAGATACTGTGCTCATAAATGGCCCTTAAATGCCCAGTGCTATGCCATAAACAGATACTTCACTTATAAAAGGTCAGCATATTGCTGCAGACAGACAATTCACTCTTAAAAGGCTAGCACCGAACCACAGACACAGCAGCCCATGAGTAGTACAAGCTTGTTATTGCTTTGGCTAGATAAAAAACACTACATTTACAGGTCAAAGAAAAACAAATGCCACACTTTGTTCTGGATCTTCAAATGCTCCAGTTTCATCAGCTCATCATTTCCTGCTGTAAGGCAAATGAATATGGCATGAAAGAAAAAGAAAAGACGGAAACTGAACGCCACCGGAGGACTTTGGTGTCATTGCTGGGTCACAGCCAATGGACTGCAGCCAGGTCCCACGACAACAGACAGAAATGAGCTGCATGTCTAAAGCGTGACAAGGGCACTAATTGAACCATAATTTCCAGTTCTCTGACTATAGCTTGTTAAACGTATAGACTTACAGAAATTACAGACTAATAAAAAGTTTCTGTTATTAAAACGAGACCCCAACTGCCCCCCAGACACCTTCAGTGCCAAGAGCCACACATGGTTGTAAAAATTATTATAGCCCCAACCGCCCATCCATACTGAGCTCCTGGCACCTTCCCATCTCTCTGTCACGCATCAGCAAACTTGCCCAGACAATAACCAGCCCACAGATAACTGAAACCCCCTTCCTGCCATCCAAATGTTTCTGGAGAACAATGCCTATTAGGAGTATCAGCCCCTGGCAACCATTCTACCACAGTGCTATACAGGAAGCAGTCAATGTGTCACATGGTGTTGTGTGGCCTCAATACTGCCCGACAGCTTCCTGCAGTGCACAAGTGGTGGTGGGGCCCATGCTGTGCCAAAATGAATAACGAAAGTCTCATCAGAGAGGCAAAGACACTTCACCTCTGTGAGAGCTGAGCAATTGAAAACATACAGCAAGTTTTGAGAGACTGCCTGAACCTTCACTCTACGAGTGTGTTTGAACATTAACCATTATGTGGCTCAGAACCTGAATACAAACAATACCAGGATATCTACTGAAACTTCACACCATGGCATGAAGACAAAATGATCACCATGCGTTGAAAACTGACACTCCACTGAAATCAGGATGCAGACAGGAGACCCCAGGGTTTACAGTGGGTTCTTTCAATGTGGCATATTATCTTGAATCCAGAAAGTCACTTCTGTCTCAGATAGGTCAGTGCATATTCCAAGAAAAATGCTAAATTTCCCCAACTGGCTGTCTCCACTTGGGACAACCAGTTGCGTGTGGCTTAGTGGGCTAAGCCTCTGTGTCTGTGATTGGAAGGTCATTGGTTCACATCTGTGGGTTCTTGAGCAAGACCCCTTATCCCCCAGCTTCCTGGGTGCTGCTGTGGCCTGCTTGCTCTCACATATTAATTCAAATTCTGCAGGTTCAGCACATTCACAATTATAAGTGCTGAGCTTAACCTTAAAACAGCCTTTTCTTGTTTAACTGCCGCATGTCCATCCCCTTCTGCCATCTGGAACAAATAGGAATATAAAAAAAAGCTTTGGGCACCTGTAAGGGCAATTATTATTATGAATACTAATAACAATAATAATAATAAATAATTATTATAATACATTTTATTTTAAAGGCGCCTTTCAGAGCACACAAGGACACCATACAAAGTTATACGACTCTTCAGTAAAATGCATGTGAATATTACGTCGTCCTTTTCTTGTAAGAAAAAGCGAATACATTTTACATTTGGCATGTTCAGTTAAGCGATAGTTAAGTGCCCGATTCAATAAAAATCTAAATATTTAGATCATTTGTTCACAAAACATCTTCACGTTGGTAACACTTAAGTACAAGGCAAGGTGTACAAGAACCATTGAAACACTTCAGTTTCGCAATATTTTCATTATTCTGTTATAATGTTTGATCTTTAAAGCCCCCCTTACAGTATTTACAAGTCTAGTAAATGTCTAGTTCAACTGATGACTAAATCTTGTGCGATAGACAGGATTCTGATCTGTTTTACCTGCATTGTCTGTGATGGACGATGGTAAGGTATGTTGTTCTGCAGTACTGGATGTCTCTGCAGTATGGTTGTCAACTGAACATTTATCAGTGTGGGTCTACTTTGTGCTGATCAAGCAATGACGGTTTCCGCAGTACTCCGCAACTTCAGTACGAACATGAAATGACCTTGGACTGTCAGCAGGTTTAACAGCAAGTTTTCAGCACCCATGCTCCTTAACCCTGATGTTTTCACCTTCCTGCAAAGTGCTTAGAGGTCTTATTGTCCTGTTATAGTACTTCCTTTAATTTTATGTTTTTGCACTTGCTTTGTGTTTATTTTACTGTGGATAACTACCGTTGGCGGATGTTGTTCGTGGGTATTTGGCAGGATGGAACGTAGGTGATGACTCATCAGCAACCGTGCAGGGGACTTAATGGTATCTACAGGAGTAAGAGACTCAAGTAAGGATCTATCTTTGCTTTTTGCTTTTGCAATTTGAACTGCAAGACCATTGCTTTGTGGACAGTATGGATTTGTCGTAATATCCGTGAATTCCCATGACTTTGTGAAAGCTTGAAATTCACTCAAATTGTACTGAAGACCATTGTCAGATGTGACAGTAATGGGAAGGCCATGCTTAGCAAATATTCCCTTTAGCTTATGGATGACTGATGAGGATGAGACTGATGGAAGTTTCACAATCTCAAAGTATCTGCTATAAGAGTCAACAACAATTATATAATTAACAAGTATTGCTCAAAGTGAATTGCTTGCTTGCAAATTCCAGGCCAAACACTGTAGCATCATGTGTAGGTTTGTGTCATGTTTGTCCTTGTTATTCTGTAAACCAGTGTGTCATCCATGATTGCTGTGACACCATCCAATCCTTCATTCGCGTCATCAATTTTGTGTTGAAACCCATCTTGCTCTGAAATAATTCTGAATGGTAGACGATGAAATCTGTAGCAGCCAGATTTCATTATTAAATGCAGTCATTATTAAATGTTGTCAATTTGGAGGATTCTGCTGTCATATGCAGTGTTTGCCTGTGCGAGGCTTACATAAGAACATAACAACTTAACTAATAGCTCAGAGTTGTTAAAATCTTATCCAGCTGATTTAAAGGAACCCAAGGATTCAACTTGCACTACGTTATCAGGAAGACTATTCCATACTCTAACTACACGCTGCGTAAAGAAGTGCTTCCTTAAATCCAGT